>JXTB01000004.1:2123475-2156226 GCA_002914805.1 Parasponia andersonii
CGAGACCTCCATATAGCTCATGATATGTTATACGTTCTCTGAGTGGCTCAGTATGCAATTCACGGTCTTATCAGGCAATACAATATACACAGGGATCCTAACCATATGACCATTTGTTTCATATTATATGTACTCTGCATCTGCATACGTTACTTACTGAGTTTTATACTCACTAATATTCTTACATTGTAGAAAGTACGGATGATATGTGAATTAGAAGAGGAGCGCTGACTTTCTGACCGCGGCTTGTGTATATGAGCATTTTGACGCTGTGGTTTTCTAATAGAGGATTTTGTAATTATTGAGTGTGTGTACATTATATATATATTTTTGAAAGGTCCACAATATGAGTATGTATATACATATAAATTAGACTATGTATAATTATGAGAGGAATTTCTCTTTTTCTCCCAGAAAGTTTAAAAAGTTTTAAATTTTCACTATTTTATCAGTTCTAAGTCGAGTAGCGTCTCCTGATTTCACTAAATAATTATACAAATACCCTTATATACGTGTGTGGAATCGGGGGATGTTACATATTATTTATTAAATATGTTAATAAATATATATATATAATGTGAAAACTCTAGCAGAAACATACTATGTATTATTTTCTACAGAGCTTCCATAAACTAAAGAGAAAAAGAAGAAAGTCTTTATATTCTTTGTAGAACAAACTTTTGCATTCTCATCTGTAGAGAATATTGCAAGGACCTAAAGTGTAAGTTTTGAGAGATTGTACGCAACTCCAATACGTTCATCTAGTTGTGCTTGAGGCTTGGATTGGAAGATGCAGTTTATAAGACAGAAAAACTAGGAGCTGCTAATAGCCTACAAGAGATATTAGATCTATTTTCTTTATAGATTCCTATTTGCTATGAATTAATATTATGCACTCATATAATCAATTGTTTTGAGAAAATTTTTGAACGTTCTTAGGTCAATCTTCCGCTGCGAAAATCGTTTTAAAACCAAAAATTGGTACCAGAGCGGTTATATGAGTATAGAGTATTAATTATTTGTATGCATGAATGGGTACTGTATTATTTTTTATATATATTTGATGATGAATGGATAAGTTATTATATGATAGATGTATACTTGATATTTGGTCGTTAATTATATAGTTCTTTAGATTTTAAGTTTTTGTAATTTATTTTGATTAGATCAAAAGATGTAAACTCTAATTTTCGGTTATAAATTTTGTTGTATTTTTCTTTCTTTTTCCTTGTAATATATAAAAAAGATGATAGAGATATTTCAACTTGAAGATAATTCGATGCCCCAAAGAACTCACACAAAAAGAAAAAAAAAAGTGTTTTTAAAAAATATAATATATATTAATATATTATTTTATTAAATAGTTTAAAAATATATAATTAATATAATATATATTATGCAAATAAAAAAAAGTTACGTGTATATTAAAAAACGTTTTTTATATAACATAATATATATATATATATATATTAATATATGTGTTATATATAATAATATATATATACATATATAGTTTACCTTAAAAAATAAAAAATAAAAGTGGGCCCAAGGCCTAAGTCCAAGTCGAAACGATTATTTAGATAATCATATGAGCCAGGGTAATTTTGTAAAAGTATTTATTTAAATATCACCTTCTACAAATTTGATTTGTAAAAATACCAAAAAAAGAAAGGAAGTCCAAGAAGACTAGTGATTAGTTTTCGGACATGTGTGCCTTTGACTCTTTGTAATTTTATTATTTTATTGGTTTGTAATTTCTTAAGGGACCCGACCAAATATCATTATTATTTTATTTTATTGCTATATTATATGTGATATGTATAACACGATCATGCATTATAACATGTCATTCATTATACTCACTCATAGTCATTCATGAATGTCATGCATATATATTATATTCATGCTAAAATAGTTTAGTTAGAATATGACTAATTTAATTAGATTAAATAATTAAATAGGAATAAAAAATTAAATAATGTGATTTAAAATTTAATAGTTAAATTTTGGTAATATCACACTTATTTAATTTGGGCTATCTTTATTAACTAGATTAATTAGTTTAGTTGAATTATTTCTATAATAATAAATTTAAATTTTTAGAAAATTTAGTAATTTATTTAGTACCAATAAGATTGGACTAATAATTTAACCTAGAAAATTATATTAGATATAACAACTAGGTTAAATAAAGCATTACATATTATTAGTAAAAACACATAAGATTTTCAAATAATGAGTAGGAGAGAGGTATATGACAATATATCTCATAGTTTCCATTATTAATTAAGCAACGTGAGATTTTATTTGCGACTAGAGACACTTAGATTTCGTCCTCCTTACGGAGGGTGTCCATTTAAATTAATAACAAGACTTAATTTCCAAGAGATATGATTTTAGAATGTATTTCAAAATTAACCTATCCTACGGTGGTAATTTTGAGCTAAGTTGCTAAAATCTAAAATAATGGGTTACACTCATGAGAATACAATTAAATTGTTAGTAGTATCTTGACCAAAAAATAATAGTTAATAAATAAAAGAAAATATGAGATATTTTGGTATTTTATTTATTAATTGAGAATATCTCAATTCAATTAATAATTATGTGACCTATCCTATGACGACACCTAATTAGAGAAAATTGAATTATCATGGAATTAGTAATTAAGTTTATGTATTTACTTACTTGCATCATGCATCACATTTATTATTTTGAATTCTTTGTGATATTTTTACTTACTTGCATCATGCATCACGTTTACTATTTTGAATTTTTTGTGATATTTATTTTCAAATATGTTGAATGTTATTTTATTTATTTAATTTCAGCGAAACATGTCAATCTCGAATCCTATTATCGCTTTACTCGTAAATGAAAAATTAACTAGAGATAATTTTATCAACTGGAAAAGTAATATGAACATCGTGCTTATTAATGAAGACGATAAGTTTATGTTTACGGAGGAATGTCCTCCACAACTTGCAACTAATACTATTCGTGCTATACAAGAAAGCTATGAAAAGTAGATTTATGCCAATAATAAAGTTCGTTGTTACATGTTAGTAGATATGACCGATGTGCTTAGAGATAAACACGAAAAGATAGAGACTGCTTATGAGATAATGGAGTCTCTCTAGGCCATGTTTGGGTAACAATCTGATCAATCTCGTCATGACGCCATTAAAAAGCTATAAATGTAAAGATGAAGAGAGAAACTCCAGTGAGAGATCATGTTTTGAATATGATCAATTACTTTAGAGAGACTGAAGTTTACGGGGATATGATTGATGACCATACCCAAGTGAGTATGATTATTAAATCACTCTCACTTAATTTTCTTCAGTTTAAGAACAATTATGTTATGAACAAGTTGAATTATGTGATGACTCAACTGCTTAATGAACTGTAAATCTTCAAATCGATATCGAAAGATAAAGATAAAGATGGTTCAGCAATTGTTGCAGAAGAAAATCCTTCTACTTCTAACAAAAAAAGAAGAGGAAAAGCAAGGGTGGCTATAAGTCTAAGCCTGAAAGGAGCAAAAATGGTACTATTAGCACTAAGAAGAACAACTCTAAGGATAAAAATCCTAAGGAATAATATTTTAATTGCAGAGTTAATAGACATTGGAAGATAAACTATAACAAGTATCTCTCCGAATTGAAAGAAAAGAAGAAAGGTAAATATAATTTACTTGTTCTAGAAGCTTGTTTAATAGAAGAAGATTTATTTGATATATCTATCTGGATAGTAGATTCAGAAGCCACTAATCATGTTTGTTCTTCTTTTCAGATACTTAGTTTTTCAAAGGAGCTTGTCGACAGGGAATTCACGATGAGAGTGAGCAATTGAGCCAAAGTTTCGGCAAAAATAGTGAGAGTCATTTGTCTTCATTTTAGGAAAAAATTTTTGTTATTAAATAATGTTTATTTTATTCCTTGTCTTTGTAGAAATTTGATTTCCATTTCAAGACTATTTGAACAAATATTTAGTGTTTCATTTCTTAATAATGAGATTATTATTTCTAGAATTAGTTTAAATATTTGTTCTGCAAAAATAGAGAATGGACTTTATATGTTAAGGCCATATGAATAGTCACTCCTTAACACCGAAATGTTTAAAGGAGAACATCCCAAACCTAAAAAGCAAAGAGTTTTTCATGATGACGATACATATCTTTGGTACCTTATGTTAGGACCTATCAATCTAGATAAGATAAACTGACTTGTAAAGGATGGTCCTTTAAGAGAGCTAAAAATTGACACTCTAGCAGTTTGTGAATCTTGTCTAGAAGGGGAAATGACTAAGAGATCTTTCTCAGCAAAGAGCGAAAAGGCCAAAGAATCCCTTGAGCTTATGCATAGCGATGCATATGGTATATTGAATATAAAAGTAATAGGCGGTTACAAATACTTTGTCACATTTATTGACGATTATTCACGATGTGGATATATATACCTAATGCAAAGAAAATCTGAAACATTTGAAAAGTTCAAAGAATTTAAAGCAGAAGCTGAAAAGCAATTAAGTAAGTCATTAAAAACTGGTCGATCAGATCGAGGAGATGAATATATTGATAATGAATTCAAAGATCACTTATTAGAGAATGACATCCTATCCTAACTCATAGCACTTGGAATACCACAATAGAATGGTGTTGTAGAAAGGAGAAACCGAACGTTGCTTGATATGATTAGATCAATGATGAGCTACTCTTCTCTACCGCTCTCATTTTGGGGTTATGCATTAGAAACTGTTATTTATATTTTGAATATAATACCTTCCAAGTCTATCCAAAAGACACCTTTAGAGTTGTAGAATGGACATAAACCTAGTTTATGTAATATTCATATGCGGTGCTATCATATATACTGAAAGGAAAAACTGGGAAGTTAGAACCACGTATAAAAGTTTGTTTATTTGTAGGTTATCCAAAAGGCACAAGAGGAGGTATGTTTTATAGTCCTCAAGAGAAAAATGTATTTGTATCGACAAATGCCACTTTTTTTGAAAATGACTATACGATAGATATTAAACATCGAAGTAAAGTTATACTAGAAGAATTACTTTCTGATTAGATCAGACCACAACCAACATAGTTGTTGAACGAAAAAATTATGAGACCACTATTTCAAAATAGAATACCTTGGCAACTTGACATAGTGGGAGGGTTATTAAATCACTTGCTCACTACAGAGTAGTTGGAGAAGTACATATTGTTGTTTCCGATAGTAGTTAAGATGATTTATTGACATACAAGCATGCAATGGAAGATTCTGATAAAGAAAAATGGCAAGAAGCTATGAACTTAGAAATGGAATCCATGTATTCTAATTCTGTCTAGGAACTTATAGATCCACCTAAAGATATCAGGCCTATTGGATGTAAATAGATCTAAGAAAGAAAAAAAGGTGTAGATGGAAAAGTTTCAAGGCTAGGTTAGTAGCAAAAGGTTATACCCAAAAAGAGAGAGTTGATTATGAAGAGACTTTCTCGCCAGTAGCCATACTTAAATCCATATGTATCCTCTTATCAATTGTTGCATATTTAGACTATAAAATATGTCAAATGGATGTTAAGACAGCTTTTTTGAATGGCTATCTTGAAGAAAGCATCTATATGGTGCAACTAGAAGGTTTTATATTTAAAGGCCAAGAGCAGAAATTCTACAAGCTACTTAGGTTAATTTATGGACTTAAGCAAGCTTTAAGATCATAGAATCTAAGATTTGATGAGACGATTAAATCTTATAGTTTCGATCAGAATATTAATGAACCTTGTGTATACAAGTACATCAAAGATAAGAAAGTGGTCTTCCTGGTTCTTTATGTAGATAATATTTTGTCCATTAGGAATGATATAGAAATATTATCTAATATAAAGAAGTGGCTAGTTGAGTAATTCTAAATGAAAGATTTGGGAGAAGTAAGTTATATGTTTGGAATCCAGATTATTCGAGATCACAAGAACAGACTTTTGGCATTGTCTCAATCATCTTATATTGATAAGGTACTCATTCGTTTTCGATACAAAACTCCAAGAAAGGACAGTTACCATGTCGACATGGAGTTATCCTTTCCAAAGAGTAATGTCTCAAGTCACCTCAAGAGGATGAGGATATGTGATGACTTCCTTATATGTCTGCAATTGACAGCCTTATGTATGTCATGTTGTATACTAGGCTTGACATATACTACGTAGTAGGGATAGTCAGTCATTTTCAATCAAATCTAGGATTAGATCACTGGATATTGATAAAGCATATTCTCAAGTATATTAGGAAAACAAGAAATCATATGTTGGTTTATTCAAGTCAGGACTTTTTCCTATTGGTTATACTGATTCTAATTTTCAATCAGACAATGATACTCAAAAGTTAACGTTTGAGTCAGTGTTCACTCTTGGTGGTGGAGCCATTGTCTGGAGAAGTGTTAAGCAATCTAGTACTGTAGATTCTACTATGGAAGCAGAATACATAGTAGCTTGTGAAGCAGCTAAATAAGCAGTTTGGCTCAGAAAGTTCTTTACTGATTTGAAAGTTATTCCAAATATAGATAAGCCATTGACTTTATACTACAACAATAGTGAAAAGGTGGCGAATTCAAAAGAACCAAGAAGTTACAAGAAAGGAAAGTATATAGAGAGGAAGTATCACCTGATAAGAGAGATAGTACATTGAGGTGACATGGTCATTATGAAGATAGCTTCTGAAAACAACATTATTGATCCTTTTACAAAGACGCTTCCAGGAAGACTTTTGAGTCACTTGGAGGGTTTAGGATTAAGAGACATGTCTCACCTGCTTTAGGGTAAGTGGGAGATTGTTAAGGTTTATGCCCTAAAAATAGGTATATTTTAGATATTTACTGAATTAATAAAATAATATTTTTCTATTTGAATTTAAGCATAATTTGTATGTCTTTAAATATTAGAAAATCCCTAGTTTATTTATGTGACTACAAATTTAGTATATAAGGGATATATATACGAGGATTAAACTTATGGATAATAAACTAAATATAGTCCATAATAATTAATTAAAGTTTGAGATCTTTAATTACATATTATTAGTACAGTCTATTAACATTGAGAATATAATAGTCATATTGAGACTATTGATGTGTTGACATCACAATGGAGGTACTTTATATAATTCAATTATATAGGATTAGACCAAACATGATTTGAATCTCACATAAATTCCGTTAACTGTTGAGAGTTCAAATAATATCATTAGATGATCATATATAGATCATTCTTAATCCTGAGTAGTTATAGACTCCTATTTATAATATTATATTTTACTTGTTAAAAGTTTGTTTTTTAAACAGATCGAAATACTTGTATCTTGGGAATATGATGAGATGAGTAGCTAGGAATATAGCTTATAGATATGGAATCCATTCCTTTCATTAGGAAACTAGAAAGATGATCCCTTGTGTATTGATTCATGACTTGAACAGTTTGAGTACTTGTACTTAATTTATAATAGATGTATAAATTAATTGTTCATTAAAAAAACAATGGTACATAAGGACAAAGATATAGTTGGAGAGGCAAATGGAATATAATGTAGCTCCAATTATGAATTGTCTATGAATGATTGAACTATAGGTAATGAGTAAATCGACGGTCTTCTCATTATTTTTTGAGTAAATTAATTCTGTAATTTCAAGAGTGTAATTCCAGATTTTTAGTAGAGTAATACTAGAATCAATAAATTAGACAAATTAATTAAAGAGTTTAATTAATTGCCATAATTTATAGGGGCTTGAATTATAGGTCCATAGCTCCCTAATTTCACTTCTTACAAACATTGTACTGGATATTACATTATTTTTATTACTACATACTTTGTCTAGATAAATAGTTTATTTATATATAATTAATAATCATTAATAATTAATTAATTAATTTAAATTTATGGAGTGATAAGTTTCCTAATTTGTTTAAATTTTGAATTTAAAAATATCTAATTATCAGATAATTAGATAAATAGAAATTGGGAAACTGACTAAAAGTGAAATAGTTATCTGCTAGTTTATATATATATATATATATTAATTTTATTAATATATTATTTTTAAATAATTTAATTAATATATATATAAGGTGAAAATTTATATATTATTTTATTCAGAGCCTCCATAAACTAGAGAGAAAAAAAAAAGAGTTTTCCTATTTTTTGTAGAACAAACTTTTGTAATCTCATGTATGAAGAATATTACAAGAGCCTAAAGTATGAGTTTTGAGATATTGTACGCAATGTCCACATGTTCATCTAGTTGTGCTTGAGGCTTAGATTAGAAGATCAGGTTTAGAAGACAAAAAAGCTAGAATCCGCTAATAGGTTATAAGAAGTATTAGATATATTCTCTTTGTATATTCATATTTGCTATGAATTAATATTATATACACATATAGTCAATTGTTTTGAGAAAACTTTTGAACGTTTCTAGGCTAATTTTCTGCTGCAAAAATCGTTTTAAAACCAATAGTACTGAGGTCATTTAAAGCATAATCATTTGTAGCGTATGTCAAGTCAATTGAAAGGCTTGCAATTACAATAAAATGGAAGGAGGAGCTGATGAACAAGATGATACAAAAAATGGCAATATTTAGAAATCAAAGTCCTACATATTTGATAGCTCTAGCAATTTAGGGATTGACAAAACTCCTTTTGAGGATTAAATTGTAGATGAACGGTTGATCACATCTACCAATTCTAATGAAAGATGTCAATAGTAAAAAAATGAAGCACTTCTATGCAAGGTGTTTACGACAACTCTCATTAGGATAGTGTTAGTACGGTTTAGAGTAGTTACCTAGAGGTCGATCTCTAGCTTTGAAGGATTTTGTCAAAAGTTCATTAATCTATAATTTTTTTTTCCCTTTGTAATTTTTTCTTTTAATTTATTCAAAATTCCAACCCCTTTTGCTCGTAGAAAAGAGATGAGTTTTTAACTTTTGGCACTCATAAAATCTTTATGTTTGATTGAGAGGAAACAGAGTGAGACAAGAGGGAAAAAAAACAAAAAAAAATGAGATAGAATGTGCAGGACAAAAAAGAAAGTATGAATAATTATTTGGCACGAATAGAGTATCTGATTAGTTTAGTTTAAGCAGAATATATTGCTTCTATGTTATTATTGTTTAAGATATGGTATTCAAGAGTAGTTCAGTAATGTAATTCCTTCATTAACTAACACAATTTTTTTTATTCCTTTAAAAATCTAATTCCATTAAATGAAATAATATTTTCTTCAACTCACCTAAGGATTCTGTGCTCCATTCTCTAGTAAAATTCTAAAAAGCGCTATATTTTTTTTGTCCTTTTTGTATATATTTTATTTTAAAAATATAAGTATTTTGGTTAATATAATAATTATTTTATTTTATTATAATGTGTGACTAAACATTATAATTATGGCTCCAATTTTGATTATAAATTTCAAACAAATAATGAAATCTCATTCATATTTCTTTTCTTATTCCATTTAATTACCATTCAACAAACCAAACACCTTCATATATTATACAGAACACTTAATTTTTTTTTCCATACCTTTTATTTCCTCTCATTTTTCCTCTCTACCAACGAATACAGATCATGGTGAGAAAGAGGGTAAGAGAAAATAAAAGGGTTTCTGGAAAAACGATTTTTTTTTTTTTTCATTTTTTACTTAATTTGTATAGTTTATGTAGGGAATCGCACTCTGTGAAAACCTTGTTTTTTATTTTCTCTTTTTTTTTTTTAATCTAGCTACTAGATATAAATTAGAAGAAAAGTAAGTATAAGAAATGGCGTAAAGGGCAAGAATGGGGAGTGGCAGTGATGGACTGAATAATTTATGAAGTGTGTAGTGTGACAAAAGGGATATGATGATGCATCAGAATCATCATTCATCATTGCTAATGCTTTTTTGTTTTGTTTTTTTTTTTTTTTTTTCATCTTTTGTATTTTGTTTATGACTATCGTGTACACCGTACAATGTACATGTACAATGTACGCTCTTCTTCAACGCAATATTTTTCCTTTTAATTTTCTTTTTGAGTCACCTTTTAATTTTGCTTTGTTTTATTTTATTTTATTTTACTTGCTATTTTATTTTGTTTTATGTGAATTGCATTACTCTAGAGTAGCACACGAACTGACGCGGACTAGTGGGATAATAATAATAAAACGAAAATACCTTCATTGGGTTTTCTTTTTTACTGCTTTTCTTTATTTATTATTTTCCTCGTTATATTCATTTCACACAAAAAATTAGAAGAAGAAGAAGAAGAAGAAGACGAAGTGGTACAGAGTCATGGTGATAGTGATGGTGCCAGTCTCAGTTTTGTGATTGAAGAAGAAGAAGAAGAAGAAGTAGGGCTAGGGCTAAGGCTTCGCTTCTTCCAATTTCCAATAAAAGCCCTAAAAATCGAGAGATTATAGAAGGCTTCAAATCCAAAATCCAGTCATGGAGAATGGATACGATGGGAAATTGGCCGAGCAATTCTCGGGTTTGAAGGTAGGGTTAGGGTTAGGGTTGGCCTCCTCCACAGGCGATCCTTCCTCCGACGACAATCACAACAACAACAACAACAACAACAACAACAACAACAACAGCGCCAACAATCCCAACGATGGCAGCTTGTTTCAGGTCATGAAAGCCGTCGAAGCGGCCGAGGCCACTATCAAGCAACAGGTCGAAGAGAATAATCGATTGAGGGATGAGCTTCAACAGAAGATTCTCCTTCTCCAGAAATATGTGAGTTTTCGATTTACGATTTAGTCCATACTATCTTAAGGACCATACTCAAATTTAGGATATGGTTTTTATATTTTTCAAATTTTTATTTATTTATTTTTTTGGTGGCTATTGACTGAAACAAACTGTGATAAACTTTGCATGCATCATCTGGGTTGGCTGAATTTTCGATTGTGGATGCTCATTTTTATGTATGCTTCACGGGTTTTAGCCCTCTCTGTGTTTTTGTTCTGAACAACTATTTTTTTTTTTTTTAAAAACTATTTTTAGCGTTTGGTAATGTAGTGAATGAACTGAGAAAAAAAGAAAAAAAAAGAAAAGAGAAGAAGAGAGATTACGTGCTCTAAGGTATTGTCATTCTGTTAGTCAAGGGTTACTAGTATTTGGTAGTATTTTCTATGTCATGACATTTGGTGAATCGACGGTTTTTGGCAGAAACTAGACGAACCTGGGTCGCAAAGGTCTCATTCTGGCAGTCCCTGGTCTGAGCATGGCAATGGATCCTCTGAAGCTCACCAATCAGGCCCGTTTGATGAAAACCAGCAAAACTTGGTTAAGAGCATGGAGAGTAATTCTGCTGTTAACCCACCTGGCGCACTGGTTGTCCACCATGATGGGAAGCCAAATAATGATGTTAGTACACAAAGTCATCCAGAAACCAACTCTGGTGGCAGCAAGATCAATGGGGCAATCAAGGGATATCCTGGTGGTCAGCCACCTGCAGATAATGCTGGATTCCCTTCGTCATCCACAACATCCTTTTCTCTAGGAAGGTATATGACATCAAATGCAAAATGTTTTTGTATAACTAATTTGAACAATTTAGGACTCCTTTTTGTCTTTGTCTTAGGTTTCAGATGGAAGGAGAGTATGACCCCCGTTTCAACTTGTCTGGACGAGGGTTGATGCCAATGGCCGAAGTAAATAATTCTAACAGCCTCTGGAAGCAGGTATTGTCATGTAGTTATCAAAAATGAAATTTTTGTACGAGTTAACTTTTTATGGAGAACACACTTCATTTTTGTAGGATCTTACTCTTAAGGTTCGGGAGCATGAAGAAGAGATTATGCAATTACGTAAACACCTTGCTGATTATTCTATGAAGGTAAAATGGATTTTTAGATATTTACTTTGCCTTTATGATACTGATCTATTTTGTTTCCACTGCTACATCGTTGTGTCTCCATTCCTTGTATTCTTATGTTTAATTTTAAATTGATAGCTGTTTCTTTTTCTGCACTTCCTATAGAAAATAGGCTTGACTAATGATTAATATTATGACAGGAGGCACAAATACGAAATGAAAAGCACGTTCTGGNTTTTTTTGTTACTTTTTTTTCGGTTATTACAATTTTATGTTTTTGATTTATTGTTTCTAGGTTCTGTAGACAATGGCCTTATCCTCTATCCTTTCCTTCTCTTTTATCTTGAGAGTATTTCCTAAAGAATTTTGTCACCATGCTTTAGGCCTTTGATCAGCAGCAGCAGGACCTTGTCGATGCTGCATCTAAAGCTCTTTCATACAGACAAGATATTATTGAAGAAAACATTCGTCTTACGTATGCATTACAGGTGTTCTTTTTTATTCTGGCTTCTTGTTGACATAATAGCTGTACATGTTATTTTTATGCCAAGAATTGTTCTTAGGAAAACAAATAAGTTACTCTTCTTTCTTTATTATTCTTATAGTTTAGCTTATATGCATACTTTTCTTTTCTTTTTCCAGGATGCACAACAAGAAAGATCAACATTTGTTTCATCGTTATTGCCTCTTCTTGCAGAGTACTCTTTGCAGCCACCAGTTCCTGATGCCCAATCAATTGTCAGTAATGTCAAGGTCAGCCTCGAATAGTTCTTAGTAGTCTGAATGTATCATGTCCGGATTTGATAAAAATGCCATCCTCGTGTGTATTAGACCACATATACAGATATAAGTGTTAAATGATTTGAGTACTATACTTTATCTTATCATGTTCCATAGATAGTGAACTCTTGTCATTGACTGGAATTAACTTGTTACATATCTTTCTCTCCCTTTCAATACAAACAGACTTAAGAAGATAAGTTTGAAAGTTCAGTTTATTTATCTACCATTTACCTACTAATTACTTGTGTCATATAATTTATTGGGTGTAGAAGACAAGGGTGACTAAATCACACTTATAGTTTAAAACTTTAAACAATGAATTATTCTGGCCATGATCTCTTGGGGAGCAATTTGTTGCTGCTGTTTAAAGCTGAAACATGGTTTATACAAGTGCAATTTTATTGGGATCTTCTGCTTTCTTGCAGGTTCTTTTTAAACATTTGCAGGAGAAGCTTTTCCTTACTGAGGTATGTGTTGCAAATGAATTTTTAGATTGTCAGTGGCAATAAGCATAGTCGAATTTCTTAAATTCTTGAGGTCAACCTAGGATCCTGGAACAAGTCTTAGTTATTTGCCAAATTGATTGTCATTGTTAATTCTTTCCTCACAATCACAGTCAAAACTAAAGGAGTCTCAATATCAATTGACCCCTTGGCGGTCAGATGTCAACCACTCAAATATTGCCCCGCCTTCGCCATCTCACTCAATCGGTGCAGCGTTGGCAACTTCAGTATGCTCACCTTTTATTTTATTTATTTTTAAATCTTAGCTTGTTGCTTTATTTTCTGAAAGTTATTATTTATTTTACCAGAACCTGAATGGGCTGGAATTGGTTCCTCAGCCGACATATTCCCGTGGAAAAGTACCGGTGTCTACTTCTGTTGCTCAACCTACGGAATGGGATTTATCAGTTCGTCATCAGAATGGTGGTGTTGGTTCGGTGCCAAAGCATTTGGAAGTCGACGACGTGGGGAGGTATTCACCTCTTGCAAGCAGGTGAGCCTGATCAAATGGAGACTGCATCTGTGAACTGAATACAAATTACAACCATCTGCATTTGTTGGTGGGTTCTAATTTCATCGAACTTTTGTGTTGATGGTCATCTATGCATGAATTATTGTCCAAAACGTGACTTCAATAATTGACAATGAATCCTTTTATTTGGAATGCTATGAACCAAATTCTATAGATGCCAATAGTAGACAATGAATCCCTTTTATTTGGAACCAGTATGAGCCAAATTCTATAAATGCTGGAGTGATTAAGAGGGAAACCAAAACATCTGTGTATGTGTCTAGTACGGTTTGTGGATGAGAAAGAAAAAAAAGATTTAAGTGACGTAGTATGGTAGTTATTTTCTTGTTAGACTAGTTTTGGCTGTCTGTTCTGGTTCTAGTCTAGTTGATCATCCTATAGTTAGAGTTTTGTCTCTCTCTCTTTTTTTTTTTTCTCCAAATATAGATATGAATATATTAATCTGGGTTGGATCTCTTTAAAGGTTCTACTAGGACTCCTTAATTTTTTTTCTCTCTTTTTGTCCTAATTGATGCCCTTTTAGAGACTCTTAATATTTTTTCCCCTTCACTTGTTCTTTTTCAAGTACTATTTCTTTTCTTGTTATATTAAAAGGTCATGATCGTCTGCAACTTATTTCTTCATTCTTACTTAAATTTCTAACATCAAAAAACATTCTTCAAGCATTATTCCACCCTGACAATCCTTTTTAAAGAACTTAAAAATAACGGTATACCACCCATGAGGGTTAGGTTGAGTGGTCAGTCCTATGGTTTGCTCCCATGAGGTTTGGGTTCGGTTCCTCATAGGGAGTTTCTGGCCTCCCAAATTATAGGGTTTAACGGGAGGACAAATATAAAAGGATATAAGAATGATAATGCATACCATTAATCAACAGTGATTGCACCCAAGGAGACTTAGGATGCACTTGCTTAATGGTAGATGCCTAATATGTTATTTGGATTGCAACTGCCTCCATCCTGTTCATCTTGTTAATAAAACATTGTTTACATTTAGTTGCAATCATATGACAATGATGCAGCAGAGTAATTAGTAATTTTATACTCTTACTAGGAGTTTAGAAAATATAGAAAAACACATCATAATATTGTTGATTGCTGAATGAATAATAGCAAATATATAAGGCCTTTAAATAGTTGCTGGAAAAGGAACAAAGATTAGTATTGGAGTTAAAATCCAAAACAAAATCTAAGAGTAAGAGTCCTAATGCGTAAACATAAGACTCCTAATTGGACTAGGAATAAAATGCACCAGTAAAATAACACTCATTATTGAGAACCCACTTTGGTTTATTGGAGGTGTTCCAGTTAATGTGAATCTTCTCCATGTTTTTAATAAACAAGGTTGTTAAGATTTTAAATAAGTATTTCTAAGTATTTCAGAAAGAAGTATGTCTTTTTAAGGATGTTCGTCTTTTGTTCAAATAACTAGGCTGTAGTGTGGTTCTATACTTTGATGTACTTGTTGATTGGGTACTGTAGGTTTATACTTATTGTTTGTTCAGTCTTCATGTCTTTTTCCTAATAGAAAGGGAAGGAAATTGTTTCCAACACTTTTCTTGGCTTTGCTACTACTGCAACTTGTATCAGGTCTGCCAGTTGAAAGGACCAAAGAAGGGTCTAGGTGATCTGACCTCTGTCATGCGAATTCTTTTTCTCTCTTTGGAAATTNTGTAAAGGTCAACTATGCGGAGAAGGTCGCACGTAAGTTTCACGGAAGAGGTCGCATGCAATCATCACAGAAGAGGTCGCATGTAACCGTCACAAAAGAGGTCGCATGTACAGAGGAGGTCGCTCATACACCTTATGCGACCTTGAGATTTTATACCGTGTAACAGTGTATAATTTTGTATTATTCAATTGAAAATAAAGTGTTGTGCATGAGCCTTTTTTTAATAATTAAGAATTAAGATCTTTCCGTTATTTTTTTTTTTTTTTTATATCTAGAGATAGTTGTTGTAAACCATTGCGCTCACCACGGAGTGTATTTAAATTGCTTGATGTAAATTTGGCTTCTCTTGCTATGGTGTTTGCCATGTTTTGTAGGACTTCCGTAGCCCCAGATATACCCACACAAGTACCTTTTAGTCACGGTGATGCACATGTTACTCAGTATAGTGAAGAAACCACCAATAAACAGGTCACATTTCGTGACCCAGTGAGCAACAGTGAGATGGATGAGCAATATGCTGAAGGAAATCACCATGAGAGAGAAATTCCAGCTAATTGGGCATCAGGAAACCCTCCTTATACGACCACACTTGATGACCCCAGCTCCTCATATTCTCCTTATCTACCACCAGTTTTAGAAGAACCTTCCTCATCATTTTCGGAGGGTAATGACTTATAAGATCTATAAAGTCCGGCCTCATCACTGTTATTGGCTACAAATGAAACATTTGTAATATGCATGGGTTACTCCATATTAAGTATATCATACCATGATTTGACTACTTTTTCATTAAATTTTTATTATATACAGCTGCAGATGATGATCCCTTACCAGCAATAGACAGCCTCCAGATCTCGGGTGAAGCTTATCCTGGACGGGAACTTCAAGCATGTGGGTACTCAATAAATGGAACAACTAGTTGCAATTTTGAGGTGAAGTTTCTGTTTCCAATAAAGAAATTTCTCTCTTACTCGCTCTCTTCCCACAACTCTAGTGCGCTCTCTCTCTCTCTCTCTCTCTCTGGTAGGCAATATAACCAAAATTTTGGGGAGCTTTTTGTGTTAGATATTAGTACAAGCTAACAATCTTGCATTGTCCTTTTGCATTTCCAGTGGGTTCGGCATCTGGAAGATGGATCTGTTAATTATATCGAAGGTATTACTCTTTTCCTTCTCTTCCAGATTATACTTTTTCCCCAAATGCTTCTTCAATCTGAGTTGTGGTTCATTTTCCTGGCAGGAGCAAAGCAACCTAATTATCTTGTCACTGCTGATGATGTGGATTCATACCTTGCTATTGAAGTCCAGCCTCTGGATAATAGGAAGCGCAAGGTACTTGCTTGGTGGTAGTTGAAAAATTTCTGATGTGGTTCATTTTGTCCCTTATCATTCTTTAAGAATTGGATGGGAAGCACTAAAATTGCACACAAGAGTAAGGAAGATACTTCAAGTTGTCATAAATTAAGTATAACTACATGCAATATATATTAGGCCAGTATTCTGACTTTCGATTCGTATTCGCCGGACTCTTCGATATGTATTCATGAGACTTATATGTATTAAGTGTTTATATATCGGTTGCACCTGTGTTATAATACTATTTAACCAATTGCTATTATAAGTAGAACTTGTGACAATGTTTTTTTTTTTTTTTCCCTAAGATGTAGTTTTTATCTTACTCTTTTGGCAGGGAGAGCTTGTAAAGGTTTTTGCCAATGAAAACAAAAAAATCACTTGTGGTGAGTAATTTTGCTCCTGTCTTTTCTTTAATAAGTCTTCTGTTGTTAAGCCAATTGATTGAGGGAAATATATCTCGGTATATATGATACAGAAACATTACAGAAATGCTCTCTTAAGTTGCATTGAATTACTAGGAACAGAAATCTCTCTTTTCTGCTAGTATGACCTATATTTGGATTTGAATTTACTAATGATGCATGTGGTGCCTTTTTTTTTTTTTTTTTTTCCCAATCACATTACTTGTTCTAATTAAAATGTACTTCCTGTCTTAGATCCTGAAATGCAAAACCACCTGGAGAAGACTTTTCATAGTGGCCATGCTTCGTACAAAGTACAGCTGTCGGTATGACTTTAATGAGAACACCTCTAGAAGATACTAGTTTACTTCTTCCCTTAGCACAGCTGTTGAAACATATATGCTATTTTCTCTCTTTAAACAACGCAGCTGATTACTAGTATTTTTTTTTTTCTTTTGCCATTCTTCCAGGCTGGATATATTGATCTATGGGAACAAGCTACGTTGGCTATTAAGAGGGATGCGTACAGTATTAAGTGCAGTGGCAACAATGGTGATGTGCTCACGGAAAAATTTTCGCCAAACACTAGTGTATTAGTTCTTTACTTAGCTAGTACATTCTTAGTACTTGCAAATTATAATCCATATCGATTCTTGGTCAGTTTAAAGTTTAGACAACTAGAGGTTTCTAGATTTAAAGAGTTTATTAGATTTTTCAGTATTTTATGGACTTTTGATAGCAGTCTCAGATTATTTTGCAACCATTTGTCTTCTTGATATCTTCTAGGTAGTCTTATATGTTTATTTATTTAATTTTCCTTTCGTAGGTTTCAATTCCTTATGGAAGTCTGACGGAATTCATTATAACTGGTTCTGGTGGTGTTGAGCATCTCCTTAAAGCAGATAATAGCACAGATATCTGGTAAGAAACTGATGAGTTGGAAGGGGAAACAAAAGATCAGAAATTTAGAAAAGATCTAAATAATTATTCTGTGAGAATAAGAATTGAATTGAAACTTCCAAATCAATAAGTTATTATCTCTTAATAACTTTTCTCTGGAGCTTTTCATCATGTTGTTATTAGGTTAGACAATTCTGTTGGAGTTTATTATTCAAATGGTTATTAGCTGGCTCATCACTAGTCATTCTTAAGAGATGTTTGTTTATACATCGTAAAAAGCAGGTTTTCTTATCATGCACGTTTCCTAAAAGCTTTGCCTTTGCCTGTATTTTTTGTTATTCTTTGAGGAACACACTCTCTTTCTGTCTCTTGGCTGGGTGGAGCAAACTAGTTGGTTGATTCAGAATTAAAGGAAAAATTGGAAATGGAAACAGAATATTGATTAGTTATACCTATTTACATTATGGTTAAACTGAAGTATTATTTAATTTGTTCCCAAATCTTTTTGGTCCAATATTCTTAAACACTGTTAACTGACATTAAATCTGTGAATTTATTTCTAGATTGAACTTTTGAGAGTTAAAATCTAGTTTATACCAACAATTAAATGATTTTCTATGCAAAATATGGATCCACCTAGATAGAGGAAGATTCTAAGCACAGTTGGAAAAAAAAAGAGAGAATAGGAGGAAAATGAATATTGTATTAATGTAGTTTTTGTTATTCTGGTTTTGCTTTATCAATATTATCACCATTTGTTTATGGTAAGAGAAGAATATCTCTCTCTCTCTCTCTTTTTTTCCTAATCTCTTGTGCTTTTCTCAGCTATGTATTTAATATTTCTTTTCCATTCTTATCAAAATTTATTTTCTATGCACCTTCAGAGTCATCTATGAGGAAGGATTTCTTTTTGTAACTGTTGATTTTTAGGTTTTGTGTGCCTCTTTGAAATCCTAAATCTTACTTTTTTGCATGGCAATGATAGTGTACCAAATATTCAAGTATGAATAAGGACGGGAAAGATATTTTATCTTTTGCGTTTTCCTTCTTCCCCCCTTTCTATTGGCCTATTTGTTATGCAGGAATAGCAAAGAAGTAAAAGATTGTGACATGATTATAGGCATATTATGTAATGAATGTGCTTAATTATTATATACTGAACTAATTGCCAAAGGATTTGGGACACTGTGGCAGTCTTATTGCTTTTCTTCTTCCATTTAAAAGAAAGACGAGGTCAATATCTGTCAAAAGAAAGTTCTTGAATATTTTGTGTTGGTTCTGTCCTTATACCTAGTCATGGTTTTATTCCTTAAAATGCAATGAATATAAATGCCTCCCTTGCATCTTTAAAAAGGCTCATAACTTACTATTTGAATTATTAAGTTGCCATGGATCCTAGTAATTTGCTTTCCCCTCTATCCTGTGCAGCTTGGTTATTTTGATTTAGCATTTTGTGATTGTGAGAACATTCTTTCTATTATTATGGTGTTTCCTATATAACGATTTGAGGTGTCCTATTTTCTCTGTGGCAGCTCTAGGGATTCAATCGTTCTCACCTTGAGATTATTCATTCTAAGGGTATGTGTCTCAATATCTAAGCATTTTCCCTTAAAGTATGAAGTATCATGGTTGCATTTGAATTTTGCCTCTTCTTCCAATTTGTATATTCTTTATTTCCGTGCTGGAATGGTGCCTGCTTAGTTAGCAGTCGTGATAAACTGCTTTGTCATTATGTAAAATGCTGCATTTAGTCCCAACTTATTTTCTGAACCATATACTTGGCGAAACTTTCGGAACACTCCTTTATTGGATTGTTTTTCTCTGCATTAGATGTCATCCCTCTGCTCTGCCTGTTGATTTATTTTGGTTTATGCAAGTTTGATTTTGCTACTAGCAGGCTGGTGAAAGAAGAAAAGGAAAGAAAAGGGGTCTATTCTTTAACAAGTAGGGCAATTACTTCTTCGAGCTGTATGGTTCAGGTTCAAGTTCATGTTCAGGCCGTTCAACCTCAGCCAATAGAATATCTTCTATTGAGGTTCTACTCCCCCATTGAGCATTTGGTGTGTTGTTTTTGAGTATTTTGAGAGCTTTCTTCTATGATTATCTCTAGCACGGAGGACTTCGTGTTACAATTGTAGTCCTTTGCAATTATTAATTTTCTACTTATAGGTCCATTTTTGCTTTATTTTTCATCTCTCTAACACACACCGCTCTATTACCCTCTGTCACGGACACTCGTCAACATACACTCATTAAAAGAGGAGGATGGTAATCCAGCGTAGCTTCATGAGTTCGTTTAACCGGTTAAGAGATGACTTTGTCCATCAACGGATTGTTTTTATTTTTGTTTGGCGGAATCTGAGATCACTGTTTTTTAATCCCGGTTATGAAAGATGCTACTCCTCGTCATTAGTGATGAGAGTGGAGGAGACGAGGTTGGCGCTCCTCAGTCTCAGATCCGAGTGAGAGGTGAGAGGAAAATAGGTGAAAAAGAAATTAGGAGAGTGGCATTTATCTAATAAAGATCATATATAAACAATTGAAATGACCCAGATCGTCTTTGAGCTGCTATTTTTAAAAAGGACCGTGTGGAGTTGTCTTTTCCCCTATTTAATAAAACAAAGACAATAAATAGGGCAAAAATGCCCCAATTTAAGAATTATGATTTCTGAATTGTTGTCGTCTTCTCCAATCTTGCTTTTTGGAGATTTTGCCGTCGCCTATCAAGCCCAGCAAGTGAAGGTCGAGCACTATGGTTTCTGACTCTTGTTTCTCTGCTTCATTATCGTCAAGGAGGAGAGAGACTTCAGAATCCAGTCGTTTTTTGAGGAAGACAACAAAGAATTAAGTATTTTCAAAGAAGCGACCCAAATCGAGGGGGACGAACGCAGCATCAGGTGGAAGAGAAGCTCATCTCTTATGGTATGAGCTCGAAGATCCTGAATGAGGCTCTGATTCAGCTGAGAGAGGTTGAGGACGAAGAGGCACGCCCAAAATCCTAACAATGCCTTATTGATTGTGTGATTCTTGTTCGTCATTTTTCTGTCAAGGCTTATTCTTTTGTACTAACTATTATTCCGTATTGGCTACTGAGAAGGTGAGTAGATTTTTCTAAAAAAAAATTGCATCATTATGATGAGCTGGGCAATGTTATTAATATTATTATTTTTCACCCAATTAAGTACAGCTAATGAATTGAGTAAAAGCTTACCCAAACAAGTAAAGCTAATTAATCAAGTAAAAACTTATCTTTCTGCCTGGTGAATCATAATTTTTTTTATTTATTTGTCTGTTTTTTAATAAGTGATGAACTACTATATTAATAACTGTTTTTTATTTTTATTTTTTATTTTTTTTATCTAACATTCTCCTCAAAAGTGATGAACCACGGTATTAATAACTGGTTTTTTTTTTTTTTTTTTTTTTTTTTTTTTTAAAAAAAGAACATTCTCTTCGAAAGGTACTGACTTGTCTCAAAACAATTGCATCCTCGGGTTCTCTGCGGCTACTAATTTAAGTGATGATGAAATTATAAGTTTTGTGGGGAAAGTGAGGAATGCTCTAGAAAGTTTGACAAGAAATCATTCCTCATGAAAGGGAGTCAATACCTGATACTGGTTTTGTAACTTAAAGAGGCATATAGTTGTAATATTACATATTAGCTCGTTGTTCTTATGTGCCATAATAATTGGTATTTATATATTTCTTCTTTTATTATTATTTTTTGCTGGAATATATTTCCTGTTTTAAGTGATTATGTTTGGTGATTCTTTTTTGTGCGTTGCAAATGGTACTGATTTTGCAAATGTTTCTCTACAATTTATTGATATCGTCGTATTTGTTTGTACGAGTTTTTTTCTTTGATGATTGTCTAGCACTAGCACATACATGGTACACTACAAAGAGAATTTAGATCGATAGTGTTATAGTATTGGCTTCCCAATTGTTTGTTGTAATAAGAAGTGTTTTTTTTTTTCATCCCCTTCGATTTTAGTTTTTGGTAACCAACATGGTTACTCATAATCAAATCATAATGAGACGGGATTATTAGTTATTAGTAACGAGTCATTAGTTTTATGATTGGTTATTAAGAGAATCTAGTAAACCAATAACAAGAAACCAATTTTTGTTTCTACTGGAAACTAAAATCCAAACTAGCTTTTACTAGTATCCATAAATTAATCTGGTTATTGCTTGTTAATAAGGAAACTATATAGATATAATAAAAACACAATAAGAAGCTAGTCACCAATATAGTAATTGGTCACTCTAAAAACCATTAACTATATGGCTACTAGAAATTAACAACCGATTCACTTGATAGAAACAAGTTGCTAATCTTTTATTAATCCCACTAGAAACTAATGAAAAAGAAATTGATTATTGAAACTATCAACTAATTTAGTTATTGGAAACCTATAGCTAATTTGGTTGTTGGTTTCCCATAATTAGTTCAATAATATCTCTTGAAACCATTAACCAATTTGGTTGTTCAAAATTACTCACTGATCTTATAACTGGTCGTTCTAAAAATCAGTTCCTGACTAATTGGTTAATTAACTAATTGGTTATTGCCAACAAAAGAAAATATTATTGATAAGCATTATAGTTACTCAAAGTGGGAAACCGAAACAGGAAGCTAATATGGTAACAAATTTCGTTATCAATGTGGTAACCGTATACAATCGAGTAAACAACCTAGTTATAAGTGACTAAGAAAATAGTGAACCAAAGTAACTAATAACGAATTTGAATAGTTTAGCTTTTGTTAAAACTAGTTGGACCCTTTATTATTTCTTTTCCCCAATTTTTCTGTTCTTGTGCACATTTTCTCTCTGTGGCTTTTGACCTTCTTCTCCAACTCCTCCCTCTCTCTACTTTTGACATCGTCTTCTTCTTTGCCTATTACTCCATCCCGTGCTCCTGCTCTAATGCCTTAGCCTCCATTGTGCCTACTAGATCCATTATTTTCCTTAGTACACTAGCACCACCTGCATTGCTTGTTCCAACAACAACGTTTATCTCAAGCAGCCCCAAGCCCGCGACATTGTCCATTGGCCGAGTAACCAAGAAAAAGAAGTTAGTTGTTGATATTTTTCAAATACAATGGTTAAGTTGTTCGAAATAGGATATTTCTTAAGGCTTAAAAGACTAAAGAGGCTAAGGGAGAAATTAGAGAGAATTTTAGTGGAAGAGAAGATCTTATATTACTATTTGAATTGTTTCTATTTTACTTGATACAAAATAGAGGAAGAAACACTTTATTTATACTACTCCAAGGATCATTCTAGATATTCTATATAATCTCCAATCACCTAATTAATTATACAATCTAGTAAATACAATAATACTTTAGAAACTTGGATATTAAACTATGGACTATTAGACACGTAAAACAAACTCAACTAACAACACAAGTTCAAATAATAAAACTATTTATCTATAGCCCAATGGGTCATAAATAAGTTTATTTTCTAACATCCCCCTTAAACTTGATTTGTGACACCTGGTAAATTTCTTAACTTAAGAAAATCTTCATGCTTGAGTGATTTTGTGAAAATATCTGCCACTTGATTTTGAGTCTTCACATACTTCAGCTGCATATCCTTTTTTGCAATACATTCTCTTATGTAATGGTAGCGAGTATCGATGTGTTTGCTTCTATAATAGAAAATATAATTATTTTTCAAAGCAATTGCTGATTTATTGTCAATGCAGATCTCAAGCAGAATGCATAGTTCCTTCAATAGGTCTCTTAGCTAAATTGCATGATATACACATGATATAGTTACAACATACTCTGCTCCACAGCTTGAAAGTATGACGATTGGTTGTTTCTTAGATATTCATTTGAAAACAGTATCTCCCATAAAGAATATAAAGCCACTTTTACTTTTTTGATCATCTAAGTCTCTACTCTAATCACTGTCACTATAACTCACAAGATTATAGTTATTAGATGATGAATATCGTAAGCCAAAGTTAATTATACCTTTAATATATCAAAGAATTCTCTTGGCAACTTTCAAGTGAGTGGTTATTAGAGACTCCATGTAATGACTAACTAGGTCTACAATATAGAGAATGTTAGGTCTTGTGCAAGTCAGGTAATACAAACTTTCAACTAAGTTCTTGTAGAGTATTGGATCCACCTTTTCTCATTCGTATAGTTTGACTCCATATTTGATCGGTGTATTGATAGCCTTGCAATCATTCATTTTGAACTTCTTAATAATCTCTTTGGCATAACCTTCTTGTGAAATGAAAATTCCATCTTCTTCTTGCTTCACTTCTATGCCAAGATAGTAACACATAAGTCCGATATCAGTCATCTCGAACCCTTTTGACATAGCTTTGTTAAATTCTTTGAACTTAGATATCTTACTCCCTGTTAAGATCAAATTATTAACATAGAGGTACATGATCAAGATATTTCCATCTTTTATTTTGATGTACAAAATATGCTCATAGGGATATTTAATGAAATTGTTATCTTGAAAGTACTTGTCAATACGGTCATTCCATGCTCTTGGTGCTTTCTTTATCCCACAAAAGGCCTTCTTCAACTTTAAAACCTTATCTTCTTGTCTCTTAATCTCGTACCCAGATGGATGCTCAACATAGACTTCCTTTTCAAGGACTCCATTTAAAAAAGTGGGCTTGAAGTCTATTTGATGAATTTTCTATTTATTTTGAGCAACTTATGAGATGATCAATCATATCATTTCTAGACGAGCGACAAGAACAAATATCTCATCATAGTCTATGTTGGGTCTTTGACTGTATCCTTTTGCGACCAATCTTGCCTTATATCTCTCCACTTCTTCTTTAGTATTATTCTTAGCCTTGTAAACCCATTTTACGCCGATTTCTTTGTACTCCTTTGGAAGTATAGCAAGCTCTTATATATCATTCTTTGTAATCATCTTTATTTCATCATCCATCGCAACTCGCCACTTTTTACTTTCAACAGCTTCATTAAAGTTTAATGGTTCACAATCAGCAAGGAGGTAAAAGAGAATCAAGTCATTTTGATTCTCAGTCAATTTATATATCTCTTGTAAGCTTCTTAATCTTGGTATTCTTTCTCTTGAACTGCTGCTTGAAGATGATCCTGGTGTTGTTTTTTGATGAGTTCTTGCCATTGTTGAAGTAGGTTGGGTAACATACTCTTACAGTTCTTCTCTTACTTGCTCCATTCTTCGTTGCTCACTTTTTTCTTCAATGTATGGTAAGAATTCATAATTTTCCTTTTGTGTATGCCATTCTCAGATACTTTCTTCGTCAAACTCCACATCGCAACTAATGATAGTCTTGTCATTGTTTGGATTATAGAGCTTGTAGTATTTTGAGTTAGAGTCATAGTTGATAAAGATGAACTTCTCACTTTTATCGTCGAGTTTGGTTCTCTTTTCATCAGGTATATATGCATAAGTTATGCTTTCAAACAATCTTAGGTAAGAGATCCCAGGCTTTCTTTCGCTTTAAGCTTCTTGTGGTATCTTTCCTCATACGCTTCTTATTGGAGAGCGATTTCACAGGTAAACTACATAAGTTACAGCTTCAGCACAAAACTTCTTCGGCATTCCTTTGCATATGAGCATGCTTCTGGCTATGTCTAGGATTGTTCTATTCTTCCTTTCTTCGACACCATTCTATTGGAGAGATCTCGATACTATTAAAGGACGACGGATAACATTGTCTTCACAATACTTCTGAAACTCATGGCATGTGAACTCTGCTCTTCTATCAGATCTCATTGCCTTAATACTTCGGCCACTTCCTTCTCAACAAGTGTCTTGAACTTTTTGAATTTTTCAAACACTGCTGATTTCTCCTTCAAGAAATACACCCAGGCCTTTTTTGAAAAATCATCGATAAAGAAGAGAAAGTAGTTACTCTTACCGAGAAAACTTATTATGCCACACACATCGATATGTATGAGCTCAAGTGGTTTATGGGCTCAAGAACTTAATTCTCTTAGAAAACTTCTTCTGAATTACTTTCCTAATAAGCATCCTTCACATAATTGGTCTGGTTGACTAATGAAAGATAGACTTCGAACTATCTCTTTCTTTGTTAATAATTCTAGGTCGCCAAAATTGAGATGTCCAAACTTTAGGTGCCAAAGCTATGATGAATCTTTGTAGAAACCCTTTAGATACTTTGATATATCATTTTGAATATGTAATAAGAACATTCTATTTCTTGTAATTGGTACTTCGATGATTAACTTGTTTCTATTATCTCTTAAATAAAGATTATTTTCTTTCATGTGAATATCATAGTCTCATGTGAATATTATAGTCTTTCTCTAAGAGTTGGCCAAAACTCAAGATATTACTCTTCATATTATGCACGTAATAAATATTTGGAATAAACTGATGTTCTCCATTTTTCAAGCATATGAGAATTTTACCTTTGCTCTTTACTGTTGCCTTAGAATCATCTCCAAATGAAATTGTTCCAAATGAAATTGTTAGCCCAAGATTGACTACCCAAAAAGGGGGATGAACTGAGTTTTAAAACTTTTTAAGAAACTTTTCAACTATGTAAAACTATAGACCACAATTTTGAAACTTTGAGGCTAAATGAACAATAATACCAAATATATAATAATAATACCAACTTAAATAAGCACAATAAATATCAAAAACACAATCAAATAATTTGCATTAAAATAAAGAGTGTATGGATAGAGAAAATGTAAACTTGATTTTTACGAGATTCGACAAATACGATGGTTTGCCTATGTTTCTGACCCTCGGAAACTTACTTTGAGCTTTTCACTATCGAATCAAGATTATGGGCTTGACCGACCCTTGTACAAACATAGTGAATTCTTCTTAAGCACATCCTAAACTTTATAATAGTCTTGATTCCGACTCTATCATGCCTAATCTCAGATTATTTTGACTCCGGGGACAATCTTATCTATATGGATTGTTTAGATAATGGTGCCAATCCCACCAATACACGGGTTATTTATGACTCCAGTAGCAATCTCACCTATACACGGGTTGTTTAAACTTTGGTGACAACCTCATCTAAATCAGGTTGTTTAGACTCCGGTGGCAACCTCACCTATACCAGATTGTTTAAACAATAGTGTCAACCTCACCAATTCACGAGTTGTTTAGACTCCGGTGAAAACCTCACCTATACTCAGGTTATACAATATAAGAGTAAACACACTCACAAACCATCCTCACAAAATAATGAATACAATTTTGGCTTAGAAGATTTTAGAACAATATACTATGAATACTCTAAGATTGGCTCAATATGATTTGAAAGTTAAAGTTGAGTAAAAAAAAGCTTTTACACTTAGAAACTAATTGGGTATCAATGTAGGTTCATATTCTCATTTTTTAAGTCGTCAAACATGACTCTATTTAAAGGCATCTTAAAAAACTAGCCATTTTCGACTGTTGGAAAAATGTTGTCAAAATTTTGGTCGATTATAAATATTTTAGATTGATCAAAAAACTAGGCATTGGAGTTTGACACGCCAGTTTAGCTCTAACGGTCATTTTTTGCCGTTATTTTGGTCAACCAAAAAGGGTCAGAAACCAATTTTTGGTTTCTTTGCACCAATTTGGTCGTTCTTAAAGCCTTCTTTTTCTAATTAATTTTAACATTAAAATAGAAATTTTTTTAGGATATTTTGGCTAGATTAAAAATGATATTTATTTTCAAACTTCTAAAATAAAATAACCATTTTAACTTAAGATAGTTTGGAAAGTTTTTTTGAAAGTATTTGAAATTTTTTTTTGAAAGTATGAGCCAATAAAAAGAGAATCTATGTGCAATGAACTAAATAAATACAAGACTAAATATGAATTATACCATATCTAAGCATGATTTTATATCTTGATTATCCATCTTCAAGCTTGATTCTAATAGGTCTACATGCATCCATCTTCAAGCATGATTACTTGATTAACTTGAGCTAAAACTTTAAAACCATTTCACTATACACTCAAGTTAAATCATTAGTACTAAATTAAATGTTTGTTATCTTCAAAATAAGAGTGAATAAAATCGCAACCTTAATTTCTCAATAGAAATATTCCCAGTCACCGACTCGTCAAGTACTACGAACATATCTCTTCTTCCACGCATATGATTGCTTGCACTGTTGTTAAGGTACTATATATTTTCTTGGCACCTATTGATCTCTTGGCTCTTTCTTCTACCTTCTTTGAAACTCTATATTCGGAAGTGTAATGACCATATCTCTAACTGTTGTGATACTTGATTTGGAACTTGTCATGCTAACGCCTTAGGTTACCTCTTCCACGACCTCTTGTCGAGGTTTCTCTTTTATCTTCATTTTCATAATTATTGTTGAAGCTTACTTTTCCTCCTCTTCCATGTCTATGACCTCTTCCTTGGCCACAATCTCTTCCACACCCTCTTCCATTGGCTTTTTCTTTCTCTTTGAAATGAGCCTTGAGGAATTGCTCATTAAAATTTTGTGTCTTCTTTTTCTTTTCTTCATGGGCTTGTAAGGAACCCAAGAATTGTTCTATCGTTATAGCTCCTAAATCTTTTGTTTTTTCAATGATAGTAACAATATTTTCGAATTTTGATCTAACGATCGAATAATCTTTTCCATGATCGTAACATTTTCTAGTTTCTCACCATTTCTCTTCATTTGATTAGAAATGGTTAAAACTCTAGAAAAGAAGTCAGAGACTGACTCAATCTTTGTCATATGTAGCAAATCAAATTCTCCTCTTAGAGTTTAAAGGAGATTTTTTTTTTAACTTTTTCTTCTCCCTTATATGAGATTTAAAGTTTTTCCCATGCTTTTTTGGCAGAGGATGCACTTGAGATTTTCTTAAACCCATCATCATCTAAAGCTTGATAGATAAGAAAAAGTGCCTTTTTGTCTTTCTTTCTTGAATATTTTAAACTGTCCTTTTGTATTGAGGATAATGTTACCTCATCTCTTGACTCTTCATACCCTTTCTCCACTAAATCCTAGATATCATGTGCTCTAAGGAGGGCCTTCATTTTGATAGTCCAATTATCAAAGTTGTTGCCCTGAAGTGGTGAAACTTGAAGAGATGCAAAATTACCGGTAGTTATAACTCTTAATAGATTGAACTTTTGGAAATTTAGACTACATGAATGGATCCGGAATGTAAAAAAACCTTAAGATTGACTAATATATCAACTTGGTCAATGTCAACCACTCAGTCAACGGTTAACATTCTGGTTAATAGCATGGTTAAATGGCTCTGACGACTTAGTTAATAGCTCGATCAAACGACTCTAACTTGGCTCAACTTAGTGAGTTGACTCAGTTTGTGGCAGAGAAGTTCCGATGACCCATTCAGGCTCGTTCGGACTCCGATTGTGCTTGTTTTTATGGCAGCGCATTCATTTTGTTGAGCTCTTCGATTTGATATATAATAATAGTATGTTTGGAACAAATTGCTAATATTCTTAATCTTAAGAAATCGTTTTTGATGTTAAAGATTAGTAAAAATTATAACCACAAAGCATACTTAGAATTTCAAGAGATTTCTCACAGCCTCGCTCTGATAACACTTTGTTAGCAATAAGAAATTTCTAAAGGCTAGAAAGGCTAGAGAGGTTAAAGAAGAAACTAGAGAAAATTTTGGTGGAAGAGAAGAATTTGTATTACTATTTGAATTGCTTCTATTTTGCTTGATACAAAATGGGGGAATGAGCACTCTATTTATACTATTCCAAGGATCATTTTAGATGCTCTATTTAATATCCAGCCACCTAATTAATTATATAATCTAGCAAATACAAGCATACTCTAGAAACTTGGATATTAAACTATGTGCTATTAGATACATAAAACAAACCTAACTAACAACATAAGATGAAATAACAAAATTACTTATCTATAGCCCAATGGGTCACAAATAAGTTTATTTTCTAATATAAGTTTTTTGAGAGCTATGATCTTTGGCTCTAAGAAGTTTTCGGAAGAGCTTTGGCAATTTTTAGTTTATATATGACTGGTTTAACTTCTCTTTAACATGTTAGTTTAGGTTCAGTAAATAAACCTTAACTAGAGAATATTAGCTGCTATTAGCCCAATATTGACAACCCAAGAGGAGGGTGAATTGGGTTTTAAAATGTTTTATGAAGCTTTTTAACTATTTAAAACTATAGACTATTATTTTGAAACTTTTTAGTTAAATCAATAATAATATCAAATATGTAGTAATAATAGCAAGTATATTAAGCATACTAAATATCAAACACAATTAAATAGCTTGCAATAAAGTAAAAAGTATAGGGATAAAGAAAGTACAAACTCAGTTTTTATGAGGTTCGACAAACATGACGGTTTGCCTACGTCCCCGACCCTTGGTAACTTATTTTGAGCTTCCACTATTCGGATAAAGATTGTAGGCTTGACCAACCCTCGTACAAACGGAGTAAATTCTTCTTAGACTCACCCAACCTTTACAATAGTCTTGATTCCGACTTTATCACATCTAACTTTGGATTGTTTTGACGTCGGTACTAATCCTTACATACATGAATTGTTTAGACAATGGTGCCAATATCACCAACTCATAGGTTATTTAGACTCTAGTGACAATCGCACTTATACTCGGGCTGTTTTGACTCCGATGGTAACCTCACCTAATTCGGGTTGTTTAGACTTCGGTAACCTCACCTAAATCGGATTGTTTAGACTTCGGTAACAACTTCTCCTACACTCAGATTATTTTGACTCCAGTAGCAACCTCACCTCATAATTATAATGTTTGTTTTTTTGTTGAATCTCTCAACTAGAATCTCTCTCCAATGAAGAATAGATGTAAATAAAAGATATAATCTAGTTTGGCTCAAATGATTTTTGTTAAAAAGTAGATTTGAATGTTTAAATCACAAAAATTGATTTGAACACTTTGAAAGTATGATATAAGCAATGTAAGAATATTCAAAGATTGTTTCAAGTGTTAGAAAGGCTTCTATTTATAGACTTGAATGAAAACTAGCCGTTTATAACTATTTGACAGATATTCTGTCATTTTTGGTAGACCAAAAGTGTGTTTTCAGTTGACCAGAAATACTAGCTATTGATAGTACGACTCTAACGATCAAATATGAAAATTACTGAAAAATATGCAGGAGGAATTGATAAACCGATTCTAAAGGTCGGTCTGCCGAATCTATCTGAGAGCAATATTTGAATTTTATTTCAAGTCTTTTTCAATTATTTTCAAAATGTGACTTTATAAATTGATTTATTATGTAATATGGAACATATGGAAATTCATAAATCAATTTAAAAGTTTGTGTAATATAAATTTTTTATTTTAATTGGAGATAAATAAGTTTAACAGTTTTGTTTTGAAAATTTCCAATTTTATGAAAACTTTAAGCTATTAAGATCATATTATATGTGAACAAGTATTCAAGTACAAGATCTAAGTGTTTAACCTTTTGCTAGTCTAAGTCTTGTATTCTTGATTTTTGTCTTCAAGCTCTTTTCCATCAATCTTCAAGTTTAGTTCTAATAAGTCCAATATATATTAATCTTTAAGCTTGATTCTTTGATTAACTTGAGTTAAAACTTTTAACGTACTCAAGTTAAATCATTAGTACTAAAAGTGAGTGAGATTAAAACCTCAATTTCTCAACAGAGAAGAGTGAGGAGAATATTTGGAGCTTTATAATAAGAATGCTATAAACGAAAAAATTTTAAGAAACCTGCTAGACTTGAAAACTTAACCTTACAAACTGCTATTGGTGACAATTATCTTTTATTATTATTATTATTATTATTTTTATTTTTTACAAAATAACTTTTTTAAGTTATAACTCAAATGGGCTTGATATATTAAGTTATTAACTTAAAAAACTATTTTGCAAAGTGTCTACAAAGGTAGGCAATGTCGGAAAAAAAAACTTTCAAAGCTACCACATTTCTTAATTTTTACTAAATAATAATTTATATGCTTTATTATTGAGGAAACATTGTAAAATGATATTATATTTTATAAATTTTTTTACGAAACTCTTGATATTTTAAAAATATGGAAAACTTCTTTAAATTTGATTATTTTTTTCAATTAAAAAAAGTCTTGTATTTTTTTTTTTGAAATTCAACCTATCAAAATTAGGAAAATTGATTAAAATGACAAAATTATCCTTAGTAAATTGTGTATTTAGATTTGAAATAAATTTAAGAATTGTTTATATTAGTTTTCAAACAAATTATCGATATCTCAAATATTAGTGATAAAATAGTTTTCAACAATTATTCGTGTATCAAAACATAGAGAAAAAAAAATGTAATATAAATCTAAATCAATCATTAACTAAGAGTAATTTTGTTATCTTTTATTAATTTTCACAATTTGGCTTATATATATATATTGTGGGGCCCACTCTCGAGCCTCGAACCGTGAGAAGGGTCACGCGGATCGCACGTGATCCCGGCATCGGCATGTGGGTCTTCCGAGTTTAAGGCAGAATCCATCACTGATCCCAAACGGCTCAACCGGACAGACCTCAAGTCCATGACAGCTGGCGGTCAGAAGCCCCAAGGGTCTGCTGTCTGGGAACGTCGACCCTCGCCTCAACTGGCACAGGGAACAGAAGCCCCAAGGATCATCAGACCCCGAGGGTCTGCTATCTGGGGGGCAGCGACCCTCGCCTCAACTGGCACAGGGAACAGAAGCCCCAAGGGTCTTCAGACTGAATGCAATGGAAGACAGCCCCACGGCTCCGGACCCCGACAGGGCATTTAATGCGTT
>JXTB01000004.1:2159819-2173198 GCA_002914805.1 Parasponia andersonii
CCCCGCCTCTCCGATCCTGCTTGGAATTCAGGGATTTGTGAAGTAGCAAGGGCACGTGAACAGTTGGATAATCCAGCATCAGCAGTTCATGACACGTGGACGACTGGTGTAAAAACCGCTCCAACATATATATATATATATATATTTTTTTTTGAAGAGACAATTTAGTTTATATTTGAAGGTCCAATTTCAAAAATTATCAAATGATAATGGTTTTTTTGTTTAATAAAAAGTTAAATTGAAAGAAGTTTTTTCATATTTCTTAAATGCACATGGGTTAAAAGAATGTTGAAACTTGAAATACGAGTTCATTTTGTTTTGTTTATGCAACAATTTCCAAGTAAAAAAATCGGAAGTTTATACTTAAAAAAAAAAAATAAAAGAAAACAAATTCTAAAGTCGTTTAACTCAAGTAGGAAATGGTCATAGTGTTAAGCGTGGTTTGTTTTTGTTTTATTTTTCCCAAAAGGACAATGTGGAAACCCGAAACGACCTTGATTAAATTTGAGAACTGTGAATAACGCGAGGAGTTGTTGGGCAGCGGGGTGAGAGTGGGAGTGGGAGTGGGAGTGGGAGGAGTGGGAGTCTCTGGAAGTCGCCGCGGCTGATGTCGGCAGAACAGAGCAGAGCCGAGCCCGAATATGAAGAGGAAGACAAAATCTCCCGAAACGACGGAGGCGGCTCCGTCACACTCCCGCGACCCCCAACAGAAGAATAAGAAGAAGAAGAAAAATCACGGCGGTCAAGACTCGCGCGTCGTTTCCCCCTATTTCAGAAAACAAAACGACAACAATAAGAAGACAAACGACACCAGAAAAGCGCGCGCCCGTCGGGAGCGGGGGATCGTAGAAGAACCGAGGGTGGTTTCTCCTTATTTTCAGAAAGAGGGAGACAAAGGAGGGAAGATTCTAGATGCAGAGGTTATTGCAATGAACAAGAATAAGAATAATAATTATAATAAGAAGAAATTGATGGAAGACCCAGATGAGAGCAAGGAGAAGAAACTGACCCAGTTCCCAAATTCCGAGCCTTTTCGGGAAAATCCCAATTCGCCAAAGCCAAAAGTGAAGCCGGAGGATGCGCTTTCTCAGTTCGCGTATTCTCCTTTAAAGGCACAATCGAAGAAAGAAGAAGAAGACTCTGTCAGTTTGAGTCCCCAGAGCGTCTTGTTCAACAAAAAGGAAGAAGAAGAACAGGGCAATGGAAAGCAGACGGAAAGGAAAACCGAAGTTGGAGTCTTAAAGGTCTCTCCTTATTTTGAAAGCTCACAACAAGTGATTAAAGATATGGTCAAAGAAGAAGATGATTTAGTATTGAAACAAGGTAAAAGAAAAAAATGGAGAGGAAGATGCGTGGGCGTTAATATCCAGCTTTCTGCCTCCCAGAAGTTAGACGAAGCTTATGAGAGGAAATCTTGTGATAACACGTGGAAGCCTCCTCGTTCTCAATTGGGTCTCCTCCAAGAGGATCATCTTCATGACCCTTGGAGGGTTTTGCTCATATGCATGCTTCTAAATCGGACTACTGGTTTGCAGGTGCTTTTGTTAGTGTCCTTTTCTTTATTTCTTTTAAGGTTTGTTATTTCATTTCACTCTTATGATAACAATATGATTTTCCATAAGCTAACTGTTAAACATTGTCTACTATGAGAACGTGGGAACTTTGTAGAATGTCATCTTTTTATTTGTGGAATTGGGTGTGTTAACTTAGTCAAATTCCTGATTCATAGGTACTTTGGTCCTAGCATGAATTACAATAAGTAGGAAAGTAATGAGTACAATGAACCCTATTAGAGGCAAAGAACTAAGAAAAGCAAAGAAAAGAGTCATTATTATCAAGAAGAATGAAATATTTTTATGTTCCTACAAAATAATCTTACGAGAATCCGAAATTTTATCATATACCAGAAAAGAACACTCATCTTTATTTCTATCTTCAAAATTTCTCATCGTTTCGCCAATTATAGAGCACAAAAAATAACCAGTATCATATAATACCGTAGTACGTAAGAACTATTTCTTATTTCTTCTTCTAACGCATGAAAGTCTTTCAAAACATAAAAAGAGAGCAAATGCAAACAGATACAAAAAAGGCATGTGAGTTGTTTCTTCTACTCCCCTTTTCTGGGCAGGGGAAGGAATAAAATAGCTGAAGTATTCAATAGCTTTCCCACGAGCTCTTGAATGCATTTAACAGAAAAAGTATTTGATAAACGTGAATGGAGATTGATTTAAATTTGTCTTGTATATCTCAATATCTCCCTGGCAGGATTGGTGTTTAAGTTTCAGTTTTTACAATTTTTCATTTAGGGAATTGTAGATTACTCATTGCAAGGTAAAAGGGAAAATTTTAAAAATTTATAGATCAGAAAGACCATGAGAGGTCCAAGGAAATTAGTTATTTCAATGAAATGTTTTGGTGATCCAATTATGGAAGGGAAAAGGTTGGAATTTAATTTTTTTCTGAAATTAGTTGGAAATCGAGCTAGTCCATTGATAGACAAGTCAAGTAATGCTTTTAAGTTATTCATTTACCCCATTTGTTTTACTGCAATCAGATGCTTTGGGTACTTTTCACTGTACTCTGTGGAATCTGTCTAATGATGATTTTGCTTATTTGACTTTTGTTAGCTCCAGTTCCGGTCAATGCTTATGCATTACACCTTTCCCCTCACAGGAATAATGATTTCATGGATGTTTTTGAAAGCCTGCAAACTAGTTCAGAGTTCTCTGTTAGTCTTTATAGCAAGTGGAGCTTACTTGAAATACTCAAGAATATGTATTTTAGTGAACTTTTATTTCTGGGGTTGTGTTGGGAGCAGCACTAAATAAATAATTACAGTGATAGTGAATATTGTGGGGTGTCGGCAATAGCAACAGTAGAAGTGACAAGGTTTCTGGTGGAAGTAGCGGTGGTGGATTTGTGACGGCCTGGGCTGAAAACAGGAGAATGCTGGGTAGTGGGGGTTAGCAATTCTGCGGATAAGAGTAACAGTGGTTTGTTGCTGGCAGCAATGATTGGTGGTGCAGCAAAGAATAGCACTTTGTAGATTAAATGTCGTGATAAAATAGTTTTGGTCCTTGGTCAAAAAAGAACAATAGATTTTCAGTTGAATTGTGATTATGGTTTAGGGTTTGGCAGTACAAAGGATGTATGAGCTACTGAATTTTCTCATAGCTGTTAAGTCATGAGACTCAAATTACGTAGCTATTAATTCATGTTATTCTACTAGCAGGCTCAAAAGATTATATCAGAGCTCTTCACTTTGTGTCCCAATGCAAAAGCTGCTACTGAGGTTGCCTCAGAGGAGATAGAGAAGATTATACAACCTCTTGGTCTACAGCGGAAGAGGGCAGTGATGATACAACGTTTCTCTCAGGAATATTTGGAGGAAAGCTGGACCCACGTGACTCAGTTGCATGGTATTGGCAAGTAAGTTAACTGAACCTTGACTTTTTAAACCTTCCAGTAAATAATCTCCTTTCGCTAAGATCGTTGAATTTAGTTCTTATTCTCTAGATTTCTGGAGTTTGTTTACGTGGAGAAGTTTTCTAATTAAGATGCTTAATAAGAAGAAATAAAATGGACCAGAATTTATCACTCCATCTTTTACAAATGGAACTATTTGATGATGACTAGGCGTGACATGGACAGCTGATTTTCTTGTTGCTCATAATTTTGCAAACTGATATGGTTAAGAACATTGAAAACGACAAAATACTGTCTGCAATATCATAGTTCTTTTTCCCCCTCAAGACAGTTCTTCTTCTTCCTCCTCTCTCCACTCGCTTTGTACTTGGCAGAATGTTACACAGAATTAGTTTATTTTGATTGGAAAAATAAGTAATATTTTTATAACATTTAGCGTGACTTTTGTTTCTCTTTATTGTTGTGCTAGGTATGCAGCTGACGCATATGCAATATTTTGTACAGGAAAGTGGGACCGGGTTAAACCAACTGATCACATGCTAAATTATTACTGGGGATTTCTCTGTAGCATTAGGGATACTTTGTGAACTGAGTTGACAGTATATAAGTCATTTGGGTTTTCTTATAGGTCTAATCCATGTACATAACAGCTTGCCTTCTGCTTTCTTGTGCTAGCATGTGTTTTCTAAAGCTTAAATTGACCAACCTTTGGAACTCAAATGAAGGGAAAAGTTTGCTAATAGGATGCATCAGAGAAAAGAGAAAGGATGCAGATGCTTAGAGATGGAGAATAACAAAATATATTTTCGCACTCGGAGGTAGTTTAGTTAGGTTTTATCCTTAATCACACTGAGAACCTTAACAAAGCACTAATCATCCCCTGATGGTGGTTGCTAGTTGTGAACCGATGGGTTCCTTAACTTAAACCAATCCGAAAATCACCTGTTCTACTCATTGCTGCTGTTTCACGTCGTCACACACACACATTTAAGTGCCTGTACTTGTAAAATTATGCTCCCTCTATTCTTCTTGCACACGGGTCTCCTCCGTTGTGGAAACCGAGCCTTCACACTGTATAATGTACTAGTGCAAATTACGTCATCTAATGGAATTTTCGTAAATGCATGTAACTCTGATTATGAGGTTGCATTTAGCTATAAATGGCTCATATTGAAGCAGGTTACAGTTGGCTTAATCTTTGTCTGCGAGAATCTTGGGCAACGCAAGTTCCTACACTTTCTCTTTTTTAGTGCTATGTAGAGCCTAGTTAGAGAGGAAATACACGGTATTTTAGGAACTATTTCAAATATTAGTGGTATAAATTTCTCTAAAATAATTCATATCGTGGAGTACTTGTTTAGCTGTTTGAAAAGATTTTACTGTTGTTATATAATAATTATGGGCCTTTTATTGATGTCATTCAAGTCCAAACCCATCGGCTTGGCTTCTCTTCACTGCAGCGCTCACATTATGGTGAGGAATTTTGAACACTTCGGAAATTCCAATAGTCCCTTCCGTTCTTACTCAACTTCTCTACCTTATCCATCTAAGTCTTCGGCACCAGAAGCCCCACTCGACGGCATGGCCGGAACTTCTTCCTGGTGTTCTCCCTCCTTCATATGTGGACCATTAGATATGAGATTGCATCTTGTCCCGTATGATTTGTTTCAAGTATTCTATTTCGTCATCTCGTTGCCATTGCTTGTCAAGTAAAATGTTAAAGAGATCTGTTTCTAGTACAACAAATTAAAATAAGATTTAGACTCGTTAGAGAAACTTTTGACCACTAAAAATTGGACGTTTTACCAACTCTCACCTTTATTTATTATTATTTATTTATTTAACATCGTAGTAGACTCGACATGCATGCTAATCTTCTTTAATTATTGTTGAGATGCATTGGATTGGAACCACCTAAAAACGTGGACTCCACTACTAGGATTTGCCTCTAATAAAATAAGTAAATATTATAAAAACATAAATAACAACATAATCCCCCCACTGAGCAGTAATTGAGCCTGAAAGTAAGGATAGCTAACTGCAGCCTAATAAATATGAGCTAAGTTATTTTAATTATTGTGTTGTCCAAAACGCAGTCCAGTCCAGGAAGGACAGAAAATATATACATATATATATATATATATAGTAAAAATCTGCATTAATTAATTATAATCGAAATTTTATCAAGGTTGGGTAGTTCTGAATTTTTCTTTTCAAAGAAATTTTAAGAAAAGTTTTATGGTGTTAAATTGTGATCACAGGCGAATCAATCATTTACTATAGAATTTATTTTGCTATAAATATGCACACAATGTCATGGACAATTACAAACCAAACATGGTATAATATGATATTTTTACTACTAAACATTAATATGCATGTAAGTTTTCCATATTGTTGAAGAGTTCACTGCAAAAAAAAAAAAAAAAAAGAAAAAAAGAAAAAATACTCTTCTGTTTGGATTTCTAATTTAAACCCTGAGTTTTGATTTCTGCAGAAAAATACTCACATTTTAAAATTCTTAAAATTTGTACCGTTCGTTTATATTTTGACAAATTTATTCTCTAACAAATTGTGAATTTAAATCCAACTTATGTTATTCTTGTTTCCAAAAAAATTAAAATATTTACGAAGAACATCATTTGAACTAACATAAATCTTGTTTCCAAAAAAATTAAAATATTTATGAAGAACATCATTTGAACTTAACATAAAGTCGACAAAATAGGAATAGAGGGTACAAATTTTTGAAATTTCAAAATGTGGATGTATTTTTTTTTTTACAAAAATAAAAACTCAATAGTTAAATTGCATAAAGACCAAACATGAGGTATTCTTTTACGGTTAATCATATTATTGAAAGTAACATTGATATCCGCAAAATGTCACTCAAAATCTTAAAGTATCTGACGTAAGACGACCACAAAACTATTGCTTCACGCTAGCACAACCTTGTGTGAAAAATAAGATTCTCATATTAATCACCAGTTTCTTGACTCAAAAGAGGCCTGCATAATGGAGTTCCACTTCCATTTCAGAAACGTGTCTTTTTGACCATATTAATTAATTATAAACACAATGTATAAATATCCTAAACTCTTAAAAATTTCAAATTGTATCTAAAATAATCTTCACATCGAATTCTTCTAGACCAGGTTCTGTATATGTGCTGTCTTCTTTGCACATGACTAACAAGATCAGTCTTTATCATAAAAAATCATAAATTAAATTAAGTGCATAGTATGCAATTTTTATCCCAAAGCAACTTCTCCAAAGACTCTTTCATGAGTTCAAGAGAAGCTGTCACAAGCTACCGAATCAAATAAAACGATTTCCTCATCATTCCTGGAAACCTAATATATTTCCTATCAAGATCCTTTCATTAGAAACCGAATATAGAGTCTAATATATCTCTCTCACTCTCTCTAATACGCACATTTCAATTTGCAAATATTATGATTCGTAATAACTATCTTCTCAATTTCTTCTTCTTAGTTTTCTTCTTGTTCTCTTTGAACTGCTTTTCACCCGTTGATGCCTACAACACAGACCTTGTAAATGCCTTCAAGACGGGCCTTAATGATCATAGCATCGTCCGCAAGGCCCTCAACTCAATCAATGATCTCAACCTCGGCTGTGTCCTCAATATCGACGACCTTAATGCGTTACACGTCAAAAGAATTATTGATACGCTAGACATCAACCTTGATGCGCTCAAAACCATTGGTAGCTCCAAATTTCTGGTTTGCTCCCTATCCTCTACATATACTTCTTAATTTTCTGATTTATCTACTTTCACTTTCAATATATGCAATAATCTATAGTATTAATCTCGCGGTTAATCTTTGTATTTCTTTAACTATCAATTGTAATTTATTTATAAACAAATCTTAACTACTATAATTGACATTCCTCAGGGTGTACAAGGAAGTACTTGCAGTAGAACATGCCGGTCAGACTGTTCAGGTATATATGTGTACATAAATTTCCATTTCAATGTTGTTCAATTTGGGAAAATGGATACGTATGTCCTATAACACTCATTTTGGTTCTGTTTTTTCTTTTTTCCTTTTTTTCCCCCCCTTCATGGAAAAAAGTCCCTTTTGTATTGAGATATGGCAAGTACTGTGGGCTGTTATACAGTGGATGCCCTGGGGAGAAAGCATGTGATGGTCTTGATGCTTGTTGCATGGTGCATGATGCCTGCGTTGGCGAAAGTAAGTTTATTCTTTTATTTATTTATTTACTGATCCAGTCCTTACTCAATTTCACCAAACATACAACAATTGCTGTACGTAGAACATTATCATCATGATGATTATATATGTACAGAATATCTACCGTTGCTTAATTGGGTGGATTCTGTAATTTAGAAATGCATCTGTCCATGTGATCAACTCATATCATGGACCCCTGAGTGCTGAAGATAAAGCCTAGAAATGGAGAAATAAAAGTGGATGCATGCATCTTATTTTTCTTGTACAAACAACGCCAATAACTTTGCTAAAATGTAAAATCTAACATATATATATATATATATATGATCATTATCGTATTCGTTTTTTTACTTCTTTACGTACTTTTTAAACTTTTGGATTATTATCTAATAGTACCATAAGTTGAATAATTAAAGGGAAAAAAATAATAAATATATATTATTTAATATTTTTTGTTTTCTATTTCCATTACGTATATAATAAATTTTAATTGAACAAAATAACAATAAAACAATAAAATACTAGCAAAGTGGTGCATATATATATATATAAAGCTTTAGTTAATATAGGCATAATTGGTTGCTGTTTGCCAGCCCGTGGGTCGTTAATTTTCTCTTTCCTGATTTTTTTTTTAAACTCTTGTATTTCTTTTTTTTTTTTTCCCCTTCTTTTATTAATAAAATTTCTTGACATGGAGTGGGGTGCGCGAACCAAGATAAGAGCTCTCTCAGGTACTAATATGTTTGAAATTTTTCCTACTCAAAATATAGGCTACTTAGGGGTTCAAATTCCTTCGGCTCAGAAAAAAAAACGTGGCTGAAATTTTACTGTTTGCAAAGGGCTTTCTCATATTGAGAAGCATAAAATAATTCAGCATAAAATCAAATCCCAATTTAACAAATTAGTTCATTTTAGAATGCAATTACTAGAAAGTGCTAAATTGTCCACTTTTAGTGGTTGAGAAGGTAAATAGGATAAGAAAATGAGACAACGATCTCAGTCCCACTTATTATATATAGATAGACTTAATCATATTTTTTTTTCTAATATAATATTGATTCGAAGATAAATAATTGTGGTGCAGATGGCTATTTAAGCGAATACTGCAACCAAAATCTCCTTAACTGCATGACGGATTTGAAGAAGTCGGGAGGCCAATACCATGCATTCGAAGGTAACAAATGTGATGTGAACAAGGTCATTTGTGATATTTCCTTTATTATTAAAATTGCTGTGCTCGCCGGTCAGTCTCTTCCCGACAAGCATTAATATCACACATAGCTGCCTACTGATTGCTACATTTCTTTATCATGTATGCTTGATAGAAAATTAATTTGTACGACAAAACATATATGTGTTTATGCACATGGATGAATAATTATTTAATTAAGGATAGTGATCAGTATCACTTTTTTAATATTACTTTACGTGATAAATGAAAATGATGAATTGAATGTTATATTTGTACAATAACAAATCATATATATATACCACAAAAATGGTATTAAAAAAATTAGATATAAAGTAAGAACTTAAGCATTATTCTTTAATTTTATCTCTCTGATTTTAGTTAGGAAACAATTTTTACCTTGTATTTTTGATAATTAATACCTTCAAATTCCGCTTTATTATTATAATTGTTAATATTTTTGTTGGAGTATCTTCAAATTCTACTTCTGATATTCGTCGAAGGTGCTAAACTTAAATAATTCCCCCTCCCCATCCCTCGTCTTAAAACACCATTTTATAATTTCAAATTTAAACATTATTCACTCGGGGAAGAAAAAAATTCTTTGTTCAGATCAAATTTGCTGCAAGAATCATACAATCCTTGATGTTTCCGTTGACAAAGCCAAAATGATTCTGCTGAACAATCTTAGAAGCTACCAAACCTAATTGACAACCCAAAATTTTAGTACTACCTCGAAGGAAATAGGACTATTAATAGTTAACGCATTTTCGACTTTCAAATAAGTGCTGTAAAGCTCACATTTACCAGAGACAAAAAGTTCTCGAACTGCAAGGATCACATCTTTGTTGGGAAAACCGTACATATATGGTACATGATAAAACCATGAATAATGGTGACTGAATTAAAATAAACGACCTGTAGTGTTCATTCTTGTGATTCGATGAGTTAAATGAGTATTAAAGAATTCAAATTACTGACTTCTATCCATAGAGGACAGTGATGATGGCCATAATATAAAGAGATAGAATACGTGCTCAAATGTCTCGAATTGTATGCTGCAAATGATATATCGTGCATTGGAATACTAGTCGTATGATTATACAAAAAGATATGATCACAGTATTATATATATATATAGGTTGTTAATTTAATAGGTATTTTTTTTCTTTACCTATGAGTATGTATTTTTTTTTAACCGTTGGATCACTATCTAATGGGGATCCAATGGCTATAATGAAGTACATGAAAAGACGTGCATTATTAATGCTCTTTCTCTTTTACTTTTTACAATAAAAAAATGTACATGCTAAATTTTCATTGGTCAAATTGATACTTACCCATAGGTAAAAAAAATAAATACCCACTGGATTGGTGCCCCTATATATATATATACACGCGTATGTGCACCAATTTTGTAGGAATTTTTTTTATTATCTATCAATGGATATTATTTTATTGAATTAAAATTATTTTATATATTTTTTTATATAAACATATAAAAATATTAAATATTATGTATCTATTATTTATTTAATTTTTTGAACTATTTAAATTAAATTATTATAATTGTTAGATAATTATGTAACCTATAAAAAAATAGGTACATATGGATAATTGAGCGAAAAAATAATAAAAGAAACATATTGGATAGAGACCGTGTATATATATACATTTATATGTTGCATGACTTAGTATGGGACAAAAGCAAAGTGCATTCCTAATTAGAGTATTTAATATTGCTGACGTGTAATATTTATTGACGCAAGTGACCTTGTTAATTGGCTTAATAGTTATGGCTAAGGATCTTTTATTCTAAAGGTCATAAGCCAATTATAAATTTGCCCGGTGGCTTCAATGAGCTTAATAATTAAATTCAACGGGAAAATTAGGTGAACTACACATATTTAATAGTGAGTTTTAGAAAATACACCATTTTCAATAGTAATTAAATAAAATACATCTATTTAAAAAATAAAGGTATAGAAAGATTTATATACTCTTAAGTCGAGAGCGCTAAACAAAAAGTGTCGAGAGTTAAATAATGTATCTAGGAACTTGACATGAAAAAAATATATATTTAAATATTTAGTACTAGACAGTGTATCAAAAGTGCTAGACATGGTATCGAGTAGCACTATACAAGGAATCTAGCAACTTGAAAGGAAAAAAAAAATTGATTCATGCATAAAAAATGGTGTCGAGAGTGCTACACAAAGTGTCGAGAGCCGCTTGACAAAGTGTCTAGCAACTCTACCTTCTTTATCTAGCCAGAATACGGACCTTTTATGGGATAAGTGCTAGAGGTAATTTTGTATTTAAAATAATTGAAAACTTAAAAAAAATGTATTTATCAAAAAATTATAAGAAGGGGTGTGTTTCCTAAAATATATTACTACATAGGTGTATGCAAAGAACTCTTTCACGACCTAAAATCTAAGGCCGTGACTTTTAGTAATTTTGAGTGTAAATAAAGATAAATAAAGAATTTGTACAAAATTCAGAAAAAATCAAGTACTTGGATTTTTCACTTTAGTCCTCAAATCGCAAATATTTCATATAAAAAGGAAACTCATCTTTAGTTTAATTTATCAAGAAAGAAACACTGATTAAGATTCAAAAAAATATAATTAAATTATACAAAAACTTTAATTTTGATTAACATAAATCTTGTAAATCTTGAGTCGGAATGTCTAAGACTTAACTTACAAAGTTGTTAAAATTCCAAATGATTAAAATTTGAAAATAAGTTTCTTAGGAATCATAGTATCTCATATATACACCAAATCCTCAAATAGTAGTAAATACATCCTCATACATTTACTTAATAGAATCAATGAATATGGCTAAATAGTTAGACATAGAGAAAGAATGAGATAAGGATAAGGTACCAATAAAAGAAGAATAGGACCGTAAGCATAAGCCAAGTGACTTACATAGCTAACGAGATAAGTAACTTGAATGAACCACCACCTGAAAGGGAGGAAAATAGGAGGGGTGAGCTCGAAAGCTCAATAGAGAATCTGTTACCTCATTTAAAAACTTTTTAGTGATGGAAAGTCCATGTATGGTTAGTCTAATCCAAAACACCTTTGCAAAATCATATATGCATATATACATAAAAATATCCAAAACTAATAGTCTGTATGCACATACATATATATATATATATATATAGACATACAGAAAGCATGATATCTGAAAATCATTTAGTCCAAAAATACATGACACAAATCTACATATACCCATGAGTTTACCACTTCTCATAAATGGAAACCAGGATGTTGGCACTACATATGCTACACAGCCTGCCTAATACCTAGCCCACATCTGGACGGAACATCCATGTGGTGCATACCAGACCTAGATGGGTAATTGAATTACCTACGCCTACTAAATGGGGAGGTAATTAGAAGAAAAACTCTGTGCAGATTCATAGACTCTAGACCGTCGGTGGAACCGTGGCGCCACACTATAAAAACCTCATGATACTAACTGGTACTCATGTGTGTTCCTATGACATACGTACTCTGAGCTGATGTGTAAAAATAGCCATATAGTAATATAAGTTCAAAATGATGCTCTGGTTTATAATAGAATAGTTAATTAAAATTTATAGAAAAATGGGTAGCATAACGACCCTACTTTGACATATCCAAAATAACCTGCACTTAGAAAAGTTCCATAGCAAACCAGCATGTATAATACAATTTAATTCCATAATATATATCCAAAACAGTTCTAAAATCACATTGGATATCATGTGTTGCAGAAAAGAAGTTTTATTTAAAATGATATAAAATAGAGGTAACCAAATCCTTGCCTCATTAGAATAGTGATACTACGGTATTGGATTCTTAAGGTGTCATTGGACGATCGTTTGGAGGGTTGGAACTAATTCTGCTTTCTCGATTGCTCACTTGGAAAAAACCAACTTCATAATAGAGCTTCAAATCAATGAGTAGATCTCTCCATTAAATTCCTAATACCTAAAATAGCTAAGTTAGACATATGACTCGACCAATTTGGATCTAGACTAACATCGGACCGGTGGATATAAAATGAGACAAAATCTAAGCCGTTAGATATCATTTTTCGTGCTGGTCACCAAACCTAGTCAATATATATATATATATATATATATATATATATATATATATATATTAAAATTTACCATTTTCCGAGTACATTCCAAAAATGACATCGAAAACATAATCTAACGGTCAAATCAAAAGTCAAACTCGTGCTCAAAGATAGATAAAAATAGCAACTCATAAACCAGGCAAAGTGGGATCACAAGACATATGCAAGGAGAGAGCTTGTGACGAGTGGGTTCGAATGCCACTGGTTTTGCTATTGGAATAATGTCCTATGAAGCAGTTTATTATTTAAACATTATAAACAATATTTATTGGATTATTTAGTATCTATTTTTTATTAATAAATTCTATGTTATGAATTTCTATTTCATTTATGTCCCATTGATATACATGTGATGTGTATGTTTATCTTATGCAAACATCTAAAAGATTCCAAGACATGAA
>JXTB01000004.1:2173615-2211115 GCA_002914805.1 Parasponia andersonii
TTGGGCCTATAGTGGTGTGCCCCAATATTAATGGACAAGGCCTAATCATAATTAAGAGTTAATTATGATAGTGGGTATATGGTTCATTGGAGCTTAGGCTTTATGGATCTATCTGGTCCCTTGTCTAACTCAAATTAAAACCCAATAGTCATTTGGTGATCAGTTGAGTCCAACAAGCCCAATAAGCCAATTAGGGTTTATTAATCTCTCCATATTTAAGAGAAAAGTTCTCTAGCAACGAGATACAATTGTTATACGTGAGACACCCCTCTAAAAGAGAGTGTCACACGAAAACAGAGAGAGAGAAAGAAAGCAGTGAAAATCGGCCACCACTAGGGATTCATTGTCCTTAGTGTTTTGGCCATCTCGGAGAAATCAGTTTGAGAAAACTGTCTTCTTGTTCATCTGCGGATCTTTTTATTGGGAATCAAGAAGGTGACCACTCACCGGATCAATCAAATAGCTTTCGAGAATAAACGGGAAGATGAAAAGATTGTGGAGCGAATCTGGGTATTGTTCTTCTCTAGATCAAAAGTTAATTCATATTAGATCACGATCTGAAACGTTTTGTAAAAGAAAAAATTTTAAACGACCAATTATGCTGGGTTTCTTAATTTTACAAAACTATAGTGTTCTTAAAAATAATTTTATGAAAATATTTTCCTGAAATTTATTCCAATAAATACCAGCATTCGCAACCTCTCATCGCCAGAATAGTCACCAGTGAGGGACTAAAGCCCCAGCAATTCTTCACGATTTTCCAGTGATGCAAGTGGCGAACGATGACGTCGCTCCAGCAATAGCCGCATCTCGGTGGCACACTTCTACGCAGGTGGTGACAAACTTCGACGTTGTCTAGAGATAGCTGGGCAGGCGGCGGCTGTGGGTTGGCCTTTTTGTCAGGTCGAAGAAAGAGAGGAAGTCGAGGGGGGGGGGGGAGAGAGTAACGTATATGTATATATATATATATTTAATATGTTTTTTTTTAAATTAGGGTCAAATGACCATTTTGGCCATCTAAAAACTGGATTTTTATATTCTCCCCTCTTTATAGGAATTTTGTTTCGAAATATAAGTACAAACTGATAGTATAAGTAAGATCGTAAGAAATACCTATTAGAAGTGTAGTGAATACTTGATTATAGAATTTACGAGTAATAAACCGAACACTAGTTAATGAAAAGGAGGTGAAACAGACACTCCTCACTTCATATCAGAATCTCACTATCATACTAATCCACATAGTGGTATGGGATAAGGATACTCTTGAAGAGATGCAGAATTACAATATAGCTTACTGAAAGGTACAAAAACCTCAATATCCATGGTCAGAAATGACAACCTCAAGTATGTGAGTGATCAAAAGATAATGACGATAACCATAGCTAGAAGCCGAGAACATAGAACTCCGAACACTAGTCGTAAGGCACCAAACTAAAACAACAGACTAAATATCATATATAATAATACCATCCTCCTGATCAAACCAGATCAATAATCTCTTATGACATACCTATTTCTCTATAACTAGAACCTAGACCTAGACAATCTCTGAGTCGATAACTCTAACAAGAGTCTCCTTTCAAGCATAGAACATAATCGAATTAAGTTTAAAATGAAGAATGAGGATCCTTGTGTTATAACACATAAGATAAACGAGTCTAGAGGTCGAAGGTGACAAAGAGAGTTTAATGGCTCACAACCATTATCCGTTATCTGATTAGAGTGAGAAATGACACCAAACACAAATCACTTCTAGTCAAATACAATACTAAAACACCCCAAACTAGAAATCACCAAGGCAAAAATAGTAATGCAACTTTAATCTCAAGGGCAAGTATCCAAACTATGAGAAGTTTCAAAAGTATTTCAAATCTTTCATCTAGTGTAAAATCTCATCAAAGAAAACTAAAGCGATGTTAATCCAAAGACTCTACAAGTCTTCAATATCAAGGAAAACTCCATGGACACAATCCAATATCCTAAAAACATGTACTTAACTAAAATTGACTCTTAACGTCCTATAAATAAAGGTCTAATAGGATGATCTATTTGGTACCATCCTCGAATGAGGCCTGTCTCCTATGAAACCTCTTTTCAATTTTTAATGAAAATAATTTTGAAAGTATTTTTGAAAACATTGAATGTAAAAAGTGTTGAAGCCTAGGAATACTATACTAGTTCATAATATGGTTTCTCTCTTGCCAAAGGTAAACTAAACCTAAACTTTGAGTACCTCCTTGCATAGATTCCAACGACTCTTAAGAAAAAATCTATGAGTAATCTCATCCCAATTATCATTAGTAATATAACAATAACCAGGCTATATGGTTAAAACAAAAATAGGGGATTCAGATTCAACTCAACATTAGCATTTAGAAAAAAGATTCATTCTATGTATATATTATGAAAATCTCTAGTAATCACAAGTATTAACTTAAAGAAGAGTTATACATGATGACCATTTATTTAAAATCAATCAAAAATACATGAAAAAGACATAGTTTGTCCACATAACCAATGAAATAGATATTTATTACAAAATCCACACTTACTTGGCAAAATGATAAATGAGGCCATATTTAAATCATCATAGTCGATTTTTTTTTTTTTCAAAACTAATAAAGCATTTGAGCCTCAAACCATATCACAATTAAACACAATGGAATTCTTTTTTTTTTTTTTTTGTAGAATTCTAAATATTTCCAAAGAAATCAAACAAATTTCTCAAAAAGTTTAAAAGTTCACACTTTTATTTTTTTTAAGGAAAATAGGGTAGTTTAGAAAACATTAAGTGCGAAACATTATCAAAATATTTTCTCAAAATAGATAAAATAGACACCAACTCTCACTTAACCCTTTAAAATATACATTTAAAGTTCATAGAGATTCATAATAAGCATACCTAATTAATTAATATATACGTAAACTCCAAGAATTTAAAAGCTACAACCAAATCTTCAAGAAGAATATTACACACTAACAGGTACAACTCAAAATCCATCAAATATAAAGTCAAGGCATGTAACTTAATACCATTCATTGATTTGAAAATCAAAATTTTATTCTCTTCCCTAGTTTTTCCCAACTCAAATTGGTCCAAACCAATTACATAATACCCAAAGTCCAATTAACACAAATTTTGCATAACTCCAATGTAATTTGTTCACACTGTGGGAAATCAAGTTAACATGAATCATTATACAAAACAATCTAACAAATACAAAGGGACCATACATTAACCAAACTTAGAAGAGACATACAATTTGGAACATCGAATGTGCAAGGCACAAGTGACAAGCTCTGCAAAATTTAAATCATAATTTCTAACCCAAACATTTTTACCCAACAAGGACTTTTATAACGCAAGTAATCATATCAGGTTTCTATCCTCTAACCAATATATTCTAGAGAAATTACATACATAAATATTCAAGTACACGCGTGAAGCTAAAGAATTTCCCCAAAAATCGTTTTCAATCTATACCAAAGTTTACCAAGTAGTCAAACTTGTGAATATCCTTATTCAAAACTTTTTTTAAGAAACTTATGTCCATTTATTTTTCAAATAAACTTGTGAAAGTATTCATTAAATTTCAAATCAAGTATTAAGCAGGGGCTAAAATTTTTTTAATAATCTACTAAGTCCAAAAATTAGAGAAGGTACTTGAAAATTTTAATTTACGTATATATATTTATGGAAATACGCTACTTTGGTCTAAAGATATTTTAAATCAATATTTTTAAACGTAAAACAAAATCTTACTAATGTACAAATAAATTGGTGGCTTTGCAAAGTTTAGTCTCAAAGTAGTATATTAGTTTAGAACAATACCTCTTTTGAAAAAGTGTATTGATTTTTACGCAACCAATGCTCAAGTTTAAAATGTTCATGATCTCTTTGAAAACAAACATGTCACTTTGATTAAACACAAAGGTCAACGATTTCAAAACATTAATTGTCAACTTGAAATTTTTAAAAGTTCCAAAATCAAAGAACTCTATTTTTAAATCCAACCAAACTCTCAACAAATCAAGAATTTTCATTCATAGAACCACAATAATAGAACTTGATGAAAATAGAGAAATACAATTACTATAGTGAAATAGTATATCTCAAAATATCAAACTATTCACTCAATTAAGCGGCATGCTATGTAAAAGGTACCACCAATATAAACAATTAAATATAGAATCAAGTCATAGTATATCCAAATTAAATGATCATGAAGATATCAATCCCAAGAAAATAAAATCTCAATCTCATAAACATCAATAGAGTCGAGTCGTATCAGTTAAAGTGCAAACACCAAACCAATACATCATAAGCAGAAATTCCTAAGTAAATACAAGCACAATCAAATACCACAAATAAGAATGATAACATAACTTGAAGGATAACAAATAGACAATCCACAAGAAAGTCAAAATGCAACAATCCCGGATTGCTATCTTAGAATCTATGAGGGTCATGCAACCTACAATTTGAATGGACAGAAGAGTACAAGAATAAATATTCATTCGAAGCGAGAGATTATGTTAAGACTGGAATCCAAAAGTCTTATGTCAACTGGACACTCCAGAGACTAAAATTTTTATGATAAAACCATGCCAAAGACACCAAAATTTCACTTTGGAGAAATTTAAGAAGGAACTTAGAAGGAATAGAAGCAAAAGTAACTCATCTAGCTAGTTCCTAAGTAATGTAAGAGGGATTTGTCAAAACCATTTCTAAAATATTTTTAAACACTAAAAATTAATACAGGCATGATCCTAGACGGATCTAAAGCCGTGCTCTAATATAAATTCTATCATGACCCGAAATCCAAGACCATAACTTTTAGTAATTTTGAGTATAAATAAAGATAAATAAAGAATTTTTGCAAAATTCAGAAAAAACCATGTACTTGGATTTTTCACTTTAGTCCTCAAATCGTAAATATTCCATATAAAAAGGAAGCTTATCTTTAGTTTAGTTTATCAAGAAAGAAACATCGATTAACATTCAAGAAAATATAGTTAAATTGTACAAAAGCTTTAATTTTGATCAAAATGAATCTCGTAAATCTTGAGTCAGAATGTCTAAAATTTAACTTACAAAATTGTCAAAATTTCAAGTACTTAAAATTTGAAAATAAGCTCAAATGAGGGAGTAATCAGAAGAAAAATCCCGCGCAAATTCATAAACTCTGCACGGTTGATGGGGCCTTAACACAACACTATAAAACCCCATGCATATGTTAACCTAGTACTTATGTGTAATCTTATGATACGTATACACTGAACTGATGTGTAAAAATAGTCATATAATAATTTAAGTTTAAAATAATGCTCTGATATTTAATAAAATGGTCAATTAAATTTTATAGAAAAATTGGCAGTATAACGACTTTATTTTGATATATTCAAAATAACCTACACTCGGAAAAGTCTCAGAGCAAATTAGTATGTATAATATAATTTAATTCCACCACATATATCCAAAACGGTTCTAAAATCGTATTTGTCATCATCTGTTGCAGAAAATAAGTTTTATTCAGAAACGGTATAAAACAGAGATAACCGAATTCCTACCTCACTCGAATAGTGATAACACAGTATATTCTCAAGGTGTCATTGGTCAATTGTTCAGAGGGTCAGAAACCAATTCCACTCCCTCGATCACTTACTTGGAAAAAACTAACTTCTCAACAGAGCTTTAAATCATTGAGTTGACCTCTCTATTGAATTTCTAATATCCAAAATAACTAAGTTAGACATATGACTTAACTAATTTGGGTCCGAGCCGACACCGGACAGGTGGCATACGAAACAAGACAAAATCTAAGCTGTTAGATATCATTTTTCATATCGGTGACCAAACATAGTCTATATATATATATATATATATATATATATATATATATCAAATTTTACTATTTTCCGAGCATTTTCCATAAATGACATCGAAAACACAATCTAACGGTCAGATCAAAAGTAAACTCGAGCTTAAAAATAAACAAAAATAGCAACTCTTAAACCGAGTGAAATAGGATCGTGAGACATATACCAAGAGAGAGCCCGTGATGAGTAGGTTCGAATGCCACCAGTTTTGCGACCTCTCGTCGCTAGAATCATCGTTGGCGAATGACGAAAACCGTAGTTGTTCTTTGCGATTTTCTAGCAATGCAGGTGGCGAACAATGACGTCGCTCCGGCAGTAGCCTCGTCTCGATAGCACTCTTCTGTGACAAGCGGTGGTGGGTTTCCATGCTTGCCAGAGATGGCTGGGTAGGTAGCGGCTGTGGGTTAGCCTTTTTGTCAGGTCAAAGAACGAGAAGGAGCCGTCGCTCCGGCAGCGGCCTCGTCTCGATAGCACTCTTCTGTGACAAGCGGTGGTGGGTTTCCACGCTTGCCGGAGATGGCTGGGTAGGTAGTGACTGTGGCTAAGCCTTTTCGTCAGGTCAAAGAAGGAGAAGGAGCCGAGAGAGAGAGAGAGAGAGAATAACGTACGTTTATATATATATATGTATATATATTTAATCTGTTTTTTTAATAAAAGTCAAATGACCATTTTGTCCCTCTAAAAACTGGGTTTTTACAAGCCCTATTTAGCATAGGTTGCACAAGTCATAGATAATATTATTCATATTCAAATTGTTGTTAATTCCTTCTATAGAACCTTTCTATTATTTGGAAAGCTATTAAAAGTAGAATATGATCCATGTGACATGTGAATAAAATATCCATTAATATAATTATGTAAATTTAAATTTTATTTTATTGAGATGTGTTATTAAGAAAGAGATTTAATAGAACTCCATTTAGCATTTAATTAAATAAAAGATAATTATCATTAGCATAATAGAATATTATTTTTTCTGGATAAGTAAATAATGCAGAAATAATCATAGAATATGTTATTTAAAGAATTATTTCAAGGAGAAATAAATAAAAAAAATTTCTCAGAAAGGGATACAAAAATGTAGAAAGTTAGAACGATGAGGTAGCTAAATGAGTCCGCCCATTTAGCAGTAGGTGTGGATGCCTAGGGCTTCTTGCTAGCAATGTATGGCACCTCTTAGTTCGTTGCTGCTGCATCATGTTTATAATTTTTATTATTTTACTCCATCAAAATACCTATGAATAAAGGCTTATATTCCTTAGTCCATTCAACCATATTTAGAGTTCTCAAAGAAATAACTCTGAAAACCCTAGTTTTCACAAAAAAAGGTATAAGGTACTTTCACAAATTTTCGAACAAAATATTCGTAGAAAATGAGTTATATCTGAAATTGGGTTCAATTGAAAAGTTTCTAAAACGTTCATGATTTTTCATGAATTTATAGGCTTTAAGGACTTGATAGCAATTACTTTTATGAGGACCCACTTGAGAAAATCTTGAAAAGAGGGATTAATGTGCAAAGATAGGTAAAACTACCCCATTTGCAGCTGGACACGTGCTAAAACAGTCCCTCAATCTCTCTCTTCCCATTCCCTCTCTCTCACGATATAAATCTCCCTCTCATTTTGCTCATCTCTGGCCAGAAGACCACCACCGCTGGCGACGAACTAGGCCCCATGCGTGACGCACAGAGCTTCATTACCCTCCATTTAGTCTCCTCCAACCATGGCAACCGTCCATTCATTGGTAGGAAGAAGAACGGAGCCCAGGATCCTGTTCAACCATTTGGACCCTTCACCGCGAAATCGGCCATTCCGGCCACTTATCGCTGCCACCACCACACAAAATCAATTACCTGGCTCATATTCTCCAATAACTCCAAGATCTCGCTGCTTAGTTTGCCTCCAGTCAGAAAACGAAGTTTGGCCATTTTCAAGCTTAGTTTTGAATGCTGACTTTTAGATCCAACGGTTGGATCATCTAATTGGTGTTATTTAAAGCTAGCTTAGTTTTGTTGGACTAAATTCAAGAGTACAAACATCTTAAAGTACCTCAAATAGTAAAAATAAAATGAAAATAAAAGAAAAAAAACGAAAAGAAAATTAAATGACAAATAATAGGAAAAAAAAAATTAGAACTAATAGCAAAGTAATTAACACTGAAATTTGGTGTGTTGTTGAAACACCAAATTAATTCTTTCTTATTTCCTTCATATTTATATATTAGTTTAACGGGTTGAATTGGTTTAATTATTAAGCTATTAATTTTATGATTTTATGGGATTTTATAATCTAAAATTAAAACTAATAAAACAAGAAAATAAAGTACAAATAAATAAATAAACAAATTAAACATAAAAATAAAGGGTAAAAGTTCATTCACTATAATTAGACACTTTTATTAAATACAGAAGCTCACTCTACCCAATTTTTGCCAAGTTCATCATTAGATAAAATAAGCTCTTTACTTAATCCCTTCCTATTAAACAACTTAGAATAAGCCGTCTAGATTTAAGATTTAATTTGATTGAAGCATGAAGAAGAGAAAGGTAGGTCAATCTAGATAACAATCACACAAGTTCAAATTATCTTTAATGTAGATTTATTTAGGTTTTGTTTTTCATCATATAAAATAAAACGCGATTCAATCTAATTATAATTTTGATACTAATAGTAGAAAATCTAGATAATTACGAATTTAAGTAATAATCGCACAAGTTCAGATTAACTTTAACTTAAGTTTTATTTAGATTTTGTTCTTCTCTATAGTCAAATCAAAATTAGACAATTCAATCTAACTATAATTTTGATATCAATACTAGAAATTCTCGACAATTAAGAAATTAGTTTCTATTTTACCTATAGAAATCTATCTAGTACACTTGGTTGCGCACCCAAACAAATCATAAATAGATATAGCATAAATAATAAAGCCTAGAAGAACAATAATAATTTTGATAAATTGGTTAATATACAATCCAGAAAAACTAACCTAAAACCTCTTTTAGCATGTTTATAGAATTAGTTAATATTCATATCTAGAATTTTGAAATCATTCTTAACTTAACTTAAAATCTCTTCTAACATGTTTATAAAATTAATCAATACAATTATCATGCTAGAATAATAAAACAAAGGGAAAAAAAAAAAGTATTGGACGATCATTGGTGTGAACCTCCTGATCTCCTAGTTTTTCTTCTCCTCTCGATTCCTATTTAACAAGTAAATTCCGATTCCTATTTAACAAGTAAATTCTTCTAGTTTAAAAATAAAAAAAAAATCAAATCATATCTCAAATATTAGTACTCAATTCAGATTTTTCTAGGTCATGTGCCGGCATCGCAGGTGTGCTGTCTTCTTCGGACACGACGAAACTTAATTTTGTTCTAATTATAAAAAACATAAAAATTTAATGCATCAATGCAAATTAAAAATAAAATTTCTTTGTTACTCTCTCTCTCTCTTATTCTAAGTTATTCACATCTCTGCACATGTATATATTCCTCTCATTGCCTGTATAATTGAGAACCTTGCAATAAAAACAATTAAAAGTACACTCTAATTTACATCTCTCACGCTAGATTTCCTTTCTTTTTACCAAAAATGGTTCCTAATTCACAACAAAACTTGTTGAGTTTAACTCGTACAAATCATCTTCTTCGTTCCTTCTTCATTGTCTTATTATTATTCTCTTCTAACTGCTTTTCACCAGTTGATGCCCTCAAGCTGGATCTAGCTAAGCTCAAAAGCGGCCTTCAAGCCCTCCATATCGGCCGTAATGCCGTCAAAACCATCAATAACTCCATTACTAGTGTGGTTTGCTCCGAACCCCTACTTCTGAATTTTGTGATCAATCTAATTATATTGTTCTTATCATAAGCTTGTATAGTTAATTGATTCATAAGCGTTCCGCAGAGTAAAAATTGCAGTAGAATATGTAAGTCAGACTGTTCAGGTACGTATAATGTACGTTAAATTTTGAATTCATGTTGTCCGATTCGGAAAAAAGGTATGTAAGTTCTAAAGAAATCTTTTTTTTTTTTTTTAAATTTTAATTTGGCGGAATTCGAAAATTTTAGTCCCTTTTGTACTGAGATATGGCAAGTACTGTGGGCTGTTATACAGTGGATGCCCTGGGGAGAAACCTTGTGATGGTCTTGATGCTTGTTGTATGGTGCATGATGCCTGCGTTGACAAAAGTAAGTCTCTGCTTTTATTTATTTGTTTATTTATTTATTCAATATATTATCATCAAACGTAGGATCAGATCCACAAATGCTATAGAGAATTTTGAGTTTTTTTTTTTTTTTTTGGAGAAAATATAGAGCGTTAGGAGTTGCGTACATTATTTAGTTGTTGAGGAAGCTATTGAATGTCTGAAAGTAGTTTGATCCTAGAATATAGGATTCTGTAATTTAAAAATTTATTTAAAAAAAAAAGAAAAGAATATTAAATACAGTTTAATAAGTACTAGTTCTCACGTCAACATCAACTATATAATGTGTTATTAGAAAGCTAGCTAGAACGTTGGAAAAAAATTAACTATCCAGGAAGTCATTAATGTCCCCAAATTTTGAAATTTCCCCATTTTAGTGCTTCGACTCTTTAAGTTATTTTTTTTTTTTTGTAACATTATGTAAATCTACGAAAAGAGTATCAAATTATAGTTTTATCTTATAAAGTTAAAACGGAAGATCGGCCACTTTTTTTTTTAATAATTTTATTTATAATTAAATTAAAGAAATACTTTTTATTGAAGATTTATTTCACTTTAAATTGAAATTAACTATCAAAATAGAAATTAAGTTCATACACTTCATAAAAATAAGACAACACTCAGTTTTGATCAAATAATTAAATACCTGAAAGTAAGAACATAAAATTATTTAAAATATTTTATTGCTATTCGAGATTTCACTACCGCCAGTTAATCTCCGGTAGGAATTATTGCTCATCTGAAAAATTAAAATGAATAAAATGAGTTTGTACTCACTAAGCAAATCTCGTGCATACAATGAATATCATGTTATATGAATAGTACACTTTTAGAACTATAACTATGCATCTTTTAAAAAAAAAAAAAAAACATCTTATTCATAAATATTTCATTTCATAAACATTTCATATTTGAACTCAACATAGTGTAGTGCCAAATTTATCAGAAGTGATGGGTCATAAATATAGTGTCATAACAAGCATATGTAATATTATAGTTATTCGAATCCTATATAGCTATCGTACTACAATGACTAGTATCACAGTTTAAACTTTCGTTATTAACATAGTGACTATAGGTCAATTTGTCAATTGCTCATACTCTTTTCAAGAATTTAACACACACTTAAAGAAATATTTTTCTTGAAACATAGTTTTGAATACATAGTACCTTTAAAATTTTATTTCATTGAAAATCATAATTTTTCGTACAATTATGTATGCACATCTTCATTACATACTTACATACTTAATGCAACTATTATTGTAGAACATATAAAAACACATTAGTATAATCACAATCACAATTACATCATAAATAGCATATAATTTTTTATATAAACACATAATGTCAAATTCACTTACCTTAGGTCTTTATAAAATTTTATTTGTGCTTATAGTGAAATTCCACATGCTCGACCTTGTTGTAACCACATACCTCTTTTTATCATTTTTTACTATTATTCATCCAATAATATTCATTATATATATTAATACATATTACTGGAAATATATTTATGTCTTAAAAAAATACTTCTATCATACAATTATAAAATCATATTTCATAACCTACATAACTAAATTTGTAAAATTTCAACAAGCAATACATACTTAAAGACTTTTAGATTCTAGTACAAAACTCTATTTACTTTGAAACTTTATAGATATTATTATAACATAAAAACGAAGTTATAAAAAATTATTTAGAATTTGTTTTAATAATTTTTAGCATGCTTTTACTAAATTCTAGTCTTTAAATTGAAATTCGATAAAAACTGTTAAAGCACCAAATTATTCTTGAATTTTATAGAATTATTTCTATATACCCAAAAATCTTTATATTTAAGAGAACATCTCTAACACATTTTTACACATAAAAAAAATTAGGAATTCAAAATTATACTATTACATAGCATATATAATTCTTAAATTTATATCTTAAAATTCAAGATAATACTTAACTTACATAACCATATGTTATTTCGAATTTAAATATTTTGAGTCTCTTATGACATAAATATTAGTGTCTAGTAAAATTTTCAAGCCTAAATAAAATCAAGAGGATAAGGTTTTAATAATATTATCTTAGATAAAAAAAAGTGTCAAACTTATCGATTACAAAGGCAGTATATAAAGAAAATTTAATAATGATTAGAAATAAATTCATGATATCACAAAACTTTTCAGAATATAAGCCAACATATATATGAATATGCTTTTAAAATTTTAACCCAAATTAAAAATATTTACCCTGTAAAATCATAGAACAAAATTAATAAAATTTATTTTTCAATTTTTCTTAGGTGACAACTAACATGTATAAAAGAGTTCTATAAAATCATAAGAGCAAGATATAAATGTAAAACTTTCTATAAATTAAGTAGACATATAAAAAGACTTCTCATAATAATTTTAGATCTTAATAAAATTTTCAATACCAAATATCATAGATTGAATTTGAACCTAAGTATAGTAAAATATACTAATATTGAAAGACTAAGAATTCTGAGAATTACCTTATTCTTGAATCTTGAAGGAAACTAAGAGAGAACTTCTTGAAATCTTTATAAACTACCACAATTATGAGAGAAAGAGATGTAGAGAGAAATACAGGAGGAAACTTGATTATGGCTACAAAAAAATGCCCTATTTATAAGCTTATTGTGAACATAACATATAAATAAGCATTTTTTTTAAGTTAATAATAATTACATTACTTACTTAACTTTCTTCTTTTTTTTTTTTTAATCTTTTGATCATGAAATTAATTAATCTCTACTATGTTCTTCCACTTATAAAAGTAATACAATATTTAATAACAATATATAGATATATAATATGTAGACAACGTCATCTTTACACTTAGTATCAATATAATCAATATATTATAGACAATGTCATCTTCACATGTGGATCCATTTAATCAATATAATGAATTTACCTTTCAAATAGTTAATGTGTTAAACCATATCATTTTTACACTTTCTAAATTTTATTTGGTTTTCTAATGTTATTAATTAATTTATTTTGCTATAATAACTAGTAGGATGTAAACTCATAACATATTTTGCCAACTCCACCATTAACAGAGTAATAGTATACAAATGATATAAATAGTCCTATTATAATTTATTGCTAACTTAGCAAAGGTCGTCTATTGTTATTTTCTTTTTCCTCTTTTCTTTTTTTTTTTTTAAAGTTACTGTATTAAATTAAATATATATATATTAATACATATAATACTTAATTTATAGTTTGGACTAGAATTATTAGCAATTTCAATTTGAGCTTTCTAATTTCTTATTGTATAAAGAGCAATGATTATTGGGCTAAAGGATTTAAAGCTCAAACACAAGTAAGAAATATTAACAACTTCAATTTGGATTCTCCTATTGCCTATGGGGCCAAGATAAATAATCATTTAACTAAATAATTTGGTGCCCAATGACATACACAATTAATTAAGCCTATACCATATTAATAATAGTTGTAGTCATACATGATATATTATATATCTAATCAAAGTTAAATACATAAATATATATTAACTGTTCTATTATCATATACTTGAAAAAGAAAATTAATATTACTTATTAAATTAACATATTAAAAGGTTAATATTAAAATTAATCAATCAAACACTCAACATATTAAACAATAATTATATGCATGAATTTAGAATGCGTCTTTTTTATTAGGCACGCGTGGTTAAACTTAGCTTTCATGTGTATATTTTACTGCATTCATATTCACAAAATTCGTTAGTACATAACTATTTAATTTATGTGATTAAATAATTTAAATATACATAGTAAAATTTTAGGCTAAGTAACAAACTTGATATTATAATTTTAGTCTCTTTTTTTTTTTTAATTTGGGCTAACATTTTCAATTAATTAATTATGAAAGGGACTAAAGTTAAATTCTTAATAAATTAATGAAAAATGCCAAGTATTTTTTTAATAAGAAATTATTATTTTGTGCTTAAGTTAACTCAAAGTTAATCATGACATATATATTAATGAGATAATAATTGTCTTGGGATTAATTGAGAACAATCTTTCTTATAATCCTAGGTTTAGCCTAGTATTAACCATACCTCTTCCCAATATGGAGAGTCCTGAGTTCAAATTCATACTCCTTAAAATAGAAAAATAAAGGGGGAAAAAATGATCTTTCTTAACATGTTCTTTTTTTTAAAAAAAAATAAGGCTTAACTAAAGGCCACCACTTATTATAAATTTAAAGAAAAATAACACACACATACTCTACCAAGGTTTGAACCCTTGATCCCCCCAAACTCACACACACATCCCTCAAGCCTTGGACCAACTGAGCTAGCTCCAATTAGCTCTTTCTTAACATGTTAAGGATTAATAAAACAATGAATTATTTTATTTATGTACACCATTATCATAAAAGAATCCAATATGTTTTTTTTGGCACAATACCAAAATCAACCAATCAGTTATAGGTAAATATCACGTTTGATTCTTTTTCTCATAAAAAAATCCTTAAAAAAATGAACAATATGAGTTCCACAATGTTTGTCTAATTAATACTGTGAAATGTCTTAAACACCCTTTAATATATTTTTTAAAAGACATTTTTATAAATTATAGTCACTTAACCAATACTCCAATTTTCTCATCTTTAAGAAAACAAAAGAAAGAAAAAGAGTAGAAAAAAAAAATCTAATATACGATTAAAGGGATATACTTCTTTAAAAAATATTAATGAGTTATAGTAAATAAATTATTTAGAGTCCATTTAGCATTGATTATAACTACTGCTTTTAGCTTTTAAAAGTAGTTAGCAAAACAATCGAGAGTGTGAGCATTTGGTAAGTTCCTGCTTTTGGTTACTAAATTCTAAAAGTTATTGCGTTACTGCCAATTTAAATAGAATTTGAGAAACAAGATAATAGTTGCTTTTGAAAGTTGATTCTGTTTCTATAATGTAAATTGTTTAAAATATCATTTTACAACACTCATAATCTATAGTTAACTAAATACTTAGATGCTGATTTTAAACAACACATTAGTTTTGTTGATTAAATTTGCCAAAACACCTAGAACTTTTTATTCCCATAATTACTTCTTACTCACAATACATCTACAACAAGACTACAATACAATATTATCAAACTAGCCCTTAATAACGTTTATGTGTTATAATTTTGTTTACAGGTAAGGGTCTTAGTAAATATTTCTAGACCTAGTTTTACCAAAATTTGTGAGAGGGGATAATTTTTTGAGGAAATTTTATTTTTTATGGTAATTTTTCAAAAATAAATTGAAAATCTTGGATTTTAATTAGAACAATTTCACTTTTAAAATATTTAGAAAAATATCACTTTTTATTAATTGATGACATAAACTTGATTGGTTGTCTCAATTGACTAGAATAGTTATCTCAAGTAACTTATGTAAGTATTATTGAAAAATATTACTTTCAAAGAAATATTATTTTTCTAAATAGTTTTTAAAAGTGTTATTTTTCTAATAGCTTTTAAAAATTATATTTTTTTAAATCAATCTAGAATTTTTCAAAAAATTCAACTCAGCCTGGATTTTTTAATTTTTTGTATTTGTGTCTGGAATTTCAAAAAACATGTTTTCTGAACATCATTACTTATATATTTTTTTTTTCATACATATATACATTTATTCGATAAAACAGTAATTAGAAAGTAAATAATTGTGGCTGTAGAGGGTTATTTGAGCGAGGAATGCAATCAAAATCTCCTCAACTGCGTGAAAAAATTCAAGAAGTCAGGAGGCCAAAATCAAACATTCAAAGGCAACAAATGTAACGTGAAAAAAGTCATTCGTGATATATCACTTGTTATGAAAGTTGCTTTGCTTGCTGGTGGATCACTTCCTGATAGGCATCATGTTCATATATAATTGTTTAGTACCAACTGCTACATTTTTATATTATTGGAACACAAAACATGTATTTGTTTAGTCATTTACGGATTAATTAGTGTTTTGTACTTTTGATTTATGATATTATATTACCTTAAATTTGGTAATTTGTAATGGATATTTTATTCAGAAATTTGGTAATTTGTAATGGATATTTTATTCAGATTTTGGTGTACCCAAAGGCGCTAAACTAGAAACATGGGAATTGTAGTAAAAATTACGGAAATTCTTATGAAATACCATGTATTTTAACAAATCTTGATGGAATATCGAAGGACAGGAATTGGGTTTGTGTGTTTGAGTGTTCCGGAATTCAAGTCTCCATAAATGTATAATATAAAAAATATGTGCTAGCGGTAGTATAGTTATTGGATATTTGGATTTGAAGCTCCAGTTTCTGAAAATAATGTAGTTCGAGAATAATACGTTGCGGCATATGCATAATTGGGATAGAAGGTTTTTTTTTTTTTTTTTTTGGTTTGTTTGTTCAAACTTCCACGAAATTAGGGAAACTGAAATAAAAAAGAAAGAATAATAAAAGACACTTAATCATAGGAGGACATGAATTTGACCTCTCAAAGACTAAAACCAGGAACAAAAACCAAAAAATGTAAAAAATTTAGCGAAATCTATAACTAGATTTCGTAATACAATCGTCATAAACAAAAAAAGAAATAAAAATAGAGCGGTCCACTACCAGATATGACGGATTTTGAAAAGGACAAATCATGAAAAGTGCTCGAGAAATCGCTAATAATATGTGTCACGACGAGTAGTTGGGAGTGAAGTTAATTTGGTACAAAAATTATGGTAAGGAATTGTCGATTATATTCACTCTAATGTGCGGGACTTATTAGGACAACTTCGTTGTGAGGTATGTAGTATGCACTAAATATTTTATTGTTTTGTTTATGGATTTTACTAAAAAGTTTAGATTTATATTTTGAAGACTAAAAATTACGTATTTGAAGTTTTTCTTAAGCTTAAATAGATGATTAACATAAACTACAGGCAGAAAGATCAAACTACATAATTAGATTAAACAATGTAGTGACATATAGTACTAGCAATTTGTTTCTTGAAGTTTGCCAATATGAAAATATGATGCTTGATATAATTTAAAATAAGGATACCAAAACAAAATAGGATAGCATAACGGACTTTTCTCGAGAACACATGATATGATTTAAAATAAAAATAATAATAATTTTTTTATTTAAAAAAGGGAAGGACAGGGCGACCAACATAACTACTACAAAGCTACCATTTTTTGGTGTAATGATAGGAGCTCCAACCCCGTTTAAGAATATTATCTAAGATTTTACGGGCGAGTCGTTACCACCTGATAGTAGAGTGAGTCACCTGAACCCCAACCAAATAATTAGCTCATAACTTATTCCTAAAAAATAAAATTAAAAATAATCAAATAGCTCAAAATTATATATCTATTACAATTATGGAAGTAAATGGACGTGCCTAGTTACTCAAGCTTTTCCTCTAGCTCCTTGATGTTTTTTTTATTCAAGTAAACATGCAATATTAAATACTTACCGAATATAAATTTAATTGTTAAAATTGTAATAATTTTATTTGAATCAAGAGTGTAGTTTTAGACTTTTAATAAAACAAGTCCAAAACTACTAAAATAAATCCACTTGTATAAACTATTAATTGAAATTGAGAATTATCTACTAAAAGCTAAATTTAAATGTCTATTTAGGTCCAAAACTTAGACTAATCTTACTTGAATTGCATTAGATAAAAATTAGAGAGCCCAAATAAAGAAAACTAAAATAGCATGTAGACCCGACCCCTAAGCTTGCATATATTGCTCCCACAAGGGCAAAGAAAAAGATGTGGATAGGACTGCCTAGGCCATTTTTTCTTTTCTAGGACTATATTCATAGACTAATTTTTTTAGTACCAAAACTTAGGACGAGGTAGAAAAAAATGGTTTTCCTACTTTGCATATTTTGGTATATTTATTATCTTCTTAATATCTTATAGGTCTTGTTGTCATGTCGTAGGTCAAATTAATCTAGACATTTGGTCAAGACTAAAATAACATTAAGTCAAAATTATCTTGACTTTTGGTCAACATGATACTGACCTTTGAGGTCAATTTAATCTTAACCTATATTCAAAATATTTTGAATAGTACCTCATCATTTTGAAGTCATTTCTCTTTCATTTATTAAATGTACCAATTTATGTATCATGGAAGACATTATTCTGAGGATTTAGTTTTTGAGTTATTTTGTAGACATGAAAAATGCCCTTCTCACCAATGATACCATTTTTAGACTCTATTGGAATAAATTATGTGATTATAGTCTGAAAGAAATCCCAACAACTAGATCAATGTTAACATTAAATTTTAGCTATTTTTCACCTGTGGTTAGGATATTATTGACTTTGAGTCAGCAAGTTGTTGACTTAGGGTCAAGAAATTCCTGATATAGAATCAGAAAGTTCTTGATCCCAAAAACTTACTGATTTGGGATCAAGAACTTTCTGACCACAAGTGAAGAATATTTTTTTGACTTAGTTCTTAATTTAGGGTTAAGGAGTTATTGGCTTAGAATCAAGTTTTTCATGCCTTCGGGTCAAGAAGTGAATGACTTAGAATTAGGATATTCTTGATCTAAGGTCAAAAAGTAATTGACTTAAGGTAAATAGAGTGATTGAAACTTGATCAAGACAACAGTAGGGGTCATGACATTAGTATTAAGTATAATTTGATATGAAACTTGATCACAATATTATATGTAATATGTTCTTAAATTTATATATTTTCTCAAAAAAAAATTTTTGCATGAAGTTAAGAATAACTTGAGAGAAAGTGCAAAACAATTTGACTTGTAATCAAAAGTAATCTGACCTAAGGTCACTTTAACAGACTATTACTTCAAAATCGGTAAAGTTATTCTTAACCCTAGGTCAAGTTTTACTTGTCAACTTGATCTAGGGTCAAGTAATAATTGACCTTGCATCAAGTAATACATAATATAGGGTCAAGTCATTTTTGGCCTATGGTAGTTAACAAATTATTTAATAAATAAACTAAACTTTATTGAAAAGTATGCTAAATAGATAATTATTGATTAGATGATAGTGATGCCAATACAACAAAACAAAAGTAAAAACTAGATATGAATAACGAAAAATTGTCTAAAATATATCCACACAAAAAATCATCGTCTTTCTCCTAGAAATTAGGTCACTCCTCTTGGCCAGCTTTGTCTCCTCTTTCAGCAATGTATGAGAATATAACTCGTATGCAAGCTTATGACAAAAATATTTTATCCAATCCACAATGACCTTAGTAACAAGCTTGTCGGACATTATGAACTTACCGTACTTCATCACAAACATCCCACAGTCTCTACTAAAAAATAACAAAACATTAAATTAAATCAAATAAGCGAGAGTCAAGTGAGTCTGATCTAAGGTCGAGTGAGACTTGACCCTAAGTCAAGTGGAACTTGACATAAGGAAGATCAAAAAGAACTCAACTTAAGGTAAAGAAGAACTTGACTCCACATCAAGAAATCCCGTAAAGGGTTTTACTCAAAATTGTTTCTACAACAAATGAAAAAATGAACATAGACAAACCTATCAAAATTTTTATCAAAAAAATCAATTCTATGATACAAAGAGAAATGGACATAAACAAACTCAAAGAACAAGGATTTTCGCATAAACACTAAAAAAAAAATCGAACCTTTCTATCATGTTCTATTGGCCTCTTTTCTTTCTAATCAACTGATTCATTGAGACCTTCTTCTCATCTGCTACCTTCTTCTTCTTCGTCAGAGACGAGAATAATAGGTTGAAGATCTTAAAAGCTAACTTTATTGAACCGATTTCCAATTCTATGGCATTTTTTGATGATTTTTAATTTTGTAGGTTTTTTGTTTCAATTTTAAGAGAAAATAAAGAATGGAGAGAGAAATGAGAAAAAAGAGGAAGAAATAGAGTTTTATGAAGAAATGTGAGGTCATATCAATCAATGGTAGGTGGGATCATCTCACTGAGTTGACGGGGAGTTTTGAGAGGATATTTAGTCATTTGCTTTGTATGGACCCCAGTTTTTGGTCATAAAAAAGGTTATTAAATAACCTAATCACATAAACATCAAAATGGTCCAAATTGGTCATATCCATGTCCTTTTTTCACCTAGTAACAGGGTTAGCTGAAATCCCCCAGCTTGCATAGTCAGAGTATTTATACCTCCTCATGCTTTTTAATTTGAAGAGATGATAATTTGCAATTTAACTTAAACTTATTAGTTTGGTGGTTGCTCCCACTCTAAAAGCTAGAGAGAAAATTCGTATGACACAAATTTGTAAACGAAGCTTGATCAGTAATCAAAACTGGGATCTATATATAGTTTAATAAAGATCAAGGTGACTACGTACTTTTACATTTTAAGCTTGGTGGGAAAGAAGGAAAATTCATTAGTCAAGAGGCATTCTTGAAGTATATCTTTTAATGGCTTTATATATGTATCAATAACCATGATTAGTATTGAGAAAAGAAAAAGTCAGGAAAAATTTTGTGATTTACCTTCCGCTGAAAATATTTTTTATCATGTTTTGTGGAAAATAAATTCAACGGCTATGAACAATGAAGAGGAAATACATTTGGGAACAAAATGGCTGTGTGTTTTTTCCGAAATAAAACTAGTAATCAAGCTCAATATGCTTGGTATGAACATGAAAAACAAGAGATATTGTCTCTAAGCCTGAAAAATAAGATTGTAATTTGATGGAAAGAATCAAATAGATTTACTGCATAGGATTTGAGTTGTAAGAATTAGAATACTTCCTAGGTCATGCAGGAGATAATTAGTCATGTTAATTCTGCGGTAGTGGAAACAAGTGCTCGATATTCAGCTGGCGCTTGAATGAGTATAGTAAGTTGTTCCTTAGATAATTACTATGAAACAAAATCAGAGCCAAAGAAGATATAGTAGCTTGTCGATACCATGACAAATAAGAGAGAAGTTGATCAAGTCTGCCTCATAAAAACTATTTAAAGTTAGAGAGCCTTGAGATTATTAAAAAAAAAAAAAAGTATTTTTTTTTTTTTCGTTGATAACCATGAAACATATATTGACAATCTCGTCTTGAACTTTTCATGAACTTGTAATCATCACTATCAACATTTAAGTGTCCGTCATTGTCTTCTTTGAATTTTTTTCATAGTTTTTATTCTTAAAATTTAAGTACTTTCTTCTAATATTTCTTAGTACCTGGAGCAATGTCTTCTTTCTCAGTACTGTCTCCAAATTTCTTCTTGAGTGGAGGATTTGAAAGTAACCGCATTCTTTTCCTTTTTTTCTTCTTCATCTAGTTTGTTGTCTTTTAACAATATTTAATGCATCACAAGTGATCTTATGTGCTCTTTGAGAGAAAGTTTGTGAGATATCTTACTTCTTGAATGATCACTATCTTGCTTTGATAGACTTTAATTAAAAATATTCTTAAGAGTTTTGTTCACCAACTGTTTTATAGAAGAATAAGACTTGCTAAGAGCTTTAAAAGGGAATTAGTGATGGTAAAGAATCTACTAAATTTTTGAGCAATAATTTCATTACTATATATTCAACTTAAATAACTCATATTGTAAAAATACTGATTTAGGACCCGCTTAGATGCACTTTATTTTTTATTTTCTGTTTAAATAAACAAAATTTTAAATTTGTTTCTGAAAACATGCTTGGCAAAAGTGTTTTTGAGTTCTATTTAAAAAAATTGTAGAGAAAATTTTTAAAAATAATAGAAGTGAAATTTTCACTTCCAAAATTTTTTTAAACAAAAAGAAAAGGCAGAAAGTGATATTTTTCTAAATAAATTATTTAAAGTGGTATTTTTTAAATAAACATTTCAAAATGATATTTATCTAAATAAAATTTTAAGATACTATTTTTTGTAAATGTTATTTTTTTCTAAATAAAATTTTGAAAATAATATTTTTAAATTTTTAAAAATGGTATTGTCCTAATTAATTTTTTGTACTTACCAAGCATATTTGTGTTTTTTGTTTTTCAAAACTAGAAATAATTTAGTGTGTTACTGAGCAAGTTTTCTATTCTTAAAATATAAAAATATAAACAAAAATTCGTTTTTATTTTCAATTTTTATAAACAAAAAATTGAAAATGTATCCTAGCGTGGCCTTAGTCTTCTTCATTGAGCTTGTGTCTTGATGCGTCACTTCAAGAATATTCTATATTTCACAAACACTTTTGCATTTTTCAACATTATTGCATAATGCACATATCTCTATCCACACCACAAATAAAAAATTTGTAACTCCAGCATTCTTTGATTATAAAGTACTTAATTTTATCATTTTCATCATCCTCATTAATTCTTTTTCCAACGAACTTTTCATCCACATGTTTCATAAGAACAAATGGACCTATCACAAATAAATAAAAATCCAAAGATTAAAGCTAAACAATCATTTTTGTTTTCTAATAGTTGAAATTGGTTTCATTAAAAACTAGCGTATAGTACGTAATAAATTAATATCACTCATTTGGAAATTTTTAAAAATGATTTAGATGTGTTATCTCACAACAGTTAAATCTTTAAAATAAAATTTGAGCTTCCAAGTTCCGAAACTAAATTTTAGCCTAAGATAAACTAATCAAGAGAGGGATGAAATGGGTTTTAAAATGTTTTGAAAACTTTTTAGATATACAAGACAATATATATACCATAATTTGAAACTTTTAAGCTATAAACACAATAACATAATTAAGCAATCACTGCTTCCAACTCTCAGATTATATTGCTATTAAGTAAAAGTTATAATAACAGAGAAAAAAGCAAACCAAAGTTTTTCTGAGGTTCTACGAATTGCCTAGTCCCTATAGATTAGTGGCAATCAACCCTAATCTATTAATGGGTGTTAGATTACTAAATTACTAAAGAAAATGGATATTTGACTTCCATACATAAGGTTTTTGAAGGGCATAATTAGTATTTTACTATGCCTTATTGCTAGGAGGGAAAATTAAAGCTTTGGGGGACACCAAAATTTTAAATTCTAGTTATAAACTAATTCAAAATAAATTGAGATTAATTCTAAATTAATTTAAATTGGTCATCATTAACTAAGAATTATTCAAAATTAACAAAATAAATATATCATCCTTATGGTCGCACCCTTAGTCTAATTACTAAACATGCTCACCTCCAATGTTGAGCTCTAAATTTCAATCACTCATCTCAATGTCAAAATATATAAATAAATAAATATATCATCCCAAAATAAAATGGCCTCTGTTTTTTTTTTTTCCCTATCATAAAGTATATCTTTTCTTCTCTGATGCAAGTCTGCGGTTTATATTAAAACTGTTTGATGACGAATTACCTGACGAAGGAAATTTCATTATAAATGAAAAGTCTTACAAAAGTCGACATAATGTAATTCCCAAAACACACCCAGAATCTCACACTCAAAGTCATGACAAAAGAGCACGAAGATCTTTTCTTGCCTCTACACTAATTGCGGACTAAGCTAATTGAGAGAACCAGTTTGTGAGTATAAAAAGAGATAGCAATTAGGGTCTAGCTAGCATCAAGTATGAAAGGCTAGATTTTTAGATTATTTTAACATAGATAACATTATAACTAGCTAGATATTACTTATATTTTTTACAACCAAACATGTACTGTAGAGAAACAGTATCTTTTGAAACTGCTTATAAGTACCAAACACCCCTAAGTTAAAACTACTAAATACTAAAACATTTCAACATAAAACAAACATAAAACCTTGTTTTGACCTAAAACGATTATTTTGTGAGAATTAGAGTCCTTTTTAAACGTTTCTTGGTTCGAGAGAGTCCAAATAAAGAGTTCTAATTTCATTTGAAGAACGTGTCCTTGATATTATATTAAATCTTCCTTTTTTAAAAAAAAAAAAAAAGACTTAAGTCATTTATTACGTTTATTTTTCTTAAATTAAAATCAAAGTTTCGCAAACTCTAAACAGATTTTTAAGTTAAAAAATTACTAAATTGATTATATGTCAATTAAATCTTCAATTAATATTCGGTGAGATTCTACTCTAATAAAAAGAAAAATAAAGTAGAGTGACTTCATACAAGTTATCTCAAAACAATTGATCCAAAGTCTCAAATCTCCTTGAGTTCACGTGAAGATGGCATAAACTTCCAAAACAAACAAAACGTTTTCCTTATTATTGGCAACATAGCTAGCTAATATAATACTAAAATATAGCTATGCAAATAATACGAGTGTGAGCGCGTGAGTGAGAGAGAGCGCGAAAGATGATGATGAGCATGGACTGGCAACAACTGCGAACAAACAAAAAACTAAGTCACGAGGTATTACAAGACAACAATCCAACAAGTTGCCTTTGCCTCATTTCTTACACCACTCACTCTTCCACTTACATTTCCAATATTATTCCATATTCTCCATATAATTGAGAGCCAGACCTAAACTACTCTAATATCTCTCACTTTGCAACAATGGTTCCTCATCAACAACAAGAACGTTACTCGTTGAGATTAGCTCATAACTATAATAATAATAATCTTTTTCGCTTCTTCATCATTGTCTTCTTCTTCTTCTCTTCTATCTGCATTTCACATGTTGATGCCCTCAACATCGGCGTCCAAGCCGTTGATGCCTCCATCAGCGTGGTTTGCTCCAAATCTTCACTTCTTAATTTAGTTTATGATTGATCTAGTTTTATTTTCGATTTGCATAGTAATTGATTTAATTCGGGTCTCACTCATTTCCTTCCTAGTATGTGTAGTTTTTCGGTTAAGAAAAATAACTAATTAACTAATGACTCCACAGGGTAAAAGTTGTAGTAGAAAATGTGAATCGGACTTTTGTTCAGGTACATATATACCTACAAATTTTATCACCATGTTCAATTTGGAAAAATTGTAGCTATGTTTTTAAACTTTTTTTTTCTTTTTTATTTTTTGGAATGCAAAAATTTAAGTGCCTCCATTTCTGAGATATGGCAAGTATTGTGGGCTCTTATATAGCGGATGCCCTGGGGAAATTCCTTGTGATGGCCTTGATGCATGTTGTATGAAGCATGATGCCTGCGTTCAATCTAAGAACAGTAAGTTTATCCTTTTATTTATGTAGTTATTTATTCATTCAATACTTCATTTATCACATTAGACTCGTACAAAAAAGGTAATAGTGCATTATGAGTTACGTACATTCAACTGTTGTTAAGGAATTTGGTTAATTTGGATCAATGCAGTTTGTCTAATTAGAATATTCTGTATTTTAAAAATTTATTCCACGCATGTCAAGTACTCCTCCTAGATAACTATACATGTAAATAAAAACAAAAGGACATTTTTTTTGAGAGAGAAAAAAACAAAAGAAATTTAAATACCTGACTATTTCAACTAGTGTTCCTAATCTGAAGTGTCACTTGAAATTAAATACACCACTTTAACTAGTAATCCTTATTTATGAAGTGTTGCTTAAAATTAAATACATTACTTAAACTAGTATTCCTCGTTCTCATGAATAATCACAATTTGGGAGGAGAGAGGGATGAAAAGACAAGATATATATATATATATATATATATATATATGAAACGATTTAAAAAATAAATAAAAAGAAAAAGAAAAAGGAAAAGAGATAAAGGTAATAGCTACTGCTCAGAAAGGGATAGATTGAGGACCCGTGATTGTCTGAGGATAGAGCCAAAAAATGCAGAAATCGTTGTGCATGCATCTTAATTGTTAACCAAATTATTTGGCAATCTCCATCCCAAAACTATAAAATAGTGCATAGTAAAAATAAGTATTATACGGCAGTTTTAGAAAAAAAATTTGAGAAATACGGTGGGCTGTAAATTTTTAAATTTGGTATGATGTTTATTAGAAAAATATTATTTTTTAAAATAGTAATTGATAACTAGTAATTAGTAATTAGTTTTTAGAAATTGGTAACTAATAACTAAAAGTATTTAACTGATAACCAAGTTTTAGAAATTAGTAACTACGTACTAGTAATTATTTTTAAAATAATATTTTTCTAATTTTTTTTTTAAAAAATGATATTTTTCTAATAAAAAGATGCATAAATGAGAAATAAAAAACCTGACCTCCTTTTTTTTAGTTCTTTTGGTTTTTTATAGGTAAAATTGTTAGACGTCCCTATTTTTACACCAAAATGGTATAATTTTTAATTTATATTTGTTTTCCGTCTTTAAATCATTACACTAAATACTACACTAAAAAGAATATCTTTCCTACCAAAAAGAATTTTCTATTTGTCTTTTACACTAAATCTAATTTTTATTAATATTTCAAAGTCTCTATATGTATTTTATTTAAAGAATTACTTTACTATAACACATATTAATTTAATGATATATTAAGAAATTATCTTATGTACTAAGTTATAGAAATAACCATATGATACGAAATTATAAATTATAGTTAATTAATTAAAATTATTTTATTCATTATATATGAAGACATTATACATAAAAAAAACTCATAAGAATTACATGAAATATAAAAACGACAACAAAAATAAAACTTCATATTGATCGATATTTAGACCTCTAAATTACTATATATATGCGTCCCATAAATAAGTGATGAGACAGTTACTATTAGTGTACAAGTGAATTATCGCTTCTTGTTCTTTATCAATTACCTCCATAAATTGTATGTCATCTTCATTTTTATCGTCAGAAAATAACTAAGTATAAGATAAGTAATGAGATGTATCTCTAAAATTAAAATTCATTTTTGAAGATTGTATACACTTAATTGAGTAAGATTTAGAGATATTCAACTTTGTGCGTTCTAGCTGACGGTAATTTGGACCTAACACTTAGGAAAAATCACACATATATGTATATATGGAAAAAAAAAAAAAACACATGACCACATCATGAATACAGAGGAAAAATTAGCGAATTTACGTTTTAAATTTTTTTTACATGAAAATAGTTTTCATATCCGTAGATCATGTATATATCATATAGATGATCACATATAATATAAATCAAATCTAGATACATAAACTCTAGAGATGAGATTATGGATTACCTCTTGTAGTGTGTTTATCATTGATCTCCTTGTTGATGGTAATCAAATCTCCAACCTTAGATCTTCTTGTCTATGCTCTTGCTCTAGGTTAATGAGGCGAGTAGGCACCAAGTCAAATCCTTCGTTGGAGGATGATCAAGAACACCTTCTTGATCCTTTGGAGCTTTTTCTCTCCTCTATTTCTCAGCCTTAGCTGAATTCTCACTTTCTCTCTCTCTCTCTCTCTCCCTTTGTGTTTCATGTGTAGAACTATTAGGGTTACTGTATAATTTTTTTCTCTCATATATCTTATATATATGGGGTCCAAAATTGCAAATCTCAGTCCAACTAGAATTGGACTTATTCTCTAATTTAGGCTTTAAGTGTATTTTTATAAATATGTCTAATTCATGAAATTTATTTACAAGACTATCAAATTCTGTATAGAATCATTATTTTACACAATTTCATGAAACTAATTTCACAAATACCACCAATCAATTAATGAGCTTTGTTGAATTAGACAAGGGATCTAATAGATCCAAATAATCTAAGTCACAATAGTAGGATAAATACATAATAACTCTTATTATGGTATTTATATAAATACTATTAGTAAAAAGGGAAACTCCTCTAAAGGTCTAATATTGCACTCTTAGATTAAATGTCATATTTTTTAGAGAGATTTAATCAACTAGCCTTGATTAATCGATCCATTTAGCATATTTTATACCACATATAAAATCCTTATACAATGCAGTAGTTGAATAAGTGAAATTACTGTAATACCCATCCAATGCATATTTACCTTTAAGTTACCATCTCTCTATCAAGGAATAATGTTGTTGATGATTTTGTTCTAATTGGCTGTTTAGATAAAATTATCAACTAATTCACAAAGTAAATACTAAGATCTTACATTAATTATTCTATGAATCTTAAAAGATCTTAAAGTGGTATTAATATATAGTGTCCTTAACTATTTTGTGTTCTCATCAATTCATAAGCGATAACCTCCAATATACAAGAGTTCGCCTCTAATTTCATATAGACTAGTCTTTTAACAAATCAAAAGGCTATGACCCATGAAAGCAAATCTAGTCAAATATCAAGGATTAAGATCTACATATTAAGAGCTAGTTTGTGGTAATAAAAGAATTGAATTACAATACTCTAATTCTGTATATTACCTGGTTCAGTTCAATATACATAACTTATTTATATTGTACTAGTGTTTATATCAGAAATCAAACATTTCAGTGATTTGAAACATAATATTGTTGAGATAGACAAACACTACAATTTTTAGTAAATAAAGTATTTTATCTTTATTTATAGATTGTGAACTAATTAATTTAGTCTTAGATAAAGAAACAAATCTCTCCATAATTAACACTTAATCATATTTGTTTCTTTATACACAAATAAAGTCATGGAATATTTTTCAAATAAATAAACTATTCAACTGAGACAGTGTAATCTAGTAAATATCATAATCGCATAAAAAAAAGAGTTTTTTATACTAAAAAGATAAAGTTAGAAATCTTCTTTTTGGGACAAATATCCCAACACTAGCAAACTTTGATTTTGGGTTTTATCCAATGTTGAAGATAATGTTATTTAAAGACAAGAAATGTCTGATCTCAAATCTCAGCTATTAGATAAATTTCACCATCATCTAAACTATAGGATCATAATTTCAAAAAACCTTATCTTATCTTCAATTTTTTCATTATTTGAAGATAAGAAATCTCATATCATATATCTCGGCCATCGGAAGGGATTTCATTTTCATCTAAACCGTAGGATCATAATTTCGAAAAGTCCTATCTTATCTTCACTCTTTTAATGTTTGAAGATCAGAAATCTCAATCTTATACTTCAATTATTGGATAGATTTCACCTTTATCTAAACTGTAAGATCATAATTTCCGAAAATCCTATCTTATTTTTTTCTATAAACAAGTATGTCATAAGATATTAAAAATATATCCTATTTAAATGATAATTTTCATAAGTATCTTAGAACATAGTTTTAATATAATATGTTTCAATTAATATAAATTATTTTATACTAGTTATTAAATCAGTTAAGATAATGACTAATCAATTTAATATTTTTTAATTTGATTAAAAAAATTTAAAGCCTTATAAATAATTAAAATTATGTAAATAATAGTTAAAAATTAGTAAAATAATCAATAATCAATTAAATTAAACAAAATAAATTTTCATAATAATAAAAGAAATAAGCATAAAATTGATGATCACAAAATCACAAATACATAGAATTAAAAAGCATAAAAAAATACGAGATATATATATATATTAAAAAAATGTGCTTAACACAACAAAGAGTTAAAAAAAGTTAAAAAAATTAAAAGAAAATACAACATAACTTAAACATAGTATTGAATAGTCCGGGATATCATTTTGGGAATCTCCATGATTAGTGAAATATTTTCCAAAATCGTTAGAGGTATTTTGAAATCTTTTGTTTTGTTGTTGAATTCTTTTCCTCATGATTCTTAATTGCTTATTTCACATAAACTCACGAAGGCTTGGATTGGTTATGGAGTCTATATCAAGAATAAAATTTTATTCTCCTTACGAAATTCAGTCATAACCAATTTTTTTGATTTGTTTTGAGCAAGTATCATTTGAATTTTATAATTTTGCTACCCATCAGAGCTTTTGTTTTTTAAATTACAACTAATTGCTAATTTTCTTCTCTAATAGAGTCAATAAATTTGTACATATCTTCATCATTTTTCATTTACATATAGCTTTCTTCGTCCTAATGGGCTGTTAAGATGAACTACCACTAATTTTCTCATTATTTATATTAAGAGCAAATCAAGACAAATCAAAAGATACTGATATAGGAGATTCTGAAGTGGGCCACTTGGAATGTGAGAATGCAAAATTATCATTTTGCCTTTGAAAAATTGATGTTGTATTTTTAACATCATGTGAAAACTTTTTGATATCTTTAACATCATGTGAAAACTTTTTGATATCTTTAAAGATAGGACACAGGTGAAAAAATTTGAATCCTAACTTAAAACTCTTATTTTGTGCTAGTAATGCTTTTGACTAATTTAATAACCAAAAAAAAGATAAATTATTGATAAATTATTTTGCTACTAATTTAGTACAAAATTTTTATATAAATTAAAACAATATATACTCACAAAATCTTGTTCAAAAACTTCATATGATTGAGATTTTTAATTTATCGTACGCATTCTATTAATTTTCCAACTACTGTTTTGGTAGTTTGCCATTGACATTATAAAGATTTTTTAGGTAGATTTTGAGTGATAAACTCTAGTAGGTTGTTATTATATTCAATCTTAACTATAGACTAGAATTGATTAATCGTTTGTTTTATACATATGATCGGGTTTGGGAAAAGGTCAAAATATACATGGCATAAGTATATATTTCCTACAATTGTGTATGAAGAACTTTGATGAGTTGAATTGGCCATTTTTTCTTTAGTGTTTGTAGGTTAAAAAAAATTGAATTAGAATGGTTGAAGAGATGGGTCAATAGATTATGTGGCATGCTTTTCTTTTTTATAGAAAAAGTGAAAATAAGATAGGATTTTTCAAAATTACGATTTTACAGTTTAGATGAAGGTGAAATCCATCTAATGGTTGAAATATAAGATCTAATATTTATTATCTATAGATCTTGAAAACTGAAGATAAGATTTCAAAATAATGATCCCATAGTTTAGATGAGGGTAAAATCTATCCAATAATTGAGATTTAAGATCTCATATTTTTTTATATTGAAAAAAAGTGAAGATAAGATATGACATTCAAAATTATGATCCTATAGTTTAGACGAGGGTGAAATTTGTCTATTGGTTAAGATATAAAATCTGAAATTTCTTATTTTCAGACATTAAAAAAAGTGAAGATAAGATATGATCTTTCCAAATTAAAATCCTACAGTTTAGTTGAAGGTAAAATCCATTCTAATGGTTGAGATTTAAGAATTGAGATTTCTTATCTTCAAATAAAATTATCTTCAATAATGGATAAAACCCAAAGTAGAAGTTTGCTAGAATGCACTAAGTTGAATACCTCTATATCTTACTCAATTAATTGAATATTATTTTCAGAAATAACTTTCAATTTTGGAGATCTATCTCATTACTAATTTTTTGTTTCATCATTTTTCGACGATGAAAATGAAGATAATATACAACTTATAGATGATCTTTAAGCAACTACTAGACAACAAGAAGCGATAATTCGCTTGCATGCTAATAACAACGGTCTCATCACTCACTATCTTTATTAACCAAATAACTCAGTAACTCATGGAGGCTCAATTCTTGATCATATAGTGATGAATCTTGTTCAGAATGTAAGAAATATGTTGAAAAGATGTAGAACGTGTATTTGGAGTTTTTCAATCACAGTTTGCAATTATTATAGAACAAGCACGTTATTAGGAAAAAAAAATTATATTGTATGATATAATAATTGTGTACATTATTGTGCACAACATGATTATTGAAAATGAATGTGATGTTGATATATCAATTCACGATTTTATGGAAGCGCAAACTCTAGAACTTGAAATGATAGTAGATGAAAATACTTGATTTGAATAATTTCTTTCGTGACATATACATATTAAGGATAGAGAGACCCGTATTGTACTTATAAATATATTAATTGATCGTTTTGGGAGATGAATATAATTTGGATGTTTAAATCAATATGAGTTTTATTTTTGTGTCATTTTTTTTATATTTTTATATTTCACGTAATTTTATAATTTTTTTAATAAAGTATCATGTTTTCATGTATAATAAATAAAATAATTAATTTTAGTTAATTAAATGTCATTTATAATTTTGTAATTTATATAATGAATATTATTTCTGCAATTTGTAAATAATATAATTTCTTCATATATCACTAAATTAATATGTCTTCTATTTAGTATATTAGTAACGTAATTGTTTAAATAAAATATCTATATAAAGTTAATTAATAAAAAAGAAATTTAGCATTAAAAAAAATAGAGAAAATATTTTTTTAGTGTGGAAAATATTCTTTTTAGTATAGTATTTGACATAATAGGTTGGGGATACAAAAACAATATATATATATATATATATATATATATATATATAATATGAACATCATTTTGGTGGAAAAGTTGAAGTATTTTGAATGGGAGATGACTTAATTAATGTCTATTAAAAAGTAGGACGTAATAACATATTTTCTTAAAATATTAGCTATATTTCTCTCCGGCTTATGCATATATGTTCATTTAATTGTATTTTCTTCAATAATATAATAACTGGAAAATAAGCCAAGGTTAATTGTGGGTGCAGATGACTATCTGAGCCAAGAGTGCAGTCAAAAGTTCCTAAATTGCATGACAAATTTCAAGAAAACAGGAGGCCGTACATTCAAAGGAAACACATGTGAGGTGAACGAGGTCATTGATGTTATCTCACTTGTTATGGAAGCGGCTTTACTTGCTGGCCGATATCTTCATAAGCCTTAATCTCACACTAATTAACTGCCTCTTAATGTCACAACTTGAAACAAATAACGTGCAACTTGTTTATGAAATTACAGTCCAATTACTGTTCAATCTTTGTTTTTGACTTCTGATACTATTTTGATCTTGTATTTTTNTTTGGTGTACCTTGAAGATGTTAAATAGATGAGATGGTATAAACCCTTAATTGAAGCAATTATTAACATAATAAAGAAAAATTACAAATTTATAAAAGGATAACTGCCAAAAAAAAACCCTGAAATATGACATTTTTTAGAATTTTAATTATGTTTTTTGGCTTATGTAAAATTTTACTTTTACATTTTAAAGCTCTGCAAATTTATACTATTGTGTATAAATTGGGCAATTTGTGATCTCTGTTAAGTTATTTTCAATGAATTTTTTTGTGTCAATTAGCACAAATAAGATATTCTTAATTTAGATTACATGTTTAATGATAAATTTATTAGTCAATTTATATGCATAAAGTACAAATTTATAGATATTTGAAATATGAAATTATAATTTTGCGCAAATCAAAACATATGGTTGAATTTGCAGAAACGCTATATTTTATGTTTTTTTTTTCAAATAACTCATTCATACATTCCACATTTTTTTTCCTCTTTTACAAATTTTAATTTTGGTTTAGAAAATCGTAAACCATACATTGGTATTTTTAGTTGTTTGCCAATGAAAACTATCCATTGTTTACTTTTCAAAAGAGACAAAAAAAATAAATGGAGAAAAATATTTTTGACTTGCTTTGACTACACTTTTAATAATGTCTTCATGGTAATAAGATAGGTTTAACTCAAAAATAATTAGTGTATAATAGCAATATTCTTTTTCTTATTCTTTTTTGTACTCGCTAGTCTTACTACTTAACATAATACAAAACTTCAATACAATACTTCATATTTAAATAAGATTAAAAAAATACTATTAAAACTCATATTTCAAATAGTAAGACAAGAGAGACGTTTAAAAGAAAGTGAAAAAAAAAAAAAAGTGATGCTATCTCTCCTCAAATAATTAATATCATAGAACTTGTAACAAGTCATGAAAGTCATGACATCATATTTTTTTTTATAATAAATAGTAACCGCCTAAGAGAAGAAATATTAGAAACAGCCTCAAAACACAACTAGGATCTAGTCTGGTAAATAATATATAACGTTTACTGTAAAATAATTTTTTATTCAATAGAATTAGCTTTGAAAAATAACAACTATTATCTTACTTCTCACAATTTGCTTAAGATAGCAGTTATACAAGAATTTTTAAAATCTGTAGACTAAAATAAAAAACTTATCAAATACCTCCCTTACCACACTTTCCTCTAACTACCTTCAAAAGGTAGAAGCAGCGTTTAAAAGTATTCTTAAACGAGGCTTAATTTGGCACTCCATAGATCACCATTCAAAGTTGAGCAACTTAAAGCTTGAAGATTTTATTAATTAAAAAAAAGAAGATATAGAATTTTAAAGAAAATATAATACAACCTGCAATGGAAATAAAACAACTATATGACGGTATTTAGACCTAACACTTACAAAAAATTATACATGCATGCAAACTATGGAATATACATGATCACATCATGAATGTAACGGAAAAATTAGCAGATTTAAGTTTAAAAATTTTTTACGTGAAAATAATTTTCATAACTATATAACATGTATATATCAATTACAAGATCATGTATAACATAAATCAAATTTAGATACATAAACCCTAGAGATGAGATTAGGGTTTACCTCTTGTAGCAGGTTCTTCCTTGATCTCTTTGTTGATGGTGATCAAATCTCCAGTCCTAGATCTTCTTATCTATGTTCTTGTTCCTGGTTGATAAGACGAGTATGAACCAAGTTGAATCCTTTGTTGGAGAACGATTAAGAATACTTTCTTAATCTTTTGGAATACCGAGATGTGAGATGAGACTATGAGATTGCAAGAAACTTTTCTCTCCTCTCTCTCTCTCTCTCTTTGTGCTTCACGTGTAGCATTGTATGTGTTATTGTATAGTTTTTCTCTCATATATCTTATATATATAGGGTGCAAAACTGCTAATCCCCATCCAACTAAGATTAGGCTTATTCTCCAATTTAAGCTATAGGTATATTTTTATAAATATGTCCAATTCATGAAACTTATTTATAAAAATATCAATTTCTGTGTAGAATCATTATTTTATATAGTTTCATAAAACTAATTTCACAAGTACAACCAACCAATTAATGAGGTTTGTTGAGTTAGACGAGAAACCTAATAAATCCAAATAATCTAAGCTCCAATAATATGATAAATACATAATAACTCTTATTATAATATTTATATAAATACTATTAATAAAGGAGACACTTCACTAAAGGCCCAATACTGCACTCTTATATTAAGTGTCGTACCTTTTATAGAGATTTAATCAACTAGCCTTGATTAACTGATCCATCTAGCATATTCTATACCACATATAGAATCCCTATACAATGCCTTAGTTTGATAGATAAAATTACCGTAATACCCTTCTAACACATATTTACCTTTAAGTTACCATCTTTCTATCAAAGAATAATGTTGTCAATAATTTTATTCTCAATGGCCATTTAAACAAAATTATCAACCAATTCACAAAGTGAATACTAAGATCTTATATTTAGTTATTATATGAATTTTGAAAGACCTTAAAGTGATATTAATGTTTAGTATTCTTAACTATTTGGTTTTCCTATCAATTCATAAGCTATAATCTCTAATACCAGAGTTCGCCTCTAATTTCATAGAGGCTACTCTTTTAACAAATCAAAAGGCTACAACCTATAAAAGCAAGTCCAATCAAACATCAAGGATTATGATTTATATGCTAAGAGCTAGTTTATGGCAATATAAGAATTGAGTTACGACACTTTAATTCGTTATATTACTTGGTCCTGTCTAATACACATAACTTATTTATGTTGTCTTAGTGATTCTATCAGAAGTCAGACACTTCAATGATTTGAGACACATTATTCCTGTTGAGAGAGACAAACACTACAATCTTTAGTAAATAACGTAATCCATTTTTATTTTCAGATTGTGAACTAATTAATTTAGACTTAGATAAAGAAATAAGTCTCCTTATAATTAACACTTAATTATGATTGTTTCTTTATGCACAAATAAAGTCATGGAATCTTTTTCAGATAAGTAAACTATTCAATTGGGATAGTTTAATCTAATAAATTTATAATTGCATATAAGAGAAAGTTGTTTATACTAAAAGGGTAAAATTAGAAATCTACTTTTTAGAGCAAATATCTCAACAATCTCGTACTTATCCAAAGAGAAATTACTCAAATTAATATACTAAAAGCCTACAAATGTTCCAAATGATTGAAATTAATAAAAGCAGAAATTAAGTGCTCAACTGATAACTTAAAAAAAACTAAGAAAATAAATAAAGATCGTAAGCTTTCTCTTCATCGTTTTTTTGATGGACCTCTCTTTCATCCTCCACTAAGTCTCTACTTTTGCTGATAGAGGTAGTACTGGTAGTGATGAGGACATCAAGGCGGTCAAGATTCGTGTTCCAGTTAGTCCAGTGACGAGGGCTCGAGCTAAAAGATTCAAAGAAGAACTGAATAACTTAGTTCGGAGAATTCTACAACAAGAAGAAAGTGTGTTCACTACGGAGGGTGAACAAAGGTTGGTTTTACTCATCCAAGTCGATCTGGGAGAGAACCAATTAGCCATACACGTCCATTGTGCCATTGCATATCCAATCCATCATACACGTGCAAAGGGGGGTTATAATCTGATGTAGACGTGTTTTCTTTATAATTTTATCTTTAATTTTGTGTTTTAATTTCTAAGTGTTTCTAGGGTTAGTTTAGGCGCGTTTTTTTTTTCTCTCCATTAAGGATAGATTAGTAATTTTACAATCAAAACCCTAGAAAGGGTAATCCGGCTATATATGTGCCGCCTACAACATTATGTGCCCAGATTTTGAAAATTAATCAAAGGGAGAGAGTTTTCTTCTTGAGTTCTTGAAGGGACTTTTTTTTCTGAACTTATCAAGGTTTCCTTGTGGTGTTCAATCTGACTTATCGAACGGATCCCCCATCCCCTTTTGTGGCGTCTTCACCATACCAAGGTTCTTACTTTGCTAAGCAACAGGTCGCGATTTCCATCAAACTTGAAAGAACCTGAGGTTGCATTTTCCCAGATTTGGTAACGGGTTTTGTCATGTCGTTGGTGGGATTCGTATTAGTTGGTATCAAAGCCTAGGTTCATTAGGTTTGAATATATTTGCATACATTAAAGTTTAAAAACACAAAATCGTGATCTTTGTTTTCTAAGCTTTCCAGATTTGTTGTTATTCGTTTCTAGTTACCTGTTGTCTTTAAGTGTCTGATTCTCTTGAAACTTCGCACGCTTCTGCAACTTCAAAGAAAAGAAAAGGAAAAGAGGAGAAATCAAGAGGATCCAGAAAAAAAAAAGTACTAGATCCCTTCTTAAAATTTTATTTTAATCTTGTTTCTTACATCCTAAACCCTTTTTTTACTAAAACCCCACACTTGAGTGCCAAAATTTATCAAAATCTGTGACAAAATCTAACTCGTTTGGTTTGTTCTTGTGTTGATTTGCTACTTGAATCCTTTATATTAGTTCTTGATTAGTTTTGAAAGAACTCAAAGAAGAATACGAGTGGAAAAAGGCAGTGTGTGTGAGATCATAAGAGGGTAAAAGCAAGAACTTGTTGAGCGAAACACGAGTGGCTGTGAGTGAATCATATTTGAGTGAAACATGTGAGGGAGTGTGGTGAGGTCATTTTCCATATCAATCTAACCCTGTTTTACAGATTTCTATCATGTCTAAAA
>JXTB01000004.1:2213615-2231918 GCA_002914805.1 Parasponia andersonii
TCTTGATTTATAGCAAGAGTCTGCATGATCATGTCTCACATTTGCAATTCGTTTTGGATGTGCTTAGAAAGGAGAAGTTATATACTAACCTCAAAAAGTGTACTTTCTGCACCAATAAGCTTGTTTTCTTAGGTTTTGTTATGAGTGCTAAAGGAATTGAGGTTGATGAAGAGAAGATCAAAGCCATCCAAGAGTGGCCGACCCCTTCTAGTGTGGGTAATGTTAGAAGTTTTCATGGACTTGCTAGTTTTTATAGGAGGTTCGTGAAAGATTTTAGCACCATTACTGCACCGCTTACGGAGGTTATTAAGAAGCATACTGCATTCAAATGGGGCGAAGAGCAAGAGAAGGCGTTTCAGATTATTAAATATAAGCTTACTCACGCTCCTTTACTTGCTTTACCTAACTTTTCCAAAGCATTTGAAATCGAATGTGATGCTTCTGGTGTAGGTATAGGCGCTGTTCTTATGCACGATGGAAGACCACTTACGTACTTTAGTGAGAAGCTAAGCGGAGTTGCACTTAACTATCCTATTTATGATAAAGAAGGCTGATTAGTTCTCTTCCGAATCGACTTGGATAAGCAAAAACAATCTCTGTTCACCCTCAGTAGTGAACATACTTTCTTCTTGTTATAGAAATCTCTGGACTAAGTTATTCAATTCTTCTTTGAATTTTTTAGCTCGAGCTCTCATCATTGGACCAACTAGAACTTGTATTGGACTATGATTCTTTACAGCCTTGATGTCCTCATCATTCCCCCCTCTTGAGAAGGATTTGCCCTCAAATCATTGTCACCTGTAACAAAAGGACTCAAGTCAGTAATATTAAAAGTAGCACTAATATTGTACTCACTTGGTAAATCAAGTCTGTAGGTATTGTCATCGATCTATTCAAGCACTTGAAATTGACCATCTCCTCGAGGCAGCAACTTAGAACATCTTTGTGTTGGAAACTTTTCTTTCCTCATGTGTAACCACACCCAATCTCCAGGCTCAAAAATTAGCTTGTGACGTCCCTTGTTTGCTTACTGTATATACTGCTCAGTTTTTCTCTCTATATTTAGTCATGCCCTTTCGTGGAGTTACTTCACAAATTCTGCCTTCTTCTTACCATCTAAGTTCACATGCTCAGAAACAGGTATTGATGATAAATCCAAAGGAATTCAAGGATTAAAATCATAAACAAGTTCAAATGAAGAGAACTTAGTAGCAAAATGAACGCAACAATTATAAGCAAACTCAACATGTGGTAAATAATCCTCCCAAGTCTTAATATTCTTACTAGTGATAGCCTTCAACAAAGTGGATAAAGTCCTATTAACTACTTCAGTTTATCCATCGGTTTGAGGATGACAAGTAGTAAAAACCAAAAGTTTCATTCCTAGTTTATCCCATAATATTTTCCAAAAGTAGCTCATGAACTTAGCATCACGATCTGAAACGATGGTCCTAGGCATACTATGTAACCTCACAATCTTCCTAAAGAACAAATCTGCTATATGAGAAGCATCGTCAGTCTTATGACATGGAATAAAATGAGTCATCTTAGAAAACCGATCTATAACAACAAAGATTAAATCCTTCCCATGTCTACTCCTAGGTAAACCCAAAACAAAATCCATCGAAATGTCAATCTAAGGTGCACTAGGAATAGGTAGGGGCATGTAAAGACCATTTGGCTGAACTCTAGATTTAGATTGCCTACAAATAACACACATACCACAAACCCTTTCAACTTCCTGTTTAATGTGTGGCCAATAGAAATGCTCCTGCAAAATATTTAGGGTTTTAGCGACTCTAAAATATCCTATTATTCCTCTACCATGGGATTCTCGAACTCACAAGTCTCTCATTGAACAATTAGGAACACACAGCTTATTTTTTCTAAACAAGAAGCCCTTATGCTTATAAAACTTACCTTCTGTAGATTTTTCACATGAACTATACACCTTACCAAAATCATGGCCATCATAATAAAGCCCCTTAATATGCTCAAAACTAAGAAATTTAGCATCAAGAGTAGAAATTAATGTATACCTGCTTGAAAGTACATCCGCCATTACATTTTCCTTACATTGTTTGTAAAAAATGACATAGGGAAAAGTCTCAATGAACTCTACCCATCGAGCATGTCTCTTGTTCAGCTTGTGTTGGCCCTTTAAGTATTTCAAGGATTCATGATCCGTATGAATCACAAACTCCTTTGGCCATAAGTAGTGTTGCCATGTCTCCAAAGTTTGAACCAATGCATACAATTCTTTGTCATAAGTGGAATAGTTAAGCGCAGCCCCGTTTAGCTTCTCACTAAAGTATGTAATTGGTCTTCCATCCTGCATAAGAACAGCGCCTATACCTACACCAGAAGCATCATATTCGATTTCGAATGCATTAGAAAAATTAGGTAAAGTAACTAAAGGAGTGTGAGTAAGCTTATGCTTAATAAGCTGAAAAGCCTTCTCTTGTTCGTCACCCCATTTGAATGCGACATTCTTTTTAATAACTTCAGTAAGCGGAGCAACAATTGTGCTAAAATCCTTCATGAACCTCCTATAAAAACTAGCAAGTCCATGAAAACTTCTAACATTACCAACACTAAAGGGGGTCGGCTACTCTTGGATGGCTTTAATCTTCTCTTCATCAACCTTAATTCCTTTAGCACTCACAATAAAACCTAAGAAAACAAACTTATCAGTGCAGAAAGTACACTTTTTGAGGTTAGCATATAACTTCTCCTTTCTAGGCACATCCAAAACCAATTGCAAATATGAGACATGATCATACAAACTCTTGCTATAAACAACAATGAATTTTCCAATGAAAGCATGCAAAACATGATTCATTAGGTGCATAAAAGTACTAGGTGCATTAGTTAATCCAAATGGTATAACCAACCACTCATACAATCCATATTTAGTTTGAATGTTGTTTTCCATTCGTCACCTTCTTTCATCCTAATTTGATGATACGAATACCCACTTTTAAGATAAATTTTAGAATAGACACAAGAACTATGCAACTCATCTAACTTATCATCCAAGCGAGGAATAGGGTGTCGATATTTTATCGTTATGTTGTTGATGGCTCTACAATCAATACACATTCTCCATGACCCATCCTTCTTAAGAACTAGAATCATTGGTATTGCACATGGACTCATGCTTTCTTTCACGTATCCCTTCTCCATCTATTCTTCAATTTGTCTTTGAAGTTCCTTCGTCTCTTCCAAATTACTTCTATATGCTGGATGGTTTGGAATTGATGCTCCGGGTATGAAATCAATTTGATGTTCAATCCCTCGGATCAATGATAAATCATGTGGCACCTCATCGAGAAACACATCCTCAAACTCCTGCAAGAGAGAAACAACAATACTAGACAAAGAAAAATCAAGTTGGTTAGTGTTTAAAAGAGCATCCTTGTACATGAGTAAAATCGTCGGCCATTTTGAAATCAATGCTCGCTTAACCTCACTTGTTTTTGCATAGAAATTTCTTTGTTTTCCCTCTGTTTTTACCTCATTGGCTGAACTCTTCTCTTTCTTTTTTTGCTCAATAGATTTAGTCTCACTCTCTCTTTTTCTTTCGAAGTTTGTGTGACTCTCTCCTATTTCACTCTTACTATGTACAACCTCACTCTTCTTTTCACTCTCATTCCTTTGTTCCCTCAAGTTCTTTTGACCACAAAATTTTTACAATCTCACTTGATCTTCATAAACCTGTTTTGGTATCATCGGAACTAGTGTGATTGTTCGCTGGTTGAACATAAATGAATATTTTTTGGTGAAGCCATCATGTTATACACACCGATCATATTGCCATGGTCTTCCTAGGAGAAGATGCCCAGCTTGCATTGGTACTACATCGCACAATACTTCATCTTCATATTTACCGATTTGAAATGGTACAACAACCCGCTTTGTAACCCTCACTTCACTACTATCATTCAGCCATTGCAGCCTAAATGGACAAGGGTGCCTAAGTGTTATGAGTCCTAGCTTTTCAACCATGGAAGTACTAGCAACATTAGTACAACTACCACCATCAACAATAACACTACATACCTTGTCTTTCACGTAGCAACGAGTGTGAAAGATGTTCTCCCGTTGTACTTCTTTTTCCTCTTTAACTTGCAAGCTTAAGGCTCGACGTGTGACTAACCCAAGCATCTCACCATGATCTGCCCCAAACTCCTCATCTTCAATAGAGGCATCCTCCAAAAGTGGCATATCATCACAATCAGCCTCATCCTCGGATTCAAACTCGCCATTCTCTCGGATCACCATAACTTACTTGTTTGGACATTGACTAGCTATGTGTCCTCTTCCCTGACATTTAAAGCATTTAATCTCATTAGAACGAGTCAAAGTAGGGGTTGATTTAACTTGAGAGGCCGTGTTAGTAGTGGCAAATTTAGGCTCGGATTTGGCCTTGGAAGTGGAGGATCTTTCTTCTTTCTTTGGGTAGTTCGACTTCCAAGGTGCTGCACTAGAAGTTTATGGGGCTGGTCTTGGTCGTGTACCACCCCTCTTGAGCTACCTCTCTACCTTGATTGCCATATGCACTAAATCTTCCAATTCCACATACTGGTGTATCTCAATCTTATTAGCAAACTCTCAGTTTAAGCCATTCAAAAATCTGGCCATTATCGCTTCCCGGTCCCCCTCCACATTAGCTCTAATCATAGCCATCTCTATTTCCTTATAATAATCATCAATACTACAGTTGCCTTTATGGAGGCCTTGCAGCTTTAATTATAGATCCCGATAATAGTTTCTTGGCACAAATCGTCGTCTCATCACTCTCTTCATCTCTTTCCAATTTTCAATAGGACGTTCTCCATTTCGCCTCCTATTAATACACAACTGATCCTACCACACAATAGCATAGTCAGTATATTCGATTGCAGCAAGTTTTACATTCTTTATTTCTGAGTAATTGTGATAATCAAAAACTAATTCCATCTTCTTTTCCCACTCGAGATATGCTTTAGGATCACTTTTTCCTTGAAAAGTGAGAATTTTCATTTTTATATTGCCTAAGTTGTTATCTACCTAGCTCCTAACTTCTCTATCCCTACCATATCACCTATAGCTGCCAAATGACATCATATCAAATTCCTCTTCTACACCTTCCCATTCAGCTTCATCCACCTCCTCAATTTCTCTTCGATGCAACCTATCCCTCCTAGGTTGCTGGCTCTGTTGTGATCCCTCTTCTATCCTATCCAACTTTTCATGTATATATTCTAATTCTTTCCTCATCATCCGCCTCATCTTTCCCATTAATACTTGGATTTGAAAATCTGGAACAACTTGTTGTTGAACCTCTTCGTTTGTACTTTTTCTCTTCATTTTTAAACATGATTGAAATCTGCAAAACAAGGTTAGAATAATATGGAAAAGTACCTCATCACACTCTCACGTATTTCACTCTAAAAAATATGATACACTCAATGCCACTCATATTTCACTCAATAATTTCTGGCTTTTAATCCTCTTATGAACTCACACACACACTGCCTTTTTCTACTCGTATTCTTCTATAAGTTCTTTCAAAACTAATCAAGAACTAATAAAAAAGGATTCAAGTAGAATCTCAAGACAAGAACAAACCAAACGAATCAGATTTTATCACGAATTTTGATGATTTTTGGCACTCAAGTGCGGAGTTTGAATAAATAAAGGTTTTAGGACATAAGAAACAAGATTGAAACAAAAAAATTTAAGAATGGTTCTGGTACTCTTTTTTTTTTTTCTTCCCTTTCCCTTTTCTTTTCCTTTCCTTTTCTTTGGTGTTGCAGAAATGTGTGAAGAAGAACACTAGAGAATCGGGTAACTTTTAAAGAAACGGATAACTTTTGATTTTAAGAAATGGGTAATAAGAAATCTGGAAAGTAACAAAAAATCTGGAAAGCAATCGTACTCAAAGAGGAACCCAAAACAAGAACAAAACCCTAAATTAAAAACTCGACAAAGAAAAACCAGCAAGGATAGGCAAACCTGATGAACCTAAGCTCTGGTACTAACTAATACGAACTATGCCAATAACGTGATGAAACCCGATACCAAATCTGGAAACATAATCCCAAGATCTTTCAAGCTTGATAGAAACCGCGACTCATTGCTTAACAAAGTAAGAACTTTAGTATGGTGAAGACGCCACAAACGGAGATAGATAATCCACTTGATAAGTCAGTTTGAACGCCATAAGGAAACCCTTGATAAGTTCAGAAAAAGTATCTTCAAGAACTCAAGAAGAAAAATTCTCACGATTTTATTCACTTCGAAAAAAAACTACTACATCATGAAGTTTGCGGCACATATATAGCCGAATTATATTTGCTAGGATTTTTAAATGCAAAATTACTAATCTACCCTTAATGAAGGGAAAAAAAACACGCCTAAAATAACCCTAGAAATACTGAGAAATTAAAACAAATAAAAGCTAAAGTTATTACAAAGAAAACACGCCTATATCATCTTTCAAACTCCCTTGCACGTGTATGATGGATTAAACATGCAAGTTGATCATGCAATGACTCAATGGACGTGTATGGCTGATTAGTTCTCTCCCGGATCAATTTGGATAAGCAAAACTAACCTTTGTTCACCCTAAGTAGTGAACACACTTTCTTCTTGTTGTAGAACTCTCTAGGCTAAGTTATTCAATTCTTCTTTGAATCTTTTAGCTCGAACTCTCGTCACCGGACCAACTGGAACTTGTATTGGACTACGATTCTTTACAGTCTTGATGTCCTCATCAATAACTTTGTTTCGAAAAAAATCCCACAGGAAGGGACCACGCAAAGCAACCCCTGACAAACCTTATATTTCAAAAATTTGTGAACAAGTAGATTTAATTATACTTCTTTGAGCAGCCTCTTACATGTTGACTTTAACTCAACCAAGAGCAGGGATGCCAAAATATTTGTTAGAAGATAGAAGTTCATGATAGTGGTTGGATAGAGAAACTGACAGATGATCTCATTCCAATAACTTATATCAAGTGATGTAGTATCCATTTCAATCATTAAATTTTAGATAGTATGGTCTTACCTAGAAATAAGATAGTAGTTAAAATATATGCCACATTATTAATTTAATTTATAAGTCTAAATATTTTGGAGGAATTTAAGTGGATGACCAATATTTTAAATTAATTTTTTGTTCTTTTTTTTTTTAAAAAAAAGTGGGGCTTAACTAATGACCTTCATTTTTATAAATTAAAGGAAAAAGTATGGTTTATATATATATATATATATATATATATATATATATATATATATATATATATATTTACACTTGGTAGATATATTTATCAACCAATTTCAGTTAATGTTCTAAAATGTATTAGGTATAAAATTTTTTATACTTGGTATATACAATTTTGCAATTGGTATATAAGCATATATAGTGGACATTCTACTATAACATTTAACAAATGAATATTTACTTAAATTAGGCCTAAAGTTTGATCATATTTCTATAAGTCCCAATATTCTAGTGTCCTAATTATTACTCGGAAGAAATTCGAAATATGAATATGATTTCATATCAAAGATGTCAAAATGGAACGAGCCAAACGGGCTAGCCTGTGGCCCGTCATTGTAGGCCTATGGGCCAGCCCGACCTAGCCCTAAGTTAGGATCGAGTTTGGTTATGTATCCAAGCTTGTTGGGTCGGGTCAGCCCAACCCGCCAATCTAGTCCGCATCGGCTGGCCCAGCCCTATTGGCCAAAAATAAATATTTTTTAATTTTTTTAAGTAAATTTAAATGCAAATATTTTCTAATACTTATAAATACACATCTCTTCTCTCTTGTTTTTTTATATTTATATTTTTAAATTTCAATCTAATTCTGAATAATTTTTCAATACTTAAACCATCTTTTATCAATTATTCTACTTATATACTTTTAACTTATTTAATTATTTTTAAATTTATATCGGTACGATAAAAAACATAACATCTTATTTATTTTCTCATAAATTTTATTTTAAATTTATATTTTTTTAACTAATTATATAAATAATAATCTCATTCTTTTAGATTTCTTTTTAAATCAAGTCAAGAACGAGTCAAGCCAAACCGAGTGGCCTAAGAACCGGACGAGCCTACGGCCAAATTGGGCTCCATTTTAACACCTCTATTTCATATTTTTGAAAAAAAAGGAAAAAAAAAAAAAGAAAGAAGTAAATCTACAAAATATCACACTACACCGGGGTGATTTCGTAATTGTCTAGAAAAGAAACGAAGGAGAGAGAAAAATGGAGCTTGTTGAGCGGACGGCTAGGTTCGATACACATTAGACAGAGCGAGAGTGAAAGGGAGAGAGAGAGCATTGAATTGAATTGAAAGCGTGTAGTGTCATCAATGGCGACCAGAAGAAGCATCTTCTCTCTATCAGCAATTGCAGTCACTCTCATGGCGGCCTCTCTCTGCTCCGCTTCATCTGAGTCCGCCTTCGTCAAAAAAACCATCGCTTCCCATAACATCGTCATCTTCTCCAAGTCCTATTGCCCGTACTCTCTCTCTCTCTCTCTCTCTCTCTGTTGGTTATCATTGGGGTTTATGGATCCGTCATTACCATTCTTCATTCTTAGGTTTGCAATTGAGATTTTCTGTGTGTAAAATTAGGGATGTCTATACCCACTAGAATGGTTATCTGTGTCGAGTTGTTTTTGATCTTTTTCAAAAATTGGCATTTTTTCCATTTGTTTGAGATACTTTTGAAATTTTAAGCATAAGTTTTGGGGCTAGGGGGTTTAATCTTTTGGGGTAGTTAGGAATGTTTTATCATACCAAATGTTCATTTCGTTCATTACCAGGAAAAATAAAAAAATTATTTAAAAAAAAATAGACATTTACCTGAATTTTTATTATAGATTGGTTGATAATGGACCTTCAATACTCATAAGATAATTGGGTAAAGAGAAAAAAAAATAGAAGTGAAAAATTCCAATTTGAAAATTTTATTGATTGTGGCTAATTTGCTGCTTCAATGAATGAGGGGTCGATTTAGGGAGACCATGGCTATGCACAGACGATTTTCTCTGACATAATTTATTGAATTTACAGATACTGTAGAAGGGCAAAAGCTGTCTTCAAAGAGTTGAAGCAAGTACCGTATGTTGTTGAGCTCGATGGGAGAGGTACATTCTTTATGTGTATTACTTTCTTTGATTGTTTCAATTAAACTTCTGCTCAAAAAATGAAAAGGTTTGGCAATTAGATAGACTAGTGAAGAGTTGTTTCCTAAGTTTCTATAAGTGCCCGACTTCTTTTTTTTTTTTTTTTTTTCGCTCTTGAAATAAGTGCCCAACTTCTTGTTTTTGTGAAAATTACATTAAATGTAATGAAGTCTTTGTTTTCTTTCTTCTTCTTATTTATTTATTTTTTTTAACCTTTTCAGTAGCACAATGTAGGGGTTTGAGTACTTGGGTGATACATACAAGTAGTTGGTTTACTAACATTTTCTTAGTGATAATACAAGTAGTTGGTTTACTAAAATTTTCTTAGGGATAACTCCATTTTTGTTTCCATAAGCGCTTTTTGAAGCAAAAGTTTCAAACTTGACAGTGAGTATGTTGAAACGTGACAACAGAAAGAAATTGGAAAACAATTGGTATTGGCAGGTTGGGACATTATTTAGAAGAGAAGGAATTAATCAAGACACTATAGATCTTTTAGCCATTTAGGATTACTGATGGAGAACCAATAGAGAAAAGAAGGGAGAGCGGGAAGATGGGAAGGAACAGATAGATCTAGGGAGATTAGAGAGGTGGAATAGAATCAAGAAAGGGAATATATAGAGAGAGAGAGAATTCAATATTTCATTCATTCATTCCTAGTCTTCTCAAAGTAATGAAAATTGCCAGGCCTATTATGCACAATTGGAAACTAGACGGAATAAGAAACTAACTCATTAATTGAGGACCTAATAATAATTCTAAAGAATCCTTGTTAACAATAATAATAATAATGGAAATCCTATTTTTTATAATCGTTTTTTTGCTGGTGTCATATTGTTCTAATGATTGTAGTGGGTTCTAGCCTTCTGGGAATCTCACCTAGAAATCTTATGGCATCACACTATCGCACCAATGTGACGAACCTGAAATAAAATAATAGATTATGAAAAGTCTCTTCCTTACCATAAAATGAGGACATACAAAACTATATGTAGGCTGGAGAGATTCATTATACAAATTAGACTCTTGGAAACAAGGACTTAGAAATATAAACCTCTTGACTGTAGGAAATTAAAAATGACTTGACTCTGACCAACATGCTGACTGCATTAAACTTTTTGAGACCAACATGCTGAACACATTAAACTTTTGGACTCTTTGGCATAACTCTTGAATTGAATTTGACTATTTAAGGTTACTGATTGAGAAATTGCAGCCCAGCATCATCCAGAATCCATTACTGGGAGGTTTGCATCTCAGGCTTTTAAATATAACCATGAGTCTACTGATTAAATTTGTGTATGTGCTGACAGATGATGGCAGAAATATTCAAGATGCTCTGGGTGAGATCGTTGGGAGGCGAACTGTGCCACAAGTGTTCATAAATGGAAAGCATATTGGGGGATCAGATGGTAAAATTCATCTTAGTTTTCCTGTGGTAAAATGCTGGTTATTAGTGCTACTGCTTATGACAGTTATTGTGGTAACCTACAGATACTGTCGAAGCATATGAAAGTGGAGAACTTGCTAAACTTCTAGGCATTGTAGCAGAGCATAAAGAGGATCTCTAAACTGAATCCGGGATGATGGTGAACTGGTAGACCAATTTGGAGTAAAATTTCATTTGATGCTTTGATGGAATTATTTCCTTGGCATAGAATATTAGCAATGAGTAAAATTTCATTTGATGCTTTGATGGAATTATTGCCTTGGCATAGAATATTAGCAATGAAGTTTGAGCTTAAACTTTGACTTAAAGTGGATCATATTCTCGATTAATATAAGGAAGAGTTTACTAATTATGATTTTGTAATTTTCGATTTTTTTAATATTATATTTTTTTTTGCAACTTAGCTTTACAGAGGCAGATAATTGCTGAGGCAACTTAGCTTACTTTAGATTTATCGTTTAGGCAACTTAGCTTGCAATGAAAGTTCTAAAGTGTGTTGATTGCTTAACCCAGTGCGCACTTTTGGTGTATAAATAGAGCAAGAATTAGTGGCTGTTTAATCCGGTATGCAGTTGGAAAAACCTTAATAATGCACGTATAGTCAGTTTTTCATTTTTTTAGTGTTACTAACTAGCTATTTTATTCATCATGATGCTTTTTTTCTTAGCCCGTATTATTCCTTTTTTTAAAAAAAAAAAATAGTTATTTTTTCTTTATTGGGTGGAAATTTAAAACAGATAGAGAAATTTTACTATTTATGCTCCATAGTCCTCCTAATTTAATACGTATGCTCCACAGAATAGTACTTTCTAATATATGTTGTTTCACCAAAATACCCGTAATTGTGAGCATACTTTGAACAAGAAAGCTTCTCTCCCCCATTCTTCAAAATATATTTATTCTTTTCGGAAACTTGAGGTGCTATCACTCTCATGTAACCCCGTCTTCCTTACCTTGCTTGGCCAGAGCATGGTGGCGGCTCGTCACTCTAGATAGGCCCTAGTTTTTCGGGTTTAAAGCTTTCAAAACTCTTTTGGTCAGGGAGAAGACCCACGTGGTTCAAGCAAATCGATGTCTATGGATGTGTGAGTCGTGAAGGATGGTCCAAGCCGTGTACATGGAGCAGTCGAAGAGAGAAAGCGAACATGGCATCTTATGAAGTTCAACAAGATTCGACGTTCTTCACTGTTCAACGAGATTTGATGGAGTTTGATGATATTTGACAGAGTTCAATGGTCTTCGATGGTCCTCAACAGCTTTCAAGGGTCCTCGACGGAGTTTGATTATCTTGTGTTCAATGGCCCTCGATAGCATTCAAATGGGTTCATGGGAAACAAAGGAATGAGACTTTTGAGTTCTTCAAAAACAATGGAGACCTGAGAGCAAAGGATCTCGAACGGGAGAGAGGAAGAGTAAACGAGAGAGAGAGAGAGGGGCTAATTATTTTGGATTTTTTATCTCTTACTTTTTCCCAAAGCATAGCTATGCATTTTAAGTTATTACGAGTATTTTTTCCCATAAGCATAGATTTTGAACAATTATTGGGTGGAGCATATAGATAGTATCAGTCATATTATAGAGCATATCTAATAAAATTTCTCAACTACAACGAAATGTGTGGTAACCATAGAAAAACTTTGTACACATATTTGATAAAGGTTAGGCTTATGTTTGCCTTTTGTCGAAATATCAAATTTTAGCACTTATCCAACTACAATTTATAACAAAGAACGAACGGACTGATACTTCTGAAAAAGATTGACATGACTAAACAGATCAGATAAGATGACGATAAACAATTGAGGTTTTCAAATTTTCTCCCGATGAGTTTTCAAACATTAATTCAGAAATCTAAAGAAAAAGAGAACCATTAAACAATTCTGTGATGAAAAATATGAAAAGAAGCTCAAATTTATTGGAGGCAGATGTTGCTCCATTAACAATATGGGACAAAACACTCGTAGATGCATTAAAGAGAAGATGCCATGTGGCATGGGACAAAAACACCCTCAGCTGTCTTAAAGAGAAGATTCCATATGCCACATTGTTGTGCTACGTAGGTTCGATGTTAGGATTTATACCCTAAAAATATGTATATTTTGAATATTTGTTGAATTAATAAAACAACTTTTTTTATTTGAATTTGTGCATAATTTGTATGTCTTTAAATATCAGAAAATCCCGAATTTATTTATGTGACCATAAATTTAGTATATAAGTGTTATATACATAAGGATTAAATTTATGGATAATAAACTAAACATAGTCCGTAATAATTAATTAAAGTATGAGATCTTGAATTAAATATTATTAGTACAGTCCATTTATATTGAGAATGTAATAGTCTTATCTAAACTATTAATGTATTGACATCACAGTGGAGATACTTTATATAATTTGATTATATAGGACTAGATCAGACATGATTTGAATCTCACATAAATTCCGTTAAATATTGAGAGTTCAAATAATATCACTAGATGACCATATATTGATCAATCTTAATCCTGAGTAGTTATAGACTCCTTTATAACATTATGTCTTTAACATACTTGTTAAAGGTTTGTTTTTAAAACAGATTGAAATACTTGTGTCTTAGGAGCATGATGAGATGAGTAGCTGAGAATGTAGCTTATAGATATGGAATCCATTCCTTTCATCAGGAAGCTAGAAAGATCATTCCCTTGTATATTGATTCAGGACTTGATCAGTTTGAGTACTCAATTTATATTAAATTTATAAGTTAATTGTTCATTGGAGAATTAATGGTACACAAGGATAAAGATGTAATTGGAGAGGTAAACAGAATATAACTTAGCTCTAATTATGAATTGTCTATGAAGGATTGAACTATATGTAATGATTAAATCGATAGACTACTCGTTGTTTTCTGAGTAAATTAATTCTATAACTTCAAGTGTGCAATTCCAGATTTTAGTGGAGTAATACTAGGATTAATAAATTAGACAAATTAATTAAAGAGTTTAATTCATTGTCATAATTTATTGGAACTTGAATTACAGGTCCATATATCTCTAATTCCACCTTTTACAAATATTGTATTGGATATTACATTATTTCTATTACTGCACACTTTGTCTAGATAAATAGTTTATCTATATGTAATTAATAATTATTATTAATTAATTAATTTTGAATTAATTAATTTAAATTTATAGAGAGATAAGTTTCCTAATTTGTTTAAATTCTGAATTTAAAAATTATCTTATTATCAGATAATTAGATAAATAAAAATTGGAAACTGACTAAAGTTTTTTTTGATATATATATATATATTAATTAGATTAATTAATATATATATATATATATGAACTTACGTTTATTAAAAAAAAGGGAAATCACGTTTTTTATGAAAAAGAAAAGGTTACGGTAAAGTATAAGTTAGTTTTCATAAATATATATATTAATATATTAATTAATTTCTTTATTAAATAGTTTAATAAATAAATATTTATATATATAAAGTGAAACCCTAGAAGAAAGATAGAATATTACGTATTATTTTCTACAAAGCTTCCATAACTTATAGAGAAAAAGAAGAGTCTTCCTATTCTCTATAGAATAAACTCTTGCAATCTCATGTGTTGAGAATACTAGAAGAGCCTAAAGTGTGAGTTTTAAGAAATTATACGCAACGCCCATACATTTATCCAGTTATACTTAAGGCTTGAGTGTGTATTAATTATTTTATATGCATGAGTGGGTATTGCATTATTTTATATATACATATATATATTTGATGATGAATAGATGAGTTATCATAGATGTATGGTTGATATTTGGTCGTTAATTATATAGTTCCTTAGGTTTTAAATTATTTTTCAATTTATTTTGATTAGATTAAAATATGTAAACCCTAATTTTGGAGTATATGCTTTGTTGTATTTTTCTTTCTTTTTTCTTGTAACGTACAAAAAGATGATGGAGACATTTTTGCTGAATCCCACCTCGCACTGCAAATACACACAGCAACGTTGGAATTTACTTCATCATGATTTTGATATATATATATATATGATATATAATATATTTAAATATATATGTATAGCACCTAGTCGTGAGACTAGGTGCAATTATGATGAAGCAAAAGCGCCTGGCTTTATGCCAGACGCATGCAATTATTTTATTTTATTGTTATATTATATATGATATGTATAATATGAGTATGCATTATAACATGTCATTCATTATACCTACTCATAGTCATTTATGAATGTCATGCATATATGTTATATTCATGCTAAAATAGTTTAGTTATAATATAAATAATTTAATTAGATTAAATAATTAAATAGGAATAAAAAAAATTGAATAATGTGAATTAAGTTTAATTATTAAATTTTGGTAATATCACATTTATTTAATTTAGGCTATCCTTATTAATTAAATTAATTAGATTAACCAAATTATTCCTATAATAATAAATTTAAATTTTTAGAAAATCTAGTAATTTATTTAGACCAAAGAGATTAGACTAAAAGTTTAACCTAGAAAATTATATTAGATATAATAACTAGGTTAAATAAAACATTAGATATTTATTAGTAAAAATATATAAGAATTACAAATAATGAGTGGCAATTTTGAGTTAAGTTGTTAAAATCTGAAATAATAAATCACACTCATGAGGAAACAATTAAACTGTTAATAGTATCTTGACCATAAAACGGTAGTTAATATATAAAAGAAAATATGAGATATTTTGATATTTTATTTCTTAATTAAGAATGTCTCAATTCAATTAATAATTATATGACATATCCTATGACGACACCTAATTAGAGAAAATTGAATTACCGTGGAATTAGTAAATAAGTTTATGTATTTACTTACCTACATCATGCATCACGTTTACTATTCCAAATTCTTTATGATATTTATTTTCAAATATATTGAATGTTGTTTTATTTATTTAATTTCAGCAAACATGTCAACCTCGAATCTTATTATCGCTTTACTCGCAAATGAAAAATTAACTGGAGATAATTTTATCAAGTGGAAAATTAATATGAATATCGTACTTGTTAGCAAAGACTACAAGTTTGTGCTTACGGAGAAATGTCCTCCACAACCTGTCGCTAATGCTACTCGTGCTGCACGAAAAACCTATGAAAAATGGACTCATGCCAATAATAATGCCCGCTGCTATATGTTAGCAAGCATGACAGACGTGTTTAGAGCTAAGCACGAAATGATGAAGACTGTTTATGAGATAATGGAGTCTCTCCAGGCTATGTTTGAGCAACAATCTAATCAATCTTATCATGACACCATTAAAAAGGCTATGAATGCAAAGATGAAGAGAGGAACTCCAGTGAGAGATCATGTTTTGAACATGATCATTTACTTTGGAGAGGCTGAAGTTCACGGGACTATGATCGATAATCGCACCCAAATGAGTATGATTTTAGAATTACTCTCACCTGATTTTCTTCAGTTCAAGAGCAACTATATTATGAACAAGTTGAATTATACGATGACTCAACTACTCAATAAACTGCAGACCTTTGAATCGATATAAAAAGATAAAGGTAAAGATGGCTCAGCAATTGTTGCTGAAGCAAATGTTGGAGAAAAAAATCTCTCTACCTCTAACAAAAATAAGAAGAGGAAGAGCAAGGGTACTACTTGATCTAAGCCTAAAAATAGTAAGAAGGACAACACAAGCACCAAGAAGAACAACTCCAAGGACAAAAAGCCTAAGGAAATATGTTTTCATTGCGGAGTTAATGGGCATTGGAAGAGAAACTGTAACAAGTATCTCTCCAAATTGAAAGAGAAGAAAAAAGATACATATGATTTACTTGTTCTAGAAACTTATTTAGTGGAAGAAGATTTATTTGATATATCTCCCTGGATAGTTGATTCAAGAAAACGATGAAGAGAGAATTTATGATCTTCATTGCTTTTTTTAGTCATTAAGTTGTTAGTTGAACACTTAATTTTTGCTTTTATTAATTTTGGTCATTTGGAACATTTTAAAATTTTTAGTATGTTATTTTTAGTAACTGTTTTTTGGACAAGTGGAAGATTGTTGGGATTTTTTCTCTAAAAAGTAGATTTCATTTTTTCTCTAAAAAGCAGATTTCTAATTTTACCCTTTTGAGTATAAACAACAATCTCTTATATGAAATTATGATATTTGCTAGATTAAACTATCTTAGTTGAATAGTTTATTCATCTGAAAAAGATTCCATGACTTTATATGTGTATAAAGAAACAAACATGATTAAGTGTTAATTATGGGGAGACTTATTTCTTTATCTAAATCTAAATGAAGTAGTTTATAATCTGTAAATAAAGATGGAATACTTTATTTACTAGAGATTGTAGTGTTTGTCTATCTCAACGGGAATGATGTGTCTCAAATCATTGAAGTATTTGACTTCTGATAGAAACAGTAATACAACATAAACAAGTTATGTGTATTAAACTGGACTAGGTAATATAAAGAATTGGAGTATCGTAACTCAATTCTTATATTATCACAAACTAACTCTTAGCATATAAATCTTAATCCTTGATGTTTGACTGGACTTGCTTTCATAAGTTATAGCTTTTTAATTTGTTAAAAGTTACTCTATGAAGTTAGAGGTGAACTCTAGCATATTGGAGGTTATGGCTTATGAATTGATGGGAACACCAAATAGTTAAGGACACTATACATTAATGCCACTTTAGGTTCTTTCAAGATTCATAGAATAATTAAATCTAAGATCTTAGTATTCACTTTGTAAAATGGTTGATAATTTTGTCTAAATGGCCATTGAGAACAAAATTATCGACAGCATTATTCCTTAATAGAAAGATGGTAATTTAAAGGTAAATAAGTGTTGGAGGGGTATTTCGGTAATTTTACCTATCTAACTACGGCATTGTATAGGGATTATATATGTGGTATAGAATATGCTAGATGGATCGGTTAATCAAGGTTAGGTGATTAAATCTATGGTATGATATTTAATCTAAGAGTGCAGTCTTGGGCCTTTAGTGGAGTGTCCCCTTTTCTAATAATATTTATATAAATACCATAATAAGAGTTATTATGTATTTATCATATTATTAGAGCTTAGATTATTTGGGTCCATTAGGTCTCTTGTCTAGCTCAATTAAGCTCATTAAGAAGTTGGTGGTATTAGTGAAATTAGTTTCATGAAAATGTGTAAAATAATGATTCTACACAGAAGTTTGTATTTTTATAAATAAGTTTCATGGGTTTGACATATTTATAAAAATACACCCAAAGCCCAAATTGGAGAACAAGCCCAATCCTAATTGGACTAAGGTTAGCAGTTTTGGATCCCATATATATAAGATATATGAGAGAAAAAACTGCACAGTAACTCTAAGAGAGTCACATGCATAGACACAGGGAGAGAGAGAGCTTTCGACCAACCTAGGCTAAGTGAGAAGAGAAAAAATTTCCTACTATCTCACAGTCCCATCTCACGTCCCTCCATAGGATCAAGAAGGCGTTCTTGATCATTCTCCAACGAAGGTTTCGACTTGGTACCTACTCGCCTCATCAACCAAGAGCAAGAGCATAGACAAGAAGATCTAGGGTTGGAGGTTTGATCACCATCAATAAGGAGATCAAGGAGGAACACGCTACAAGAGGTAAACCCTAATCTCATCTCTAGG
>JXTB01000004.1:2237470-2254012 GCA_002914805.1 Parasponia andersonii
AGGATATTAAAGTATGAAATTTGACAAGTTTATCTTATTCCTTACCATATTTTAAGCTCCATCTCAAAATATGCTTGAGAAAATTAAAGGGACTTGCTCCCTCTTTTTAACTCAATTAAGCATTACAAGCATATTGTGAGAAAATTAGAAATGTGTGCTAAATAAAGTTCTCTCCCTTAAACTATGCACACTCATAAATGAAGCTTTTCTCTTCATATTCATAAATCAACAAGAAAAAGGCTAGTTTTCTTGGATATCTATATATAGAGCTTCATTTGATAGCATTTAAGACAAGAGTATGAACTTAAATTGATATTCATTTACTCTCAAAGTGTCTTAGTCTATGTTCACATCAATTACACTTTCAAATCATATTGAACCAATCTTAGAACATCTATAGTGCATTGTTCTCAAATCTCCTAAGCTAAAATTGTATTAATTACTTTGTGAGGAGAATTTGTGAGTGAGTATTCACTCTTGTTTATTGAAAAACTATTGAGTGTGAGGTGAGGTTACCACTGGATTCATAAACAACCCGATTTAGGTCAGGTTGCCACTGGAATCATAAACAACCTGTGAGTTGGTGAGATTGATACCATTGTCTAAAAAATCCGTATAGGTGAGGTTGTTACCGGAGTCAAAACAATCCGAGGTTAGACGTGATAGAGCTGGAGTCAAGACTATTGTAAAGGCTAAGGTGTGCCTAAGAATAATTCACTCCGTTTATAAAAGGGTCGATTAAGCCCATAATCTTGATCCGATAGTGGAAAGTTCAAAGCAAGTTGCCGAGGGCCAGGGATGTAGGCAAACCGTCGTGTTTGTCGAACCTCGTAAAAACCGAGTTTACACTTTCTCTATCCCCACACTCTTTACTTTATTATAAGCTATTTAATTGAATGTTTGATATTTAGTGTACTTAATATACTTGCTATTATTACTATATGTTTGGCATTACTGTTGATTTAGCTAAAAAGTTTTAAAATAGTGGTCTATGGTTTTGAATAGTTCAAAAGTTTCTCAAAATATTTTAAAACTTAATTCACCTCTCTCTTAGGTTGTCAATTTTGGGCTAAAAATAGCTAACATCAACAAATGCCATTTTTCTTGAAAATGACTATATAAAAATTTTCAAACCTCGAAGAAAGTATACTAGAAGAATTACTTTCTGATTAGAACAGACCACAACCAACAATAATTATTGAACGACAAAATTATGAGATCACTATTCTAGATCAGAATACCTTTGCAACTCGACGTAGTGGGAGGGTTATTAGACTACCTACTCGCTACAAAGAAGTTAGAGAAGCATATATTGCTATTTCCGATAGTAGCCAAGATGACCCATTGACATACAAGTATGCAATGGAAGATTCTGATAAGGAAAAATGGCAAGAGGCTATGAACCAAGAAATGAAATCCATGTATTCTAATTCTATCTAGCAACTTGTAGATCCACTTGAAGATATCAGGCCCATTAGATGTAAATAGATCTATAAAAGAAAAAGAGGTGCAGATAGAAAGGTTGAAATATTCAAGACTAGGATAGTGGCAAAAGGTTATACCCAAAAAGAGGGAGTTGATTATGAAGAAACTTTCTCACCAGTAGCCATGCTTAAATCCATACGTATCCTCTTATCCATTGCTGCATGTTTAGACTATGAAATATGGCAAATGTACGTCAAAATAGTTTTTTTGAATAGCTATCTTGAAGAAAGCATCTATGTGGTACAACCAAAAAGTTTTGTAGCTAAAGGCCAAGAGCAGAAAGTCTCCAAGCTACTTAGGTCCATTTATGGACTTAAGAAAGCTTCAAGATCATGGAATCTAAGATTTGATGAGATGATTAAATCTTATAATTTCAATCAAAATGTTGATAAACCTTAGGTATATAAATACATCAAAGACAAAAAAAGTGGTCTTCCTAGTTTTTTATGTAGATGATATTTTGCTTATTAGGAATAAAGTAGAAATATTATCTAATGTAATGAAGTAGCTAGTCGAGTAATTCCAAATGAAAGATTTAGGAGAAGCAAGTTATGTTCTTGGGATCTAGATTATTCGAGATCACAAGAACAGTCTTTTGGCACTGTCTCAAGCATCTTATATTGATTAGGTGCTCATTCATTTTTTGATGCAAAACTCTAAGAAAGGATAGTATCTTCTCGACATGGAGTTATCCTTTCCAAAGAGCAATATCCGAAGACACCTCAAGAGGAAGAGGATATGAGACGAGTTCCTTATGCGTCTGTAGTTGGCAGCCTTATATATGCCATGTTGTATACTAAGCCTGATATATGCTATGTAGTAGGGATAGTTAGTCGTTTTCAATCAAATCCAGGATTAGATCACTGGATAATGATAAAGCATATTCTCAAGTATCTTAGGAGAACGAGAAATTATATACTGGTTTATTCAAGTTAGGACTTGATTCCTACTGGTTACATTGATTCTAATTTTCACTCAGACAAAGATACTCGAAAGTCGATGTCTAGGTCAGTGTTCACTCTTAGTGGTGGAGCCATTGTCTGGAGAAGTATTAATCAATCTAGTAATACAGATTCTACTATAGAAGCAGAATACATAGCAGTTTGTGAAGCAGCTAAAGAAGTAGTTTGGCTCAGAAAGTTCTTTACTGATTTGGAAGTTGTTCCAAATATGGATAAACCATTAACTTTATACTACAACAACAGTGGAGCGGTGGTAAATTCAAAAGAACCAAGAAGTCACAAGAGAAAAAAGCATATAGAGAGGAAGTATCATCTGATTAGAGAGATAGTACATCGAGTCGACGTGGCTGTTATGAAGATAGCATTCGAAAACAACATAGCTAATCCTTTTACAAAAACACTTCCAGCGAAGACTTTTAAGAGTCACTTGGAAGGTTTAGGATTGAGAGATATGTCTTACCTGCTTTAGGGCAAGTGGGAGATTGTTAAGGTTTATGCCTTAAAAGCATATATATTTTGGATATTTTCTGAATTAATAAAATGACATTTTTCTATTTGAATTTATGTATAATTTGTATATCTTTAAATTTCAGAAAATCGCTAGTTTATTTATGTGACCATAAATTTAGTATATAAGTGTTATATACATAAGGATTAAATTCATGGATAATAAACAAATGTAGTCCGTAATAATTAATTAAAGTATGGGATCTTTAATTAAATATTATTAGTACGGTCCATTTACATTGAGAATGTAATAGTCTTATTTTGACTATTGCTGTATTGACATCACAATGGAGGTACTTTATATAATTTGATTATATAGGACTGGACTAGATATGATTTGAATCTCACATAAATTTCGTTAATTGTTGAAAGTTCAAATAATGTCACTAGATCATCATATGTAGATCAATCTTAATCCTGAGTAGTTATAGACTCCTTTATAACATTGTATTCTTTAACATACTTGTTAAAAGTTTATTTTTTAAACAAATCGAAATACTTGTATCTTAGGAGCATGATGAGATGAGTAGTTGGGAATGTAGCTTACAGATATGGAATTCATTCCTTCCATTAAGAAGCTAGAAAGATGATTCCCTTGTGTATGGATTCAGGACTTGATTAGTTTAAGTACTCAATTTATATTAAATTTATAAATTAATTATTCTTTGGAGAATCAATGGTACACAAGGATAAAGATATAATTAGAGAGGTAAATGCAATATAACCTAGCTCCAATTATGAATTGTCTATGGAGGATTGAACTATAAGTAATGATTATACCAATGGACTTCTTGTTATTTTCTGATTAAATTAATTATGTAACTTCAAGTGTACAATTCCAAATTTTTAGTGGAGTAATACTGGGATTAATAAATTAGACAAATTAATTAAAGAGTTTAATTAATTGTCATAATTTATTAGAGCTTGAATTACAGGACCATATGTCCCTAATTCCACCTCTTACAAATACTGTACTGGATATTACATTATTTCTGTTACTGCACACTTTGTCTAGATAAATAGTTTATCTATATGTAATTTATAATTGTTATTAATTAGTTAATTAATTAATTTTAAATTAATTGATTTAAATTTATGGAGAGATAAGTTTCTTAATTTGTTTAAATTTTGAATTTAAAAATTATCTATTTATCAGATAATTAGATAAATAGAAATTAGGAAACTGACTAAAATTTTTTTTTTAGAGATATATATTTTAATTAATTAGATTAATTAATTAGAAAATATATATATAAACTTACGTTTATTAAAAAAAGGGAAATCACGTTTTTTATGGAAAAAAAAAAGGTTACGGTAAAGTAAGAGTTAGTTTTCGTAAATATATATATATTAATATATTAAGTAATTTATTTATTAAATAGTTTAATAAATAAATATTTATATGTATAAAGTGAAACCCTAGAAGAAAGATAGAATATTACGTATTATTTTTTACAAAGCCTCCATAACCTAGAGAGAAAAATAAGACTCCATAACCTAGAGAGAAAAATAAGAGAGTCTTCCTATTCTCAATAGAACAAACTTTTGTAATTTCATGTATTGAGAATACTGTAAGAGCCTAAAGTGTGAGTTTTAAGAAATTGTACGCAACGCCCACACGTTCATCTAGTTGTGCTTAAGGCTTAGATTGGAGCATCGTAGTTTAGAAGACAGTAAAGCTATGATCCGTTGATAGGCTACAAGAGGTATTAGATCTATTCTATTTGTTTATTTCTATTTGCTATAAATTAATACTATACACTCATATAGTCAATTATTTTAACAAAATTTTTAAATATTTTCGGGCCAATCTTCTACTGCGAAAATCGTTTTGAAAAACCAACAGTTGATATGGTGCGGTTTTGTGGTGAAAATGTGAAAAATTTTCATTAACCCGCATGTATGGTTAATTGACTTTCTTTGATCATGCAATTAATTATAATGAGATTAATCGCATCTAAGTGATATCAAGAGGGTTGGGTCGGCTACTTAGCACGACCGAATATGACATAACATGTTGAATCGTGGATCATGCCTACTACGGTCTAATTATATGGGCCATGCTAAGCTTCCAAATTAAATGCGACAGGTTAAGCATGGCATATTAGCCCATCATAGATATAAATCTTATATGATTTTCAATTATTTGTTCCTCTTATAGTTAATTTGTTTATTTTTTTACCTATTTTTTTTTCCTCATCCAAATTCAATTCTAAATACAAAACATTCACTGTAATTTTATAGTTTTGCTCCTAGTCTCCTTTAAATGATTTAGAGAAAAAATTCGTAAAATGACATTAAAATAAAGCTACATAATTGAATTTACTAATTTTGACTTAAACAGATTGACACGTTTTGGCATGGTTGACATGGCACGAAAAAAGACAACACTCTTACAACATGAGCTATAGATCACTTAACACGAGCAATTTTTGACTTTAGGCATGTCACAACACGACTTAGAGATGTGTTGTACCTAGCACAATATAAAATACATTTGTATCTAATTTAAATAACCATGTCGTTATGGTATGATACATTTAACAACTTTTAATTGTACTGAACCACATATTGGTAGTTTAGTGCAGTTATATGGTTAATTCTTAATTAAAATTTAAAATAAATGTCACAAAAAAATATTTTGATAAATATAAAACTCCATAACTAATAAAGAAAAAGATCAAGATAACATAATTACCAAGTTACAAACCAAAACAAATATCAAATACAAATTTAGGTTTATGGAAAATTTAATGTATGTGGTAGGATTATTGTGAGCCTAATCTAAATGCTTATTAAAATTTTATACATATAAATATAGAAATATTAAAAATACTACATAAATTATATTTAGATGGCAAAGTACAGTTAACGTTGCGATGATTGGGAAAATTAGATCCACGACCTGCACCTCAAAAAAGTTATCTTGGAAGTTGGAGGTCATGGGTTCGAATTTGGACGGCTCATTCGGGACTTTTAAATGTGAGGATACCTATCTGCCAGTCCAGTGTCTCGTTCTCTGTCCCAGAGTACCGTTCTTGCTAATTATTGGGTTAGGTTTCAGTGATTCACTTCACTGTCCGATAATGACGACTCATCCGAAGAATTTTAGAAAATATTCTTAAATGAATTTAGAACTTCTAGGATTACGCCCTAAGAGAATAGTCACGTGGTGGCCTCCTCCTCCAGTTTTTCTCATAAAAATATATATATATATATATATATATATATATATATATATATATATATATACATTTATATATATCCGCACTATTGTGAGTTGGGCGGCATCAATGTTTAGGTGGGGACTTTGTACACACGTAATGGTAGGCGTGGAGGCATTGGGGCTCTCACTATGCACTGTGCAGTCTAGATTGTGGTCTTAGGCCTCCACGTCAGCTGTAGTTTGGGTAAAAGCAACATTGCACTCTCCTCCCTTTTATCCATTGGGGGATATTATCCAATCTAATACTTTTATTTTTCTCTTTATATAGTATATGACATCTTCGAAGTTGATATATGCAGGATAAGTTTTTAGGCGATCAGTTTAGCAAGTTAACGGGTTATTGCCTTACCAAGTTACAGTTGGGAAAATGTGGAATAGTACGAAGAACATACAACTAGAAAAATCAAAGTTCATAGCTGCGGAAGAGAAAAAGGTTTTAAAATTTCTCCAAGAATCACGAGATCTAGATAAATTATGAATACTCTTAAATTTACGAACTTAAAGATGATTAATTCAGTAATAGAGTTGATAGAATAGCACCTTAAGTTGTGTTTGGTCCGTGAAATAGAATTAGAATGGTAGTGGAAATTATAACGGAATGAAAATGAAATTGGAATAGCAATGATATTATATCATTTAGTTAAAATGTGAAATTAATATTAGAATAAGAATTATTTTGTTTGATTAAACAATTGAGTGGAATTGAATTATATTTTAGTCGATCAAAATACCCATATTTTTACAATTCAATATAGATATTTTAGGATAAAAATAGTGAAGTGATTTTTTAAGATATTTGTTAAGGAATGAATTCTTTATTATTTAGGTAGACTTGTGGAATTGCAATTCTCCTAATTGATGGAATTAGAATTGTCATGAAATAAGAATTCCATGGAAAATTGACCTAGTTAGTATTAATTTGACGCAAAGTGACATTTATAGTAGTTTTTTTTTAAATTGACATTTTTAGTAGTGTCACAAATTATGTGACGAAGGGTTATATAATTTTCACATAATTTGTGACTATAAAATTATTACGTTTCTAAGACTAATCAGTAGTTACAAATTGTAGGACCCTCCGTCACGTAAGGTCACAAAACACTAAAATAGTATCAGAAAAATAATTTTTGAAAACACTATTAAAAAAGTCATTATAGTCAAAATACTAGTATTTATACCAATTTCCCAAATTCCATTGCCCAGATGTGCAACGAAACAAAAGAAAAGAATTTTTGTTGGAATGACATTTTCGTTCCAAAGCCCGTTCCATTCAACTAAACAGGCCATTAGTGTTGTTCAAGTTATAGAAACTAGTTTCCCTTGCCGTAGTCGATTCTCTCGAGATCTACGTTTCTAGTCTGACGAAAAACACGATAAATCCCAAAAGCCTTCACGGAGTGTACTTCATTAACTCGAACAACTCCGTCAAGGAAGTAGGAACCTTGATCTTCCCAAGGGATCAAAAATAAAATTTGTTCAAGAAGATATTATTGGAACATCTATTTGGAAGCGATTGACTAATGAAGCAAATATAAACCAGAAGAGAAAGAATTTCTCCAGAGTGATTTCAAAGTGGGGGTTGATTAAACTAAGCACCGGATTCAGAACTCCCAAGTTGGCTTGATATGGGTGAGACTCACAAAAGAAGAGTAAAAGAGAGGAGGTTGTGAGAATGGGTTGAGAAATTGGCGACCGAAAGAATCGAACAAAGAAATGACAATAAAACCACTCAAACTATAATTATGAATGGATAAACTCCGTTCAACATGGCTTCAAAAAATTTCATTTCAATATTCCTGGTTACTTCAATGACATGAAAATGTTCGTTAGTAGGGCTTTAATGAAATTTTTGAAGACATAAAAAACGAAAAACTCAATGCTAAATTAAACACGGTTTTCTGGTCTTTGGGCGAAGAAATAGAACAAACCTAAGCTGGGCACTGTGCAAAGTAATTGAACAGTAATAACCCTTTTATTTACTTTTCGTTAACAACTTTATCAGTTGAAAATCAAGCATAGTTACAAAAGGAGACTCCATCAGAGACAGCAACAAATTACACACGACACAAGGTACCGTAGAAATATGTACAGCATGATTTGCTGCAAGTTTCTTGTAAACCAAAATTCATCTCGATGCCTGCCACTCCCACAGAATTTGATCATCAATCTTGCTCAACTTGTCATCATCAAGACGCTTCCATGTCTTGATCCTCTCCACTCCCACCCAAGCTTTTTCACCTTTCCCGAGTTCGGCTAATATGACTCTTGCTCTCCTGGGCCACCCATTCTTCCCATAACCATGGTATCCAAAGCCCCCACCATAGCAAAACCATATCCCATCTAGTTTTCCACAAAAATCATTGTTGTGATCATGGCCTATGAACACACCCTTCACATCTTCCATTGAGACCAGGGTCTGTAAGACTCCTGAGTTTACTGATGAACATGCCACTGCCTCCTGAAACTGACCTATAATCTGTTTGTAGTACAGCTGACGAATTTCTGGAATTGGAATGTGGAAAAACGCAAGAGCTGGGGGTTTGGGGGGCGTCAGACCATCGGCCAGTTGATCAATATCCTGCTTTTGGCCCTGTTAGTGTGTGACCTGCAACATGTTAATGAAATCTAAATCTAGGAAAGCAAACTTTCATGATTAAAATAAAATAGTGAATAACAAAGGAAATTAGTGATCCAATTGAAACCAGTTGTAAAATTGATTTCATGCAAACTAGTGTAGAATATTAAAAAACTCGACAGCATTAAGAATAGGGGAACAAATTCATTGCATCAGGAAAAGCCTTGAGCCATTGAATTAAGAGACTGCCCCTTCTTAATACCATGAAATTTCGACTTATAATTTTCATGTTAATTGTGTAAATGATTAGTTAATTAGTATTCTAATCAATCTTGCAGCAAAGAAGGGGAAAAATAGGTTCATTGCATCAGGAGAAGCCTTGAGCCATTGAATTAAGAGACTGCCCCTTCTTTTAGAAAATACCATGAAATTTCGACTTATAATTTTCATGTTAATTGTGTAAATAATTAGTTAATTAGTATTCTAATCAATCTTGCAGCAATGAAGGGGAAAAAAAGGCTGCAATCAATCGAAAGAAAAAAGTCGCAGCTGTAGTGTGCCTTTAGTTATCATGTTCCTTGTACCTGGAACCCTTTCGAAGTATGAGAAAGCCAATGAAGTTGAGATTGCTTAATATACCCATACGTTCGAATTCCTTCAACTGTTTCCCTATCTCCACTGTCAAGAAAGAAAAGATTGAGGACACTGCTGTTAACCAAATGGGAACCTGGGGCACCAAATACTCTCAGATTATAATTCCCAAACCCATCAATGGATCCATGTTTTCCGATTTTAGTAACATCTGAGAGTTCTTCAACTGAAGGATTGATTTGCGAGACTGAATAATCCAATAGAGAGATGAAGAACATTAGTTCTTCCCGATCCATTGTAGATTCTTGATCATGATTTCCTAGAATTGCTGCCCACGGGATTCCAGATTCCATGGCAGGACGAAATGCACCAAATAGGGATTCAGCTGCATCGGTAGCGCTTGAGCCAAATATGTTATCTCCTGTTTCATATGCCAGAGAGAATTACAACTTGAAAGAGATAAAGATCCACCACAATTCTCCATAACAATCTAATTCTGGTCTCAATAAATAAAACTATTTAGTACATCCGTACAGATCAGACTCATCAGAGTAACAGAGGAATCAGTATGGAGCAACTCTCTTTGGATACGTATGCAGGTCATACCTCCATAATTTCTCATTTGAACTAAGAACATGGGACACTGTTCAATTCCTTCCAATCAATGAAACATTCATTCAAATAACTTGACAACAATTGAGAGTTTCTTTTCCCTGGCTGAAAAATATTAATGACTTTAATATCTATTGCAAAAAGTTGATTGATTGCATAACCTATACAACAAAGTTAGTCTTCAACTTAAAATAGCAAGAAAAAGTACAAAAGTGCAATGAAACACTAACCTGAAAATCTCTGATTTTAAACAGCAAAATGCTGTTGTCCCTAAGTGAACCAATTCTAAAGATTTTAAGTAAAAGAAATTGGAAATGCAAAGTTGTTTTCCAAGAGCAAGTAAAAAGTTTGAGCCAAGTCAATGCTGTGAGCAAGATGGTAGTGTGTCTTAATAACCCAAATATGCATGTTGAGCAGTGTGCCATAAACTTAATTCTTCACTAAAACAACATGGCATGATACCCTGCAGCTATTCAGTTTTATGAGGCCTCTACTATGCATCCATCATATAAGAAGAAAGGCTGCTGTTCTATGTGTAAGCTTTGAAAATAATCCGGGACTTGCTTCTTACAAGCTTACAACTTTTGGTAACAACATGTACCAACACGAAAATAAAATAAAAATGATTTGCTCTACTTCAAAGGTGTTGAATTGGCTTCCATATAAATAAGTAATCAAAATTACGCTTCAATGTAGACATTGTAAACACTGACCAAAATTCACTTTTGTCTCCTGTACTTGCTCTTTGTATGGCGAGAAATTCATTTGCAAGTGACTACCATGTACTCAATCTCTCACCTAAACCTCATCTAAAATTACACTAATGACCAGTTATCCATTCACAGTTCCAACTTCCAGGTCTTAGCTGAACAATTTGAAAAATTAACTAGAAAGTTGATTTACACCTTAATCTGTCATCAAAATATCAGTATGAACTCATCATGTGTTTTGGAACCAAAATTACAAACGAAAATCTCCCCCGCATTACTAGAGTAATGAATTAGAAAATCCTGAATGTCAGCATCCTGAGCACTTATTTAAGAACTAACTATAAAATGCAGATCCATCCAAACCAGTGGAAAAAACTACTGCTATGTCACATGTACAATAACATACTCTCATTCAAAATGGTGGATGCGGTTACTATAAGTTCAAACTGCCCAGAAGTGGGTCATCAATCCAATCTTTAGGGCAAACCGAGTTAGGAGCCCGTCTCCCTTTAGATGCTCTTTTTTATTATTATTGCTTTTTTTATTTAAAAAAACTGTATATTGAAGAATCAGAATATTACTAAGATGGAAAGGATCAAAATCCGAAATCAATTACTTGTGATTAAAAGGGTATAATTAGGTGTGGTGGAAAAAGGTGTAATAACGTCTTAGGCGTGTATTTCTTTACCTTCCTATAATAGTTTCTCTTTTTGCTGTATTTAAGGCTTGTAAATCATTCAATCAGAACTATTATTGGAAATTTGGAATTACCAGTTATATTTCCAGTTCTAACCATATGGTCACTGTAACATTCTTAGCTGCCTGCTTGAACTTTTTATTTATGAAACTAAGTTTACTCATTTGCAGCCAACCCACAATTTAATTTCAAACAACGAAAACGATTAAAACAAATAGAACTTGGTCAGTCAAGTTTGGACCATATAATGAAATGGGCAGTAGTTTCTAAGAACGGAAAATGTGCTGTTGTAGCGTTTATCAACTATAGCTTCTTTAAGTTGTATTTTTTTTTTTTTTTTGGAATGAAGCTTCTTTGAATTTCAATCAGAGAAGAAGCTCCTTTTTAAATCTGAATAAATAAACTGAAAGGAAAAAAAAAATAAAAAGGAAAGTGAAGTACCAGTAAAAGCAATGAGATTAGGGTTTTCAGCTTGGATCATTCTGTGGAAGAAACGAGTGGAGTTGAGATCGGTGCAGTGGCGGAAGTCGGAGATCGAAATGTCTCGGCAGCGACTTATGGGTCCATTGCCAAAGTGCAAATCGGCAACCTGGAGGATTTTGAATGTGCCATCGGAGCGGAAGCGAAGGGGAAGAGGAGGGTTCTTCTTGATGCGAACAAGGGCTCCATGGCGGAGCATGAGAAGGTCATGGGAGTTGAGCGAGTAGAGAATGGAGAAGATGAAGGCCAAGTAGAGGAGTGAGTGCTTCCACTTCCATTTTTGAGTTGCAGATTCCATCTGCTTCTCTCTCAAACTTCTCTCCCTCCTTTTGGAACTTTGACCAAAGAACAAATGGTTTAACACTTTAAAATAACTATAACTACATACTTAGTTACACACCTGAGTGATTATAGAATTAATTACATTAATAGTGCTTTAATCACTTTGTATTGATTTGGTTGCCGAATTTTCACTTATAAAATATGTTATCTGAATTATGTAAATTATTGCCATAGCCATTTTGTCACGAGTAAAATATTAAACTGAAATAAAGAAAGAAGGAAAGAATTAATTATAAATAATATAAAAAAAATTACGTAATTATTAACATTTTGATCACAAATGAATCAAATCTAAATCAAGTAATTTTGTAACTAAGGCCGAGAAGGAAACTACCACTCTCATGGTCAAATAATGCCCAATTCTTTGTTTAGGGTAATTGAACGTCTTCTATCAAAAAATTAAAAATTTGTGTCGGCTATATTATTGCAACAATTATATAATTAATATTGGTTTGTTGTAGAATATAAGTCGAAAATTCAATGGACCGAATAATATAATTGATATAAATCCAACACTATTATAATAATTAGGAACTTCTATAGTACCGTATAGATTTTTGGAGTGTTTTAATACACCCCATAATTAAGAATTTTTAGTGAATATTAACTAAGGCTCTCAGGGCAGGTTTTATTGGAAATATCATTTCACACGATTTTAGGCTATTTGGAGAGAGAGAGGAAAAAAAATCTACGCTCCCCTAGCAACAAAGCAAGAACGAAACACCATAAAATAAAATTACTATATTTTTGGATCAAATTCTTATTTTGATGTTTTAATTACTACGATATTATTAGATTTTGAACAAAAGAGAGAAAAAATTTACAATTTAAGAATAGGTTTGTTCTAGTTTTTTTCCCAAATTTTTCGATAAATTCTTTAGAAACAAGTTCAACATTAAATAGGTTCATTTAAAAATATGTTCAATTCTTTTTCTCTTTTTCAATTATTTATGTATTCGGTTCCTTAAAAATTGGTTCAACCTTAAATGGGTTCATTGTTCTATTTTTTACTTTTCATTTTTTTTTTTCATCTCATTTAGCTCAACATACTTCTACTTCTATGAATCTGCATGTGCCATGGAGCTTGGCCAACAAAAGGATTTCACACAGAGCAATATATAGATATGGTTATTTTTGTTTGTATTTAGGGAAAAAAAAGTGTTAATTTAAGTTGAGCAAAGATAATGATAATACTTTAAATATTTATAACTCGTCGAGTCCAAAAATCTCAAATTCCTATTGATCAAGACAAAGAATGACAAAAACTCAATTCTGACATTCAAACGAACAAGAAACTCATATATGCAATTCCATGAAGAAAAAAAAAAGAGAGAGAAACCCCGTAAATATGATGAAAATCCTAACTATTTTGATTTCTAGGCAATAAACTCAATGAAAATTCGAGTTATTTAACTTTGAATTTCGAAGAAGATTTTAGTGAGGTTAGCTTCGTCGACTGAGTGAGAATGTAGAAGCTAGAATCCAATTAGCTGTGAATGCTATGATTATTGCTATGTTCTGAGCTACTAGCGCAAAGGCGTCGCCAACGAGAGCCTTGAAAGTCGAAGCATCAGTCATAACATTGCTCCCACTGTGCCATTGCAAGAAGGCAAAGACAACTGCGCTTAGAGGATTTACGAAATCATCGGGGAGAGAGAGAGAGAGAGAGAGAGAGAGAGAGAGAGAGAGAGGGGAAACTGACCGATTTCTTTCAAAAAAAATCACCTTGAGTTTGCAGGGTCATCAAACTAACTGATTTCTTGGTGGACAGCTTTCTCGAAAGTTAAGGAGCGAATCGCTGGACTAGTTTTTCACCTGCCATTAAGAAAAGAAAATTCTTAGACAGGAACTATCAGGAAAACGGTTATTCTGTAAGAAATAAATTAATAATAACATGCAATATAAAATGTTACAAAGATATTTAATAAATGTTTACAATAAATTTTAAAACAAAATTTAAAGTTACTAAAAATTTGGTCCACACTTCAATGAAATTTCAGTAGCACTTCGGAAACACTGTTACCGTCGAGGCCTGTGTAGGACACAGTGTCCATAAAACTGATTCGCTCCCTCTACTAGAATGCTTCAGGACTTTAGCTAGCGTCAGTTTTCCAGGATACAATGACAAAGAGTGACAGGCAAAGCACCAATATCTCCACTCTAGGAACTGGATAGTTTTGAACTCCAACACACTAAGAACCATAGCTACGAAATTTCTAAACACTCGAAGAACTTTAGCTAGTAAACTCAAGAACTCAAGAACACTCAAAAAACTAGAGAAATTGAGAAGGAGCGGTAGAGAGAAATCAGAAAGGAAGCTACTGATTTTGGTGTGTTGAAATGAGAGGAAGAGCTCTCTTTTTATAGGCTCAAAAGGGAATTCTACCATAAAACCAATCCATAATGCCAAAACGTTTTTGGCAGTTTTTTCAATTAAATTCAAACGTTTTTTATAGCCATTAACATGGTTGTTACACATGCTAGCCATAACTAATGTTAAAAGTTGCATCCAAAACGTTTCCGATGGCAGTTTCATGTATTAGGCAGCAGAATGGTCAAAAAAGAAAGAGAAATCGTACTAGACCGTAACAAAAAGTTGGGCTTACTATGGTCCAAGTTTCGGCCCGACATTCGTGTCCGCAGGTGTGGGCACACACGAGTCCATACAAATTCAGCCCAAGCCCAAATATTTGCACCCCTCTGCGCACGCCTGAGAGAGCATCTATGGTAGTTATTCTTACTATCATCATAAAACAAGGTTTGATATAAACCACTTGTACTATGCATTTCCTACCAATGTGGGACTCCAAGATTTTCCTTTCATTTTTTTTTTCATTTCAATGGTACACTTTTGAGCAACAATTTTTCATTCATCTGTGCACTATTTTGAGTATGTGAATATATGAAATCGATGTCTTCGCGGAGGAGAACAAGAATTCACCAAGATTTTTCATCAACAAAATATGGGTCCCACTCAATTTTTAGCTTCAAAATAGTTCATGAAAATGGGTTCTTTAACACAAACTTGGACTTTCAAAAATACATAAGCTTCCAAGCCCAAGATAAGCCCAAAATCCTAACCCAATTCTAAGCCCATTTTCCAACAATCCCCCACATGAATAGAAATTGTAAAATGAGAAACTACAGACAAAATCGGAGAATATGATAGAGTTCAACGAATGAAAACCTACATAGGATAGGTAGGTGTTACCCTTTGAACCTTCCCTTGTGAGAGTATATTTACTTTACTGACTGATCAGTAGACACAATGTCTTTGAACTGTTCTGTCATTTATGTAAACGATAATATACTTCACACAGGTATCTTTCTTAACATATCCAGTTCTTACGGTTATGTTCATTTTGGCCTTGAACATCTCTGTCTGGTTCTGCAAAAGTTTCTAAGGAATTAAGCTCTCATAATTCCCCTTTAAAGCAGCCCCCACTTCTCTCTCACATAGGTGATTTCTTAGTTAAGAGTAACCCGCATTACTCCGCTCAGTTTCCCGACATATAAGAATCATTAAAAGCCTTTGCTTATGCTATTCTTTACAGGCATCGCTGTTTTTATCACAGAAATGAACATGAAGGTAATATCCTCACAGAAGGATCCCACTGTGATCCAACTAAGTCTTTACAATTAGGTTGTCCCTTTGAACCTAGATCTTGGGATCTCCAGTCAACTAGGTTGGGTTCCTTTGTATAGACTTTTACTTCATGGGCTTTAGTCTCATTCCTCTTGATGATTTATCAACTAACTCTCTATTCAACCCTTTGGTTAGCGGATCCACTAAGTTATCCTTAGACTTCACATAGTCTATAGAAATAACTCCTGTTGAGAGTAGTTATCTAATGGTATTATGTCTACGACGTATATGTCTAGACTTACCGTTATACATATTACTTGGTACCCTTCCAATAGCCGATTGACTGTCGCAATGTATAAATATTGGCGACACAGGCTTAGGCCAATCTGGAATATCTTCTAAGAAATGGCGTAACTATTCAGCCTCTTCACCACATTTATCTAGAGCTATAAACTCAGATTCCATCGTAGATCGGGCTATAATAGTTTATTTTGAAGATTTCTATGATACAGCTGCTCCAGCTAGTGTGAACACATACCCACTAGTAGACTTTGAGTCTTTTATATTAGATATCCCACTTGCATCGTTGTATCCTTCTAAAACTGCAGGATATCTGGTATAGTGTAGTCCGTAGTCACGAGTATATCGTAAGTGCCTAAGTACTTTCACAATTCCTTTCCAATGCTCAGTACTTGGATTACTCGTATATCTACTCAGTCTACTGACTGTGTAGGCTATATCTGGCCTTGTGCAACTCATCAAGTACATC
>JXTB01000004.1:2277823-2392769 GCA_002914805.1 Parasponia andersonii
ATATGGCCAATCTTATTGTAATCTAGTGAAACCTAGCCCCATAACCAATCATTAAACATAAAAATAAATTAATTAGACTCCAATTAATAATGCAAACAAAGTATCAATGCCTAATTATTAGAGTGCACAAAGATGACATTACGTGATTAAGTTTAATCTAAGCTAGCTTAGAGTAATTAAACACGGTTCAGCACAGTAACTATCACCTCGTGCTTACCTGAAACCAACATTTTGGAAAATGCTAGAAATGGTTTCTATGTATTAAATAAAAACTATTTGAAGTTTTAAACGCACAGTCAATTTGGCTCCGAAAACCTTGAAAATGCATTTTACCGAAAAACTACTATTTGACCAAGTTATCAACAGATATGATTTTAATGCATGTTCGTATAGTATTACTATTCATAAATGTATTCTTTGTCCCTTTCACACACCAAGTTCTCTCTCTCTCTGAGGGTACTGAGCCTTTACATTGCATGGGAGTCATTCCACAAATATTATACAATAAAACAGATCATTTAACAATCAGAATGAGTAATTTACTATGAAATTGATACTAGTTGCTTGATATGTCTATTATGCAATATGAATATGTTTATTATTGGCTTATTATGTATGTGAGAATCTTGGGCATCACATTGTTATTCTTAAATTATCCCTAAATTTAATTGTGTATTTTCTTCTCACCCACACTCACTTCATTTTCTCTTTTCTCCATCTTGCCTTTTGTTCTACTCTAGAGAACCCTCCTGATTCTTCTTTTCTTCTTTTGTCGTGCTTTTTTTCCCTTCTAAACCCAATGAGACTAGGAATTCTTCCATTCTAGCATCGACTCTCCAAAATGTGTATGAGTTATGCGTGGGGAGGTGTATTTGAGGTAAGAGTTCGTGTACTATTTTTGAGTTCAAGAGTTTGTTTATTCTTTGAGGCAAATTGATATTGATAAAAGAAGAATTATTTATTATAGTTTATGATTAAAAACATGAGAAAGAAAAAGAAACAAAGATATCATTGTAAACTGATGCCTTCAATCACAACAGAAGCCTAGTAGAGGCTAACTGTGTCAAAATTTAGATGATCCAAATAGGTATATCATCGAGATGAATTCGCGAAGAGAGATCCTAATTCTCAACTCAGTATATAAATATTTATCAAAGAGTAATGATAGGGATACCAAAATCTGGCATTAAAAATTTACATCATATAATATAGCATGTATTTTAACTATTTCTTATTTTCAAATGAAACCGCATTATTTAAAATTTTGTGATTAAAAATGATATTATATTACTAGCGTAAGTTTTTGGTATCTCCATCTTTACCCTTTATTTGAGGGAAGGGTGCTTTTTTGCAAGAGATTAATTAATAATAATAATAATTAATTATAAATAATAAATTAGTGGGCCATAGTCTAGTACAGGAAGTATATGTACGATAAGGTGGAAGTCTTGTAAGAATATATGAGAGCTAAAGCCAAAAATAGAAATTAGTATGATAAAGAAAAGAACTTTGTAAAAAAAAAAAAAAAAGTAATCAGTAAAGAAGAAAGTTTAGTTAATATCTAAAAGGGAAATAGGTTCAGAATGGTGGCTTTACATGTGGTAAAAAGATGGGCATTTATTGAATAAAAAAGGAATGAGAATTCTCTTGTCTGTATTGTTCCTCCTTTTATTACAGAAGTGAAAGCCTTTGTGTAGGCATTGAGGCAAGCAGTTTTAGCCAGATATGTAAGGAGTTTGACAATATTTAGTGGATACCTCATTAACAACTCTTCTCCAAGTGTCATATTACTACAATAGAATATTTTTGAGGCTTGACACTTCATATATTAGGCATTTATCCAAATATCCCAACAACCTGATTAAAAATCCAATAAAATATTGTCATCTTGCAACTTATGCTATAAAAAAAGGGCTATTTACAAAATTTCAGGCCTAAGATAACTGAAATTTGAAAAATCCCGGATGGACTCATTTTTTTGAAAATTCTGGGATTGATTTAGAAAAATATCACTTTTAAAAATATTATTAAAAAAATAACACTTTCAAAAAATATTTAGAAAAATACAATTTTTTTTTAAATTTGACATTTTTCAATGGTACTCGAGATAACTAGTTAAGTTACTTAGACCAACCAATCCAATTACAGTTACCTCAAGTAACTCAACTAATTACCTTAAACATCTCATGAATCAATAAAAAAATAATATTTTTCTAAATACTTTTAAAAATAATATTTTTATAATTAAATCCGGGATTTTTCTCAGAATAATTTCAAATTCCGAGATTTTTCAATTTTTCTGAAAAATACCATAAAAAAATCAAATATCCCAATTAAAAAAAAAAAAAAAACTTTCAACGGCCACATGATGATATGGAATAAATATGGAAATTTTCAATCTAACCTAAAATGTTCGATTGTAAATCAATGATGTTAGTTGTAAGGCCTAAGTTGGATAAAATAAGGTAGGTGACATCGGAACATTTACAGTGCAACAAACCGAGAGCTTGTTAGAAAACCAATACCATCATTTTAGATTCAAGTTCTCTAGAGCAGGGCACTTCGCAGGATATAATAGAAGTGGATCCACTTTGGCAGAGGCTGCATCAACTAGAAACTGTAGTTACCGAGTTGATTAACAAACAAACAAACAAGAGCGACTATTACCTCTTCCTCTCTCGGTCTCATGAGCCTTGGCCTATGTCTCCTCTCTTTTGAAATCGAAGAACCGTACAGTGTCAAATTCATGAGATTCAAACCTAGTTCTTCACCTTCAACCTCTATATTTTCCTCCTCTCTCAGAACCAACTTTGCCACAAAAGCTTAAACCAGAAGGAAGAATATCGAAGGACTAATCCAACTGATAATGATCTATGCAATCTGCTGAGCTAGCGGTGGCTCAAGAATGATGATTGTGTTAGTGTTTGAGTCAAATCCTTGAGAAATGTTGCCCGTCCCATACGAGCAACACCTGGAAGTAAAATAGTTCACCCAGGCGGCAATTTCGACACTTGAAGTAGGGGCGAAGTGAGGTGGTTGAGCCAGAGGATGCTATTCTAGACAGGGTCAAAATAAGAAGCCCCTATTCTAGACATGTCCTTTTGGTTTTCCTGCTAATTAAAACATGCCTGTTTTTTTCTTTTAGGTTTCAATTTGTTTATAATTTTTATTTTCTTTTTTTGGGTTAATCGGCCAAAAAAGTTCGTTACCATTGTCGGTTGAATATTTATTCCCTCTATTTTTATTTTGCAGCAAACAAGAAATATAAACTCGATTTAATATATCAAACCATAATTTGAATAAACATATGTGATTTGTTGAATTGTTTTTAAAACCATTTTTTAATATTAAGGGTAATACTTGTACGTTTTTTTATAAGGAAAAAGAAAAAGAATTGCATGATCTAGGAGTACCAAAATTGATGAGATGCACAAAGAGAGAACTATATTAATAATGATAAGGGAGGCTAATACTAAAAAGTATAATTTTTAAAAGTCTTAACGGGGTTGGTTTAGATTAAGGTATTTTTATGTCACTTGGGGTGGGGTGCAAATATAGCTCCCAAACTCCCAAAAAAAGTATTGGGAGAGAAGGCATAAGTGATGACAACAGGTCCTTTGAGTTTTATTAAGAGGAAGTATATTGACACTCCATAAGACTTATAGGCACCTTTTATTACTAACAAAATGACTAGAAAGGACAATTTCATAAAAAGTCCTACTTAAAATTGACAAAACCACCCATTTTCCCATCGTTATTCTATCTCCGCTCTCTTTTCTTTTCTTTTCCATTTTTTTTTTTTTTTGTGTGTGGTTGGTTGTCATTCTATATTTTTACGTTGAATCTCCTTTGTATATTTCTTTTCCTGATATCGTATTGCTACATGCTACCGATCGTTGAAAACGGTTAATTTTTAAGCCAAATTAGAGCAAACAAGTAATTTAAAATTAATAAGAAAAAAAAAAAAAAAAAAAAAAGGAAAGACCCAACAAAAGGGTAAGAAAAGGTATTCCGAAAGTTAAAAGGATATATTAAACATTAGATAAATAACATTGTGGGTCCCTAAACTATTAAAAAAAAAATTCTTACTTTAGTCCTTAAATTATAAATTGCGCTATTTTGGTTCTTAAATTATGAAAAAGAAAGTTTTAATTTAGTTCTTTTGATTGTATTTTCTTTTTATTCTTAATAGAATGAACATATAAAATACGTTTGTTATTCTATTGTACTTATTTCATATTTTAAAATATAATCTAGTATTATAAAGAGATTAGAATATAAAATAAAATGGTTTAAAAATGACTGATTAAATAAAAATTAGTTACATGTTGAATACTAATATAATACAGAACTGTCCAAAATGCGATATTTTATTGAAATCACTAATACAGAATTACATGCACTTTATGTGTTTTGTTAGTTAATGTTCTTAATGACATTTTTTTTTCGGTCTGTTGATTTGTTTAACTTAGTAGATGAACCATGTCTTCTAGTGCAAATCATAAAGAACATTAGCGAACGTTTTCTGACCTTCTTGCCAAAGAGATGCATAATTTCTAACAGCTTCAGTAAGAAAGTAAATCATTATTAAATTATAATATTATAAATGGGTTATTATCAAAAAATAAATCTTTGGTTTTTTTAATTTTAGCACAAAAAAAACCTAAAAAAATTTTTAAATTGTTCGTTATATTAAATAAAATTTAAATTTTTTTATTCTAGCAATTAAAACCTTGAGTTTCTGATTATATCAAATAAAACATTGAAATTTTAAAATCTAATCAAACTGAACTCAAAACAAATATTCAATCAACGAATATATAAAATAATTAAAAACCGACTTTATTTTTTAAGTATTTTGTACTCATAAACTATTTTTTAAAATTTATTTTAACTGAAAAAGTCAACATTTTCTATATAAAATGATAAAATTTTTGCCCAATTAGGATACTTGTCAATGTAAATAGTGTTGCATAGTTCCGCAGAACAGTGTACACTAAGGAAAAATAGGTCATTTGATTTATTTTTGTAGGCTAATTTTTTTTTATTTTATAATTCAAAAATTTTATTTGATATAACTAAAAACTTAAGATTATTTTTTGCTAAAATTAAACAAAGCTTTATAAGGTTTTTTTTTTATAAAATCGAAAACCCAAGGTTTCTTTACTAAAATTAACAAACTCAGGGTTTTTTTTCGATAATAACCCTATTATAAATTGATCATGGATAAAAAATTAAAAACATGTTATGAAAAGTCCCAATTTTCCACAAACTACACTTCTTTTACTTTAATATTCCCAAAATTCAAAAATGAATATGAAACTTTGACACTCCTCTTTTTGTATAGGAACCAAAATTTCCATTCCACGATAGAAAGTTCTCTTATTCTTGGTTAAAAAAAGATCCTTGAATTAATTATGGTTTATGATCCTAAACTATCTAACTTATCAGAATTTGGTCCTCAAAGTTTCAATTATGACAATAAAACGCTTAAACTTTCTAATTTGAAACAATTTGGTCCCTAAAGTGTATAAATTATAATATGTTGTAAAATTTCTAATAAAAAAACACACATAAAGAGTATATTATAGTATCTGAAACTGTATTTAAAGGAAAATAAACTGAACAAAATATTTGAAGAGAAGAAAAAATATATTATTTCCAATTTTTTAGGAATCCTGGAGCTAAAAAAATTTTTCTGTGATTGTTCGCGTTTATGCTTGATTTTTCAAGCTACCTTTCAAATGAACTTTTAGATGCCACTACGTACTTTTCATATATATTTTTGGTCAAAATTTCACAACATAGTGCAATTAGACAATTAAGGATCACATTACTACACATTAAAAAATTCAGAAGCTTAATTACTACAATTGAAACCTTAAGAATCAAATTGCCACAAATTAGATCGTTTAGGGATCATTTATATCATTAACCTTTCCAATTATTTTCTCCCCAAGGATTAAAATGCCATTGTCGAGGTTTTATTTTACAGATATTACTGAAGATATTGTTGATATCAAAGATATTCTGGGAAAATACTGAAATTTGTCTTAAGACTCAAAATTTTCAAAGAAAATTCTAAAAAATGCTAAAACAAGTGATATTGTATAATTTATACTAGTTTTTATTTTTTTTTTAAAAAACTATTTATACTTTATAAGACAATAAAATATACATATATAGTATATTGACGACCGAATTTCATTTTATAGAACAATTTTAAAATTAGAATATATATATATATATATATATCACGCTATTTTATTTAATACATCTCATATAAATACCTTATAAATTATAACTAGTTCTAAATTACGTTGAAAATAAATAAAAATTATTAATAATATAGAATTGTTCAGACACATTAAATACCAAAATAAGTTTCTATGAGAATGAAAGTCAAAAGAGAAATTCTTGTGTTTGTCCAAACAATATTTTTCCCAAATTATTTTGCTCGAGTAGTTTTGAAGATAATTATTTATATGCCACATATATGTTGATTAATCTCTTCCAATAGTGGACTCATAAATTATGTAATTTGAATTGGAAAAAAAATATAAAAAAATTGAAAAAAATTTGATATTTCAAAATATCGATGACATTGTTGCAATAATATCCATAAATATCTCGATATTAGTTCACTTTTTCCCGATATTTTATCAATATCGACATATTTTCGATAATGTCAATATTTTATGAATATTCCACGGATACACGAAAAAAAATATCTCTTCATCCCATGTTGATGTCGAAACTATAAAATACGGATATTATTATGACGGTGTCGGAAAATATCACAACATTTTAATCTGTAGTTCTCCCTCAGCAACGCAGACGAAGAAAACGGTGTTCTAATGAAAGCTTAGGTACTTAAAAAAATTGAAAAAATGAACAGAAACCCCAACCACCAAGCACGGTCAAAAGAAGCCTATAAATTATTGTTGTTCATATCTTGAAATTGCAGCTAAAATTCTGAACCAAAGCAAAAAGTGGCTTTGTTGCTAATGCAAATTGTTAATGCAATTCTGATTCTTTCGTCTTATCCAACAGTTTCCATTTTCAGTATACTATTTTCTGACCAACATATACCCACATATATATATATATATATATATATATATATTATGATTGACAATCTACTAGTTATTTTTTTTTACTTATATATAGACATTTTTTTTTTTACTTATATATAGACATTTTTTTTTAACTGTAGAATCATCTTGTAATAGTGATCCAACGACTATAATGAAATACATGAAAAGACAAACATTATTAATGTTATTTCTCACTTTTAAATATAAAAAAATATGCCAAAAAAAAAAATTTCATCGATCAAAAGTATATGCATAGGTTAAAAAAAAAAAATACCTAGTGTGCCCATATATTATATACAGGAAAATGGTAACCTGAGAGAATAGAGGTATATTCGGCTCTAAAGCACTGCAATGTACAACACCGTTATATTCTTCTCTTTACAAGAATTATGTGACAGCTTTATTCTGATACAAAATCCATGTTATGTGAAGAATAAAATTCAGAAGGTACAGATAAAGACTGACGCATTGAACAGTTGTTTCCAATTATTTAGGAAAAGCCAGTTTAAGAATGTCCTTCAAATGAACAGCTTGAGTTGGGCTCTGACCTCTTTTCCAAATCTTGAAATCAGGAGGAAAATATTCAGCATCGCTCCATTGTTTTAGAGATATTATTGCAAAAGGACCTTGTATGTCTCCCTGTGGATCCCTATAATGCCACATTGAACTTCCCAAATTACCATCAAAAGTCTGCTCCTTGCGAGCTGGTTCTTCATCTTCATCATCATCACTCAATTCAATCACCTCTGGCTCCATCGCTCGATGAGAAGACTTACTTTCAGCTATAACAACTTGTGCTTCACTCCCACCATGGCTGTCGTTCATGGATTTCATTGGCTCCACTCGTGACTTTTGCACCTCCTTTTGCAACTCCCGCACTTTTATAGACTCTGGTGGCTCCTTTCGCAACTCTTGCACTTCCTTTTGTGATTCCAGGACATTTATGTATTTTGTTGGCTCCTTTTGCAACTCTTGCACCTCCTCCTGCAACTCTCGCACTTCCTTCTGCAACTCTTGCACTTTTATGGACTTTGTTGGCTCCTTTTGCAACTCTTGCACTTCCTTTGGTGAATCTTGCACGTTGGCCTTCGTTGGCTCCCTTCGCAACTCTTGCACCTCCTTTTGGGACACTTGCATGGAATTGTCACGACGAGATTCTACAACAAGCCCATGGGCCATGACATGCCAAAGAAAAGAATCTGGTTATCCAATATTTTTCTGATTTATTCATGTATAAATAAGTAATAAGTGCATAATTTCGAAAACATGAATGGACTTGGGGAAACAATCAGCTGACAAATTGTTAACCCCACTACTCCTGCCACAAAAAAAAGAGTAATAATAATAAACAAAAATTATAAAAAAAAAAAAAAGACAAATAGTTGTTATAAAAATGGTGCATATAGGAAACTAGAGGTTGCCAGCTGTGGCTTTTCCCAGATAATTAGAGTTCTATTTCTCCATTAGTACATGATAAAATTCAGAATACATGCGCTCCTACAACATGCACGTGCAAATATGTGAAAATGCATATCAGAGTAGACAAACACCATGGAATTGAATGACTTTGACTTTTGGAGACTTGATGAAAACAAATGATGTACTATTGAAATGTACCTTCAGAAATTATGTCATCTACGGCCCAAGTTAATTCAAATTCATCTTCTCGTTCATCTTCTGTTTCATCTTCTCTAGTATCATAAGTAGAAGCCTCCCTGGGTCCTGCGAGGATTGATCCGGGTGAACTATTGTTTCTTTGTTTTACTTCATCCGGACAATACAGTGGAGCAGTTTCAGGTTCTATTTCTTCTGCAATTACTTCGGGAAGTTCGTGCAATAGTCGTGACTGTTCTTCTGATGTCTGAAGTAGTTCCCTTCTTTCGAGGTACTCAAACAGCGTAACTGATAAATGAAGTTAAGGATCATAGATTCTTTCCAAAATGCTCATTTCCATTTTCCCTAATTTATATGGATCCTTATTCAGCGTGTTTCAACATCATCTGAAAGAAACATTGCAATTTCTTCTTTTCTTAAGGAAAGGAAAGTAGTATTTATGAAATATTGCTAAAGGAATCTGCTACAATTATGAAAATAAGATCCCATGACCTTAGCCTTACACTCATGAGAATCAAATTCCAAAATATCCAAGCACCAACAAATGAATAGAGAATAGAAACTAACTGAATTTACAATATTACTCAGACAAATACTAAACAAATGAAGCATAACCAGCTCATTACGGACACAATTTACAAGCTTCACAGGAAAGGCTTAAGGAAGCTTTATGGCAAGTACAAATAAAACTAACCAACTTCTCGTTCACAGAATTCCCCTGGGAAACAGATGCATTTTTGAAAGACCCGTCCAAAACAAATGTAATGGACAAGATTTGGATGAATATACTCAATTCCAGAAGTACAACGTCTTACAACCAAATGCCTTTCTATCTCAGACTACTTTAACAAAAGAAAGATCCACAATAAGGTAAGCACAAAAGAACAATACGTAATCTATAGAAAGAAAGATCCACAATAAGGTAAGCACAAAAGGACAGTATGTGATCTGTAGATATAATAAAAGGATATTCTCTACGCCATCCTTTTTCATTGGCTCGATCAATTAGATTTTTTAGCAAAGCCAGTTCTCTTGCAAGCCACTGCAAGACATCCACTCCATGATAAAGAAACAGTCACAATTAACATTGAAAGATATTGATCGCAACACATGTGGTGGATGTGAATGAAATGCACATAGCTCCACATGGAAGACATCAGTTTTCATGCTTTAACAAAATATACAGCTCAATAGCACATTTATTATTAGTAATAACATGCTTAATTGCGGAATATATTTTGAACACAAATCTAAAATACTATAGCAGTAAAGCAATAATTTTCACAACTCCATCCACAGATTTCTAGAAGGAAAATATTGATGAATACTTGAGTACAACATATAAAGGAAAGAAGAAAATATTCGTAACAATTGTATTTGGGTAATATTTAAGTATAAGTTACCGAGTATATTGGTAACGAGCAAATGTAAAAACCTGTTATTAAGAGACAGTAATGAATACTTTTTACAAAATTCTGAAGATGGAGGAGTTGGTTCACGTATCATGACTCATTGCAGTCACAAAATATCATAATTTAACATCAAATTGATGAAAAAATGCAAAATATAATTTCCTACACTATGCCACTAATTCATACATTGAACGATTGATAATAATAACCAAAGACATGAACTGTGACTAATAGTGACAATAAGCAGCTAACAAAACTTGCTCGTGTTCAGCAACTGGTGCTTTATAGCCTCAAAACTTGTGATCTAGCAGGTTTGAGACTTGTAAATGAGTCTCAATAATACAAGCAATGAGGAATTGCACACTAGTGTTAAGGTCCACCACAAATTCAGACTACGTATAAAAACCATAACCCGGAGTTAAAACTACATGCTTTCAAGCTCTTTCCAACCAATTACATTTGAAATTAATTTTATGTTCTATGCTAAGAGTCCTTGAACACCAACCCTTCCTCTTAAACTCTTCCACTACCTCATTTGCAATCAACACACATCTAGGATTTGTCTTCCCAACATGAAAGCACTCTGGAACAATGACATTCTTTCACCGAAAAGATCCCTTAATCTCATCGAAAGAACTTGGAGATTATATTGTCAAAACTAGTAACCAAACTAATGGACCTAAAAAATGCTAATCTTACAAGAATTCATCTTTCTCATTCTGAAGAAAATGTACGTTTTGTCAGTTATGCCACTAATCACCCTTTCAGAGTGGTTATCTTCCCTGACAACATCCCAACAACCATAAACAACCAAAGAAAAACTCCAACACCCATAATTGTCTTCATTGTTTACACCCATCAATCAACTCCAATTCAAAATCAGATTTCTGTTGCATTATTCTGTGTTCCATACATCTTCCACACATATGGAAATAGTAACGTATCATTAAAAACAACCTAGACCCGATTTCTTATAGTGCTGTCTACATCTTCTACACACACGAGAATATATTTTTTATACTAATATGTACATAGAAAAAAAACTAAAAACAAAGAGCAATCACAAATAGGTTCCGCACATCATCATTAGTGATTATATCAAAAATACTTGGCTCTAGTTTGATAGCTCTTAAAAACATTTACATCAACTCGTCAAAGATTCATTTCAGAAAATAACATCTTTGTCCATATGAAAACTTATTATAGCAGATCTTGTTTCAGTATTCAGTAAGAAATACATACATGCTTTGTCATATCCTCGTGCAATATACGGGCCTTCTGTTGGAGCTCCACCTATAAATGTTAACGAGAACATTTAGAATATGAAGGCATGAATATTAGACAAAACCCTTCTCTCTTCCAGATTTCTTTTGGTTGGAAGATAAGCTTGTTAGGATTTTTTCTTAATTTCTGATACTTTAATGTACTTCTTGTGTATTCTTCTCATGGGGGAGGGGGAGCAATATGAGATCAACAAAATTTAAGGAAAAATAAAAAAAACTAAAATGAAAACGAAATTGAGTCCACAAACGAAATAGGAAAAATACCACTGTAGGCCTTTTCAGCATTCCATCTTTTATTCTTCGATGCAAATCCTCACATTCTTCCTAAAGTCATTGCAATAAAGTTAGATAGCGAGCATAAGAAATTTTAAAAAGTAACAGTCGGGAAATACAAAATGTTCTATTGCAAGCAATACCTGATAGCAAAGAATTATCACAACCAACACAGTTTCCCAAGTTTTCAGAAAAATATCTAAGCCTATTAATTGATGCTCATGCATTTTCCCATAAACAGATAATCCCGAAGATATCTCAACTTAAAATAGGAATGTCAAATAATGGGCTAATTTCAATGCATCATCCAAACTCACCAATTGTACTCTAAAATATCAAGATAGTTTCACAAAATAATGTATCAGGCAATTTCAACAGCTAGAAATTCAACAAGGACCAAGTTTTTCAAGGGCAAGTCTGATGGTAACATTTTGGCCAGCAAGATAAGGTGTAATCCACAAGCCGTATTAAGGTGTCACTTGTGAGCCCCAACTAATATGAAAAACAAAAAAAAAAAAAGAAAGGAGGAGGAAATTTTTAAGACAAACCATCCCAGATCACAGTCCTATAAAGATCTAGCTTAAATTATGTGCTGTAAATTAATAATTCCACAAGCTCAAAACATATCATTATTACTGTAGAAATCATCACACTAATCAGGCTAGTAAGTTAACTACCGGCGGTCAAGATCCAGTATTTATGAGAGACGCAAGCTTGCGGCAAGAAAAAGATTTCCCCAAAAAAAAGGTAGATAAACCAGGCAGCAGCAATGCTTTGGTTGTAACATAAGTAGAGAAGAAAAACTGGAAAAGAAGAAACAACAAAGCCGATACATTCAGCAGCACAATAAGCAAACACGAAAAAATAGGAAAAAACTAAAAGTTGATGAAGAAGAACACCAAGCACAACAGACTGGAGAGCTGTATGAAAGAACACCCTAACATGAAACAGCTGCTTGAAGCAGATTGAGCAGTTGCATAAACCACGAAAATTTTACAGCTCCGTTTATGATAAAAGAAAAGTCAGTAACAGCATGAAAGAAGATGAACAGAAAGCATGAAAAACAAGGCAGGAAAGACCCAGAAAATAGGAAGAAAGAAAGAAATAACACCTTACCTGCAGCTGCTGAAGGAGCATAGCGGCACCTACCCAGCATCATGTCACTTTTTCTGCTTGTCATTTTTCTTTTTTCCTTTTCTTTTTTTTTTTTAATAATTTTAACCATGTCCAAAATTTTGATCATGTCTTTAAACCCAACCCCACCTATAAATCTTAGCCCAGACCAAAAATTAAAATGAGCGAAAGAAGCTTTTAAATAAGGCTTATGCCTCAGAAAGTGCCTCCAACACATAGAGACATAAGCCTCATTTTTCCTCTGAGGCTTATGCCTTAGTACTTAAACCTACATGCAAAAGTAGTAAGGCTTAAGCCTTGGTCTTCTTAGCAAATGAACCTCCAACACATAGAGACATAAGCCTCATTTTTCTTTTTTCTTCCAAGGCTTATGCCTTAGTACTTAAACCTACATGCAAAAGTAGTAAGGCTTAAGCCTTGGTCTTCTTAGCAAATGAAAATGATAAAATGCGAAGTACAGACAAAACATAGATAAAAGACATTTAACTCATCTGCTTGACTCCAGTAACTTTCCCAATGAGAACTGCCAGCACATTCAGAGACACCAAACCAACACACATTTTGTGATTTCATATACATCTTTAGAAATTAAATTTGAATAATATATTTGAAGTCAAATATCAGTTAAAAAGTTTGCAAATGAAAAGCACCTGGACAAGAGTTAGCCAAGCACTATCGGACAGTCAAAGTGCCTCCAACGGCTGTATTCTTTCTACTTTATGTAAAATGCAGAGCAGAAATTGCCTGCTACCCAAGAAGAAGCTCTTCGACTAACAGGCTTTTCTACCTCTTATGAATTTACGACTTAGCTTTGGAAAATGTATCACCCTAATTTGATCAATAAAAGTTTTAAAAGGTAAATATGCTAAAGCAGATGTAACTACATGAGTTTAAAACACACACAAATAAAAATAAAAAAGTAAAAAAAAATAATAATTAAAAAAAAAATTGTGTATCAGCATAGAAGATGATAATTTAAATTGGCTGCCAAGCAACCACTAAAAGACTCAAGATGTGGTCAATCAAGACAAGACAAAGCAACTAGCTGAATATTGATATGACAGTGAAACGTTTAAAAGCAATCAACATATTGGCTCAGCATTGGAGGATATGAAAAGAGAAAATTTTGGATTTGATATATGTCTTTCACATGTATAGATTACCTTAGAGATATCTTCGTCAGAAAGCACAGAGATAGGGATATCTTTTATGAAACCAGAAACTTGAAGTAGAGTTTCAGTATTCTTATCATCAGTTCCAGAGACCCTCAGACCTAGATATACATAACAAATTCAATTCATAACATAGTTACAGATGGAATTTTGGAAGGAAAATAAATAAGCGTCAGAGAGAGTGGGATGACAGCATAAAAAACATTTTAAATGTTGTGAGAAGCATTGATTTGAGATGGAGGGCAAGCAGAGAACCTGTAACTTGGAGGAGACAGTGAGAGTGTTTCTGAAGGTAGTCATTAGGATCAGATTTGGTCCTTACAAAGCTCCCCACTATTTTGGTTTCAAAGGTTGAAGTGTCACCCTCTTTCAGAATTTTTACAATTAAACTTCTCTTCAAATAGACAAGTTTTATATTTTCGGGAATCACAGCAGCAAAGCAACTTCTAGGAGTAGGAGTAGACATTTCAACAGTTAATCTCTTGGGACGATAGGATTTTTCGTGTTTTTCTTTAGCTTCTCCACCTTCACCCTCATCGTCTTCATTGCCCCAGGAAAAGAAATCAAGGCTGTCATCAGAATCAATTTGTTGGTTAGCTGCAGCCAAGTGGGGTTCTAGCAACTTGTAAATCATGATTCGGCTAATGGATTTTTTTCCAAAAAGAGATCGCAGCCTCTCATCACAGAGAATCCTCTTCGTCTTCTTCTTCTTATTCTTGTTTGTGTTCTGATTATCCAGCTTGTTATTTGAAATTGTCAACTGGAGAAGGTTCCTCTCCACATACTCATTCACAATGGCAGTAACATCGAACTGAGAGATTGGATGGCTAGTGTCTCTCCCGATCGACTCCAAGAATGCAATTAAGGCTCTTGACCCCCATCCAGCAAACTCTGTTTTCTTTCTTTTTCTTGTTGATGGACTTGGTTGTTGATGTTGATATTGTTGCTGTTGATTCAGTCCAAAGCTAGTATATTCCTCCACCCAGACTAAAGGCTCTATCGTTTTCGCTCTTCCATCCATAGTTTAACACAATAGCATCCTCCAAAATCGCATAAAAGCCAGCAGCAGAAACACAGGCCAAAGCAATATGGTCCAAATGGCAGGAACTGTCTGCATAACAACAATATAGACGATAAGCCTGGCAGTTTATATTGCTTCCTTGTCAATATATTTTTCCACTATTTAGAGGCTGGAACTAAATCTTCTTCTCCACCAATAAAGAGACAATAATACAATCCATGTGTGAGTGACACATTTTACAGCTGAATAATGATTATAAATATTCACATGTATGATGATCTAAGGCAAAATTTGGGGAAGATTATTGGAGGGTATTTCTTTCTACTATTCTTCCTAGATTACATATAGGCAAACGCATTCACCTACATGATCTAGGGCAAAACTGGAGGAAGACTCTCAGAGGGGAATTCATTTTCTTTCTACTCTTTTTCAAAGATCATATAAGCTCACATATTCACCTATATGGTCTACCGAAAAATTTGAGGAAAATTCACGGAGGGGAAATCATTTTCTTTCTACAGTGTTTCCTAGCTTATATAGGTTGTGCATTGTACACAACACTCCCATTTATCCCTGTAGTCTTTCAATATCTCTGTTTTCTTTTTCCTTTTCTTTATTTTTTTTTAGCATAAGAAACAAAACTTTTATCGAAGACCAAAATGGAAATACAAATAACAGAAGAGGAGAAGGTATCCTAAAAGACAATAGACATAAATATAAAACACAGCCATAATCTGAAAGAAACAAACACAAGTCTAAACACCAGTAAACAAAATGTCTTTTCAACAAAGTGGGCTCCCATTATCCTTTTTTGAGTCTTTAGATCTAACAATTGGAAGGGAAGGAGCTTTCATTTCTTTCAGAGCTAAATGGTGAAAACGATACAGAACTTCAGAGTTTGGGTCTTTGGTGTCTTGCTGAGGGGAATTACATTGAATTCTTCCAAGTTTTGATACAATTATATTCCTTTGAGGAATCCTTATAATTCCTCTAGGCACCTTTGATCCAATTTCATTTGAAAAGCCTGTGTGTTCTAAAATGTTTTGTGTACTGTAAACAAAGACGGACATGAATTTCCAATTATTCCATCCTAACAGCAAATTATACATGTATAATAACTATATACATGTGCATATATTAAAGTACATGCACAAAAGATGAACAAGTGTAAAATGTCAATTTCATAGAGAACAAACGCTCTCTTTGGGGTTCAGAGATGATGGAAAGGAAGAAACAACACTCAGTTTCACTATTAGTGGAAGCTTTCTTCAAAAGCTAATTTCATGCAATATTGAATTCAACAACCTCATTAAAAAAAAAAAAAAAAAAAAAAAAAAAACCCAATAATGAAATGGTGAATACAGCAAAATTATATAGCAAAAAATAAACTAAACAATACTTTACCCCCGCAAAGATCACCAAAAAACCCAGATTCTACAAACAGCAAAAACAACCTCAAAAAAATTAAAATAAATAAATAAATTACCGGAGAAGGAGAGAAGCCAAACTTAACAAACCCCAAATTAGACCAACAAAATTGAAAACAAAAAAAAAAATCGAATATAAGAATCATTACTAACTCAGTCAACTATATAAGAATAATTAAACGAAAAAAAAATAATAATAATTAAAAAAAAAAGGGCTTACTGGGTCGAGTGGCGAAGAAGATTCGGAAAGAGTGAGAGAGGTGAGTGAGAGGGAGTTTTGTTGTCCAGACTCCAGAGGAAAAGTCTTGTCGTGATGTTATAACGACACGACTCAGTACTAGTGGGATAAAACAAGAACGAAGCGTGCCAGGCCGAAGGGTTCGTTTGGGGAAGCGACGTTTTAAGAATTTTCTCTTGACGTTACCATATTGGCAAAGTACGCGCTTCCTTTTATTTTTCACTCTTTCTTTTTTTTTCAAGAAAATTAAAAAAAAAAAAAAAAACAATTACCAACAACATTTTTTTTCTACGGTTAGTGTGGCATTGCTATAATTTGGAAAATAATCTCTTTCAATTATGTTGGCAGTGATAATTCGTCAATCTCATGATAATCAAAAAGGGTTCTCCAATCATGTAAATTTCTTTAGTTAGGGGATTGAGTTTGAGTTTCTTAAAGAATGGGATAAATCATATGCTAATTGAATTCAAATGGTAGTTGTGTCTAACTCCCTTGATTAACTTGATCAAATCCCCCCCCCCCCCAAAAAAAAGAGAATATTCATGTATGTGTTTCATGAAGCTCCCACGAGACATGAATCCCCGAGCAACATGACAACTAAGTATGTAACTTTTTTTTTCTTTTTTGTTAAGACAACTAAATTTTTATTTAATGGATACAAAATTAACTACAATCGGCAAAGTATCTACAATCATAAAGATATACCCAAAGAGTTTGTTTGACATAAAATTCTTTTAAGCTCGAAAATGTTTGAATGAATTCTCATAAGTTTTTTTTTTCTATATAAATTATCTTCTTAAGAAAATATAGATCCGCTATCTTTTTCAAGAAAATTTTTTAAGACTTTTACTTCTCAAAATAAAAGTTATCTCAAACGAATCACAAAGAACAACGACAATAAGAAATACAAATGTTCAAATCACTAATAGACAAGACATAGGCAGCCAAGTTACCACCATAAAAAAAATGATTAGTATTTAACGGCCTAAACTTCCTAAATACGATAAATCAAAACCCAATTTACTTTAAATGAGAGATTTGAACTTTTTAGATGGGATCTTTTGGTTAACTTGATATTTCGACAATTACATAATCTCAAAACTATTATACCACCTCATTGGTATCAATCCATGTTTTATGAAGCTCCCACTAGGCATGACTCTACCATATGACAAGTAATAACACAATCAACAAATTGTAGATTACACAAGAAGTTTACTCTCAAATTTTTTTTGAGTGCTTAAATCAACAATACTCAGAAAAGATAAGCTAAAATATGGCATGACTATAATAAGGTTGTTAGTTTTGCTGCTTACTATAAGGATATTTCTATTTAAAAATAATGTTATGAAACACGAGTGGTGTCCAATACTATATAAGTCCAACACTATATAAGGTGTCAGTCTGTTGCTAATTAATCATAATCATAATTAAGGTAAGGTACATTTGTAATCCAGTTTATTAATTAAAATTATCCAATGACAGATAGACATATTATTATAGTACTAGACACTGTTAGTGTCCCGTGACATTGTTCTCTGTTTAACCGTCTACCTAGATCGATGATCTAAAAAACTTATATTTATACATACCCACCCATATAAAAGTGCCATTAATATCACATGGGTTTACCTCGTTTCGCCCCTACACTGTCAATGAAGTAAAATCCACTAGTCAAGAAATGCTATCTTCATAAGCCTGTATGTGCCATTCCATAATGGAATTGGTGTTGAGAAGGGGTGTTGAAGGTCTTGTTGGATCGATTTCCACCAGCTATCCACGTGTCACTGAGCCGCTGATGTTATACCTTCCAACTGTTTTTGTATCCTTACTATCTTGAAGTTCTCCTGGCTTCGGGCCGAATCGGAGAGGCGGGGATGGCCATCTGCAAAGACTCTCTGATGCTTAAGTTAGTGATTTTTCTTAGTAGCAAGGATTTAGTTTTTCCTTTTTATCAGAATATATTTTTCTCTTCTCATAAGCTTTTTTTTTATCTATGTTTATGCATACATGCCCCTGTTTATCGGGGACTCATATATGTAGTCCTGGGACTATGAACCTCGTGATTCTCAATCCCATGACAGATTACCTTCTCTCCTCTGGACTTACTTCAGAGATCATAGGCTGTGATTACTGTGACTCTCTTTGTATCATCGAGCCCTGATTTCCGCCATCCCCTATGGCCCAAGTCTATCAAGGGTGAGACTTTGACAAGCCACCGTTCTGTCAGGACGGTTTGCCTAATGTGCGCACCTTACTCAGGATCGCATTAAATGTACTGTCTCGGTCTAGAAAAGCGCATTACCATTCGGGGGTCTTCTGGAGGAAGACCCCTAAGCCTCCCGACCCCTAACTGGGGAAGTAGGGAGTGAGTTGGGCCGGGCCGATCCAGGGTCTGAGATGGAGCAGTTTGGCCCCTGACAGCCACGGGCCCAAAAAGTATCATGTGCAACTCGCGTGGCTTTAGATCGGTTACTCTGGATACATAATGGATAACGCATGCCCTTTGTGGGCTGTTTTACCATGTAATCGTCCACGTGGTACATGGTCTAGGAACAGGCCCCACAGGTCCCCTGGGGCTCTCCCTCACTGTGGCCCAGCATATTTGACCAAAATCAGCTCTGATGACCTTGTTTCCTGAGCGGCTAAGGTGCTGTTTGGAAAGAGAGAGAGCGTGAGGGAGAAGGGGAGAAGAAAAGGAGGGGTTTTATGCATATTTTTGACATGTGTCGAGTTTGAGTTAAGGTTTTGACCTCCTGACTTTACAAATAGCCCTAGCTCTAAATTTTTTCTCAAATACACCCTAGTTTTTATCAAAGAGGCTCCTCTGTGTTTTCAATTTAACCCTTGGCATGAAAATCTTCATAAACCAACCCAAATTCGAAATCAAATTAATTTTCTAGCCAAATTAATCAATTTCCTACAAAGCCACCCATATGGCTACTCTAACTCATTAGTTGTTGATTGACGTTTCGCAACGATAATAAACAACACAAACAAAGGACCAAAATGTAGGAAGAGAGGCATAAAGTGGCCAAGCTCCAACAGATTAAATAAGCGTAAGTGGAAAAAGGTAGCATTTCCTAAGTTTGGCGCACACGAATCGAATTGGATTAAATTGATTAGGACTATGCTAATATAATTTTCTGCCTTGTGTAATGCAAGCCTCAAAGCATTACTGCATTACTTACATACTAGTATAATTTTTTCTTCAAAAAAATTCTTTCAGTATAACCATAAAGTATATATTATTTTGTGAAAATAATTAATGTTTTAAATTACTTTTAAATAAGATTAATTTATAGGTAGATAAAATAATAATTTTGTATAATTCATTCAAGAAAAAATTGGGAATACATTCAAATTTAAATAAATCAAACCATAATTTTTATAGAAAACGGTATCCAATATTATTGTCTTTTTAACTTTTTTTTTTTAAATAAGAAAAATGTTGCAAGTTTCGGATTGGTTGAAACTAATAATTAAAAGATCAATGTCGATGTCGATGTCGAGGTTTTATTTTACGGATATTATCGATGTCGAAGATATTCTTGCAAAATACCGAAATTTGTCCTAAAATTCAAAATTTTCAAGAAAAACTCCATAAAATGCTAAAAGAAGTTATATTGTTGTAGTGCCCAAGATTCTCACATGCATATTAAGCCAATAATAAAGATGTTTTAATTGCATATTAGGCATTTAGAAGTCGTTAATACTAGTTTTATAGTAACATGCCCATTCATTATGTTATGTACATTTACATACATGTTATTACACTAATGATTGTCGAAGTATCCCAATGCAATATAAAGGTTCAATACTTTCAGAGAAAGAGCTCGGTGTGCTAAAAGAACAAAGAATATAATTATGAAAGTAATACTATGTGCACATGTATTAAGATCGTACTTGTTGATAACTTGGTCAAATAGTAGTTTTTCGGTAAAATATAATTTCCACGCATTTTAGAGCCGAATTCACGGTGTGTTTAACATGTCAAATAGGCTTGGTTCAATATCAAGGACTCATTTATAACATTTTATTTGTCGGCTACAGATAAGCACGAGGTGGCATTCAGGACACTAATTCGTATTTAGTTGCACTAAGCTAGCTTAGATTAGGCTTAATCGCATAATGTCATTTTTGTGCATTCTAATAATTGAATGCTAATACTATGTTTGAATTATTAATTAGAGTCTAATTGACTTTCTTTTTATATTTAAAATCTATTTCTAAGCTTTAAGAATCAGTTTGGTGGAGATAGAATACAAGAAGTCTAGCAAAGACTCAAATTAGTCAAGGTGAGGTTTATGTAGGATTTTGAATTTGTAGTTAATTTCTTTGTTTCAGCACTTAAACCAAAGCTATTATTTGATAAAAATGGTTCTAGGAATCCTTATATATTGCTGGAAATATAAAATTTAGGTGAAAGATTAAAGTAAAACCTAAGACTCCAAAGTTTGTTATTTATGGATTTAAGTGTTTTCATGTGTGGTAGTTAAGTTTTCTATATTTGTAATATGATTTCTTATTGTATATTTTATTGATTTTTTTTATTTATTACACTTATTTGATGGCTGGTTGTGATGGCATATATGTGTAAAAGCCTTTTAAATTTTGTGAAAATTGAAAGGAATACAAGTGTACTTAGGTTATTCCAAATGATCTTCTTTGATGTGTATATGTAGGAATTGGATTGTTAATTATTATTGCAGATTTAAAACCATGATTTTAATCATGTGAGAGTATCCTAAAAATAGGGAATATGCTGTCTAAATGTTTTTAAAATGAAATGGTACCATTTAAGAGCAAATGGACTAGTTTTTACAAAATTATGTGCCATTTTGGACCATTTTATGCTAATGAACTAGCATTCATATTTTAATACTTTTGAACAGTTTTTCAATGCTAGTTGTTGATTGCCATGTACCTTAAGTAATTTATATGCTTTCGAGTCATTTTAAGATCAAGTTTCATAATTTGGTAAAAATTATTATTTCGGTCTTGTTCAGGTATCTTAATGCATTTTTTTTTTTTTATAAAATATGCATCTTGAATAATAATAATTTATGATAAGTGATTAGGATACCAGCTCTAGAGGATATTGACTCTTTCCACTATCAATTCATATTCAGGATACGAGGTAAGTAAAAACTTACAACTGTCTCACAAGAACTATATGGAAGATGTAATTATATGAAACTTATTTATTCCTAAAAGTTGTGAAATGGCATGTACATGGCATGTCTTGCATGCAAATGGGGAGTTTTATTATAAGAGTATTTGCAAGTGAGTACCATTGTACTAATTTTATAAGATAAGTTTTAATGGCAATTACTAGTCTTTCGAATGTGGATAGATAAGTTTGTTGATGCAGACTCTCCTGTTGAAATGGGATTTGCAGATTTATGATGTGTCTCATTGAAGCGGGATAATATTAGCGCGATGTGGGATGCCCCTTTGATGAGGGAAGGAGTTTTCAAAAATCTCACATGACGGTCGCACCTTATTTTTACTCTTGGCCAGAGTTTCTGCTTAATGTTATCACGACCTATCGACTTACGGAATAAGTAATGTGCTAATGAACCTAACTAAGAATAATTTTTAAGGAAAATGCATGGACTCAAATATTTAAGAAAGAAAATGGTACAATGAGAACTTTATGAGATTTTATAAGTATGCATAGTTCTTACTTATTGAGCTTTAACTCATTTTAGTTTTGTGATGCAGATGAGGAGGCATATTTTGGTATTGACTAGTTGGTTGCCTGGTTTGTCTTTTGTCGCTATGATCATACAGATGTAAACGAGCTTAACCTGTGGGCAACAATTTTGTTTTGAGATATTTCGATGTAATGTAAATACTACTGCTAATGGCAAAATAGACTGATGAAAACCTATTTTGATTGTACATTTTATGAAGACACTTTTAACAAGAAATGTCATACAGTTACTTTGGTCCAAAAGTTTTGGAAAGTTCAAATTTTGTCCATTCCTTTTTAAAACAAAAGATAATATTTAAGAAAGAATAATACTTCATAGTGTGATTGTATATGACAATATAGTTAAACCAGGAGGTGTTACAATTGCATAATTTAGAAAAAAATTTATTAAAAAATAAAACTTTTTTATATTTTATAAGACAATAAAATATACGTATATAGTAGAAAAATGATCGAATTTATTTTATAGAACAATTTTAAAATCAGAATGTATATCACTCTATTTTATTTAATACATCTCATATAAATATCTTACAAATTACAATTAGTTCTAAATTATATTGAAAATAAATAAAAATTATTGATAATATAGAACAGTTAAAAAATATTCAATACCAAAACGAGTTTCAATGAGATTGAAAGTTATAAGAGAAATTCCTATGTTGGTCCAAAATTTCTTTCAAACGTTATGAGAGTCCTTTATGGATATTCTAAGATAATAAATATAAGTAGTGCAAAATATATTCATTAAATACAAGTAATCCTAAAACTTTGTCGATAAATTATAGAGAGAGAACTATGATTTATTTTTGTATTCTTTACTACCATTTTTTATATTTAAAAAAAAGAAAAAAAGACTTGGAAAAAAATTCAACATTTCTGTCGACATTTCAAAATGTCGATGACATTGATGTGACAATATCTATGAAGATCTCAATATTAGCTCATTTTTTTACCGATATTTTACCAATATCGATATATCCTCGACATTGTTGATATTATATAGATACATAGGAAAAAATATATTTCTATCTCATATCGATGTCTAGACTTCAAGATACAGATATTGTCGTGATAATATCGACAAATATCGTGACATTTTAATCTATGGTTGAAATAAATCAAAATTTCTCGATGAAGTTTCGGCCAATTTTTACTAGGTTGAAAGTCATGTCATTTATATTACAGTCAAAACACATCAAAAATCATCAAAACAATCGAATAGATGGTCAAAAATCATGTAAAGCATGGATGATTTTTTTTCTTTCAATTATGTGCGAGAGTATGGTTTTTAAGGGTACTTTTGTCTAAAAGCATGTATCTCAAACTAATTAAGTATATTTGTAAATTAGAAGGAATGAATCGAGAGCAGCAAAAGACTAAATGAGTGAATTGCAAAAAAATAATATAAGGTTTAGTTATTTTGTAATTTAAAATCTTAGATTTGAATTCTGTAAAATAATATCTTAAGATTAAGAATTTATAAAAATTGATATATCGGACTAATTTTTTGAGCAATTTTAATAACAAAAAGATAATAATATTCTTTATCAAAAATTAGATTAGAACTTATTATCTTCTTTAATTATGAAGATATTATTATTTTATATGTTAACATTATTCTTTTTTTTAGGCGAATTTGTTAACACTATTAAAAAAGTCAACTCATGTACCAATTTTCAAAAATTATCAATCTTAAAATATTATTTATAAAGCCTAAACTTGAGAGTTAAAATTACAATTTAATGAGATTTTTTTTGCAATTTACCCTGAGACTAATTATATAAAGCGTGTCAGTTTTAATCTATAACAATTATAAAAAAAGAATACGTCTAAGGAATGATGTAATTGTTTCAGCTACTTAACTCTTTTTTTAAATATTTTTATTGTTGTCGGTTATGCTCTCCCTTTGTCCCATTTGATATTTTTGATGTAATCACTAATTTTTTATTTCTTTTATGGTGGTAACTACGTGGAATTTTTTTTAACCACCATACGAATGTTTTGGGACTTTTAGTCGGAGAGAAAAATTCTATGTGTCATTAGCCATTTGGTTTTAAGTTAATGTAAAGGTGTAGTAAAGGAAATGATATACACATATCACCGATGGATAAGTGTTGTTATATTTCTTTTTAATATTTTTTCTATTTTTCATTTTTTTTTACTCTGTAACACTAACTTATTTGTCTTCTCCCTTTTTATCTTATTTTCTTCTCTGTTGTTTTAATTGATCCGTGATTTTTTTTTTCTTAATTATAAGCTAATAAACCAAATAGTGCAAATAATGTATCTATATTTGAAAATTCATCCAATATTAGATTAAACTATTAAAGACATAAAATTAAATATGGCTTCATACTAGTATATATATATATATATATATGGCTCTTTGAAGTGGGAACCGAGAGGACTGATGACCCAGAAGCAGCAAAACTAGTCTCCCTTTGGCATGGCCGAAGCTGAAGCTTCTTGTCCAACTCCAACTCCAACTCCAAGTCCAAGTCCAAGTCCATCATTTTTGGAGGTGAAATGCAAGAGCTCGGGCGAGACAAGGCGGTTTGCGGTTGGGACGGAGGCGGGTTTCGCAGTTTCAGTCATAAACAGAAAGTTGGGTTTGGGTTTGGGTTTGGGTTTGGGTTTAGGTTTAGGAGACAAGTGCCTCCCTCTTGCTCTTCACATTGAAGCCATCAAACAAGGCCAGGAGCCCATCACGTTTGGTCCCAATTCGGTTCTCCTGAGTTATGGTGACGGCTGGATCTTACAGACTGTAACCGATCTTGATTTTTCTGGTAATTTCCTTTTCATTTTTGGGTCTTAATCCTTTTCTTTTCATTTGGGTTTTCTGAACAATTTTCAATTTTTGATCTTAATTTAATATTTATAAATATTTTTCATCTGGGGTTTCATTTTTTGGGTTGCATTTTATACATCTGACTTTGTAATTGTTTTTTTCTTCCCGAATTTAAGATATTGGACATGTGGAAGATGTTGCGAGGCCTGTGATGAGTCGAGTACCTAGCGTAAATGTAAGATTTCTATACATTGATTTGTTTGTTTTTCGAATTTATTCTTATTCGATATAACATTCATAAATTTAAATCCTAATATTTAAAGAGGCTGGAAATGGTATGGAAATAAAAACTTTAGGCTATGTTTGGTGGGAGAGAGAGAAGAATAGGGAAGAACTACAGAACCTAAGGAAGGAACATGGAGAGAAAAAAGAGGACTTTTCCCTTGTTGTGTTTGGTACGAGAAAAAAATGAGACAATTCATCCAATTGTGGAGGGATCAAAAATATTACTCAAACAGAGGATTTGAATTCTATGGTGTAATCTCTTTCTAAAATCTTTCTTACCAAACAACCAACCTACCCTAAATCCAGCCGTTAATCCCTCGCCCCTCTTTCCTTCCACTTTTCCCTCTTACCAATCTTACCAAACAAACCATTAAGTTTGTTTGTGGCAACATTTGTCACACCTTAGAAAGTACTATGAAGAGTCTTGTGAGTTTTTTCTTTTGTATAAAAACAATGCAGGAGACCTTTTGAGAATTTCATTGGTGAATTCGTTGCTCGATGGTTGATCATCTTTTTCTTTCTTGCATTGGCATGATGGTTGTCAGTGCCTTTCAATTTATTTGATGTTGATATTTTATTTACTTTTCTCTTTCTGAGGTTGAAATTAAGATTGGTTATAGCTAATTAAGAACTCATCTCTCTATCTCTCTCTCTCTCTCACACACACACACATATTATTGTTGGATTTTACATGTCATTAACTGATTAAATTACTGCAAAGGCAGTCTCAAAAGAATGAATGAAGAGGAAAACAAAATCTTTAGAACATCTTCTTTCATTGCATAACTCTCGCTTTTTTTCATTTTTGTTGGATTTTACATGTCGTTAACTGATTGCATACCTGCAAAGGCAGTTTTTAAAGAATGAACGTGAAGGAAAACAAAATCTTTATAACATCTTTCACAGTATGTTTCTGAGAAAACATGACCTTCAAGGATAGAGCCTGTCAACTTGCTTCTCCAAACAAGTAGATATAGCATGTAACAACAAAAAGTCTAGACAAACTGTTGGTAACATAAGGTTACAATGAAAACAAAGAATTAAATAATTTCTTTCTATTCTTGCTGAAGCCTATTCCAGGGCTTTTCAGGAATCAAACATTTTAATGAGGTCATTTTTATGGAACTTTCATGATTTTGTAGTACTTGAGAATTCTGCTAGAGATAGCACTTGTTCCCTCATGGTGGAAGAACTTTTCCACCTAGGCTAACAGCTATCACTCTTATTTTCTATTTCCTGAAATTCCAGCACTTGTTAGTCTTGATTACGAAGAAGTTTTTCTTTTTCCTCTTAGTTCTTTTGCATTATTTTTTACTCAAGATAATTTGGCATGTTGTTTGTAATGTTACAAAAGAAACTATTTTCCAATTAACAAAACTGGTTTGTCTGTTCAGACATATTGTACTGTGTACAAAATTAATGTGAGTGAGAAAATCTTTTATTTTGTAAGGGCTTTAGTAATTGCTCGTTTAGGTTGACAATCAATGCTGGAGGAAAGTTGTTGTTGTTTTTGTTTTATTTTTTTATTATTTCTTACTTTTATTACATCAAGTATTGCTCTTGTATTTTCTCCTTGTGTTTTGAGTACTTCTTTTTGGTAAATCAATTATTGCTTTGCTCTTGTGTTTTCTTCTTCTACTTCTTCCTCTTCTTTGGGAATTTCAGTCTAGTTTTACGCTTCAAAAACCACCCCAATTCCTAGTAAAATTATGTTAGCTGAATATCTTGGATCATAATTCATAATCTAAATGGTTACTTCTGAATTATGATGCCAACCGTTTATATCTCCTCACACACACATCTTACATGTCCCTTACCCTTGCCTTTCCTAATAAATAAATATAAAGGTATTGCCCTGCAGTTTGGATTTTTATCTCAATTTAGATCTTGATACCCCCAAACAACAATTTTATTCTCTAGACCTTGGACTTTGTCAGCTGATTATCTAGCTTCTCAGAATAAAATATTAAAAAAAGCATGGCTTAGGCCCTGATTTTCACAATACAGTATGCACAAGTAACATCTTTCAGTCCTCTTTTCCCAGCTAAGCAAAACAGAGAAAGGAAGAGTTTCCTAACACTGAGATCAATCAATTTATCAGATTGAAGTTTTGCACTCTTCTTTTGTGTTTGTGTAATGAAACTATAATACCAACATTGTTGAAGCCTTAATATATGCATGTGCAGTATTTTTAGGATAAGTAGGAGCAAGAAGAAAATAGAACAATGTCTGCTTACCTTTTATTCTGTGATCCTGTCAACTATTATTCCCAGTTTTTATTTCATAATTGCATCACATTACTGCCTATATTTTGATCGTCGGTAAAGTTTTTTGCTTAGTGGGTCATGTGTTCATTTTGGTTCTGTAATGAGTTGAATTCAAACCCTTTCTATTCCCCTATTAAGAATTTGAAATGGTGATAGTAAATTTATGGTTAATGTATTTAAGAGGAAAATGTTAGGAATTGTTTTTCTTATTTTATTTCTGCTCAAATAAACGTAGAAATCTCTTTGGCAAACATATTAGCTAACATATATTTGATTTTAACTTTGTGCAGGGTCCTGACTCCTCTCACATTAGAAAGAAGGTGACAAAACCTTCAATTAGTTTGGTGTACTTTGGAAAAATAGTATTTGCTTTCGTTCTGCTATTTGCGCTTGGCGCAATTTTCACATTAGCACTGGAGTATCTTCCCGCATTGATATCATATGTCCAATCCTCCATCTAAATGATTATTTTCTTCTTTAATCGAATCAATGTGTCGTGTGTGTATCCCTCTCCAATTTCGGCAGACAAATGAAAATGAAAATAGTTTGCATCCTTTTTTGGCTGCTATGATAGTCGGTCTATCATGAAGATTTGATATGCCGTAAAAACTGATTATTCCGGCAAGTTTTAGTTGTATGCTTCCCACCTTCACTAAACCATGGTACATGTAATTCCAACTCCAACTTGGACTAAAGTAGAACCAGTTATTGAAAATTTCATATATATATATATATATATATATAGTCACTAATCTGGTAGGTTTTTTTTTTTTACTTATGCATAGGTATCAATTTGGCCAATGAAAATTTAGCATGCATATTTTTTTATTGTAAAAAATAAGAAAAAAAGAACATTAATGATACAAATTTTTTCATACACTTCATATCATCATTAGATGGTGATCTAACGGTTTAAAAAAAATACCTACTAAAAATAAAAAATAAAAACTTGTTGAATTGACAATCATATATATATATATATATGCACATAAAATATATTTGGAATGGAGACGGGGATTGAACTCAAAATCTTCTACATACAGAAAACTTTATATTATCCCTGAAATCTACCAATATTTAGGAGATACCCGAGAAACTATCAAATTGTTACGGAAATTTCAATTTCGTTTCTATATATTTCAAGTTTTGGCACGCCAAAAAAAAAAAATCATGCTATTTTTCAAGTTAAAAAGTATACATATGCTATGATATGAACGGTAAACGTGGAAATGATTTATATTAAATACTTGCTTTTGACAACATTAACTTGAACCCTGAGGAAAGTGAAACAAATCTAATAGTGTCGACTTGTAAAAAATGACTAATATTAATTACATGGACATGCAACATGTGAAAGCAGGGCCTCCTTGATCAACATTCTATTGTTCCTAGTTCCTTTGAATAGTTCATCTGTTTCTTTTCTTGGATGGGGCAGGAGCTGGATTAGTGGCAAACTTTTGCTGCTTAAATTTCTGAACCATGGTGTAAACCTGCATCAACATGACAAATTTAACAAATCAAACCCAAAGTAAGCTAATGCATTTTAGTTTATGTATTTTATCACTGTAAAGAACATTGCTGAGAAAATAGTCTTAAAAGCAGAATCAGAACGAATCAAGGCTACTAAGTACTAATCTATGCAATGCTATTGTCCAATACATGTCAGTTTATGATGTTAGGCTGTTAGCTAACAACAGCCAAATTTCAAACACTAGGAACTTGTCATGATTCCATCTTCTGCATATTCAATCCTCTTATCATATAATGGTAAGGTCCTTTCTCCCAAAGCCCAAAAAGCTGAAGAAATATTTATAAACAATTTCGAGAACTGGAAAATGTCACCCCGACCATTTTCTCATATTAAGGATTTAGACCATTACCTTTCTAACACTAGTTGTCAATCCCGTGCTTGAAATGACCTTGCTGTCCACAGATTTCCAATGCAGGTCTTCTCTGTCCTGCTTTCGGAACGCATGCTTCAACCCACCTTCATGCTCCAAAAAAGTAACATCAAAGACGTAGGAAAACCGCCAATATAGAAACATAATACTAATTTGCCATTACTGTCTTTTTTAATATGCTATCCTCACAAAGCTGCCTCGAGTAAACTCAAAAAGCTGCCTTGAATAAATTGAATTTTATGAGGCTTAAATCAGCTCAGACTCAGAGATGCAGTGTCTGGACTGATTTTGAAAAGCAATGTAGACAATAGAAGCTACTCTTACTTCTAGCCTGTAGACAATTACGAAACAGAACCTTGATTTCCCTCTAGCTCTACCGTGAAAAAGGCATGAGCACCATGAAAACCCAAATGCCCATCTATGTATGTAACTAACAGTCTAAAGTCTTATTAAACTATAGAGTACCTTTCATACGTGTTAGAAAAGGAAAACAATGGAAATGGCATAAGACAAATCCAACTAGGTTGCATGTTCAATAACTCTCATAAACTAAAGCGTAACAACATCAAAAAAGAAAACCATTAACATTGAAGTTCTTTGAATTAAAGGAGATCTCGAATATGTATGAATATAAACGCTGTAAAAGTGGATTGTTCAACAATTATTGTAAACTTAGATTTAATAGCACGAAGTGCATACCATTGTGTAGTACAAAACGCAATACACTGTTATCACAAACGGGTGACCTCATAGTATCTAGCTAATGCTATGTATGAAAGAACATTAGAGTATATCTACGTCAACAAGACTGATTAAATTTTTCCAAACCAAGAGCACTAATTCTAATATACATATATATACAATATTATATGAAAACACACACGTCAGACCATGCAGGACATTATATTGGGTCAATGGATTGCAAATTATAATTGGAATGTATAGCATTTCTAGAATGATGTGTCTTTCATAAGCATATAGACAAGAGCAGGAAAAGGGAGAGAGTTCATACCTTTGAGATGTACTACCAACAATTCTGCATATATCTTGAGGCGTATGTGAGAGAAAATGTGGACAAATTCTCCAACATGTTCCCTGAGAACAATTTTACAGGTCTTTCTTACATCAAACCCAAAGTTGTTTTTCAAATAGTGATCAACTGCCTTTTTTCTGGTGACCAAGTCAGCTTCTCCATCCAGCAGGACAGATGGGAACTCCCAGAGACCAGCAAGCAAACCTTCATCAGGCCTTTTGACAAGAATGAATTCACTGTCTGATGGGTGTGTCTCTGACATATCGTCATCTTTCACTATCTCCAGAACACATACAGCCGAAAAATCACGTCTTTGTTTGATCTTTACCCCCTTTACAGGATAATTTGTGACAAGCACTGAACTATCATTTCTGGAAATTGAAAGTGCACGGCAGTGATCTGAGACGGGACAAGAAGAGCAATTTGGACTAGTTGGAGTGCATATGGTTGCACCGAGTTCCATTAGACCTTGATTGAAATCCCCAGGCTCGAAGGGGTCAACTAGCTGAGCAGCTAGTTCCCTATTACCCCCGTACCACCACCGACACACATATATTCACATGAATTTCAAAAAAGAAGTTGAAGTAAAAGAGAAATTGTGGCAGCGGCAGAAGTATTAACTATTAACTAAAACTCACCAAAATCTCTTGACAGTCTGAGAGTCTTTTGGATTGGCAGAAATAGCCTTTAGTCTCGCGATGACCCTGACTACATTGCCATCAACCACTGGAACAACCTGATACAGTTTTTCTTGAACAATGCTCCTTCCTTGTTGATTAAAGCAAAATCATACAAGCTACTACTTACCTCTTTAAATGCTATGGAGGCAATTGCTCCAGCTGTATACTCTCCAATTCCCGGAACTTTTCGTAGGGAAGAAACTGTTCTGGGAAACTCACCTCCTTCTGCAACAATCATCTTTGCTCCCTAACAACACCAACATAACAAAAAGGGTCAAAAAGGGCTTCCTTAATAGTCAAGATTTTGTAAGTTCCACGGGTTTTTATTCATTCATTCATATGGAACACTAAAATTTCATATGAAGACCGTACAGAAAAAGAGCTAAAAAAATTTCTTGCATCTCATGAAAATAACCATATATGCTTTATATTTAGACATTTTTATATCACAGACACAAGTGAGTATAATTACTTTTATGGATACACCAATTCGTTTAAACATAAAAGATTGGGAGTAAGTTGATTATGAATCAACATGTGGTAAAGACTGAACTGAATCCAAGAGTACAAGAAGAAGGAGAAGAAAAAAAAAGGAAGGCACCTCAAGAAGATATCGTGCTCGTCGGTAGTAGCCGAGACCTGCCCACATTTCATTAACCTCGTCGAGAGAAGCCTGAGAGAGGTGGCGTAAAGTGGGCCATTTGGAGATCCAACGTTTGAAATAGTGAATGACGGTTTGAACCCTGGTCTGCTGCAGCATAACTTCGGAGACCCAAATTCTGTAGGCTCCCTTCTCAATGTGGTCCTCCGCCAATCGCCATGGGAGCTCTCTGCGGTTTAGGCCGTACCAACCGAGAAGAGAACCTCTTATATCTTGTATTTGCCTTTCACTAAACATATCTTCCATATCTGCTTCCTGCTGCTGCGCCTCTTCGCTTGCTGCTCCTCGCCTTCCCGCTCGCATTTGCCTTTACCCTACTCAGAAAACCTCTGCCAAGCACATTCAAAAACGCTCTAAATTTGGCTCCAACTATTCTAAAACCTTAAAACAAATGATACCATTGTTTTCATTTTTATAGTAAAATACCAAGTTTATCACCTCAGTTGGTTAGGGGACTGTGGCCAAGCAAAATTATGGGTTCGAACCTAGGGGAGGTTAGGGATTCTTTTTTTTCCACTTTCCACACCCGCCTAGCACTAAATCGTATAAATCAGTTTTACACTAATATATAGAGGTATATTTTCTCTTATTGTGTGTTTCTTTATTTTTTATTTTTAAAGGGATGTTTGGTATTGCATTTTGTTTTTGTTTCTATAATGGAAGAAAAATGTGTTTGGTAGTCATTACTTTCTTTTAAAAAAAAAAAAAGTAGAAATAAGAAAATAATGTTAGAAGCACCCAATTAGAAAAACAACATTGACATTTTAAAAAAGTCATAAATAAATAGAAATGGATAAAAGAAAAAGTGAAAAAAGAGAGTGAAAAGAAGAGTAGAAGAGAAAATAATGTTAGAAGGACCCTATCTGGAAAAAATAACATTGATATTTGAAAAAAGTCGTAAAGAAATAGAAATGGATAAAAGAAAAAATGAAAAGTAGAATAGAGGAGAAAGAAAGTGTTAGAGAAAAAGTAAAAGGAGATTGAGAAGAAACAAATTAGTAAGAGAGAAGGAGTTAAAAGAGGAAAAAGTGAAAAGAGAGAAAATGATGAGAGAGAAAAAAGACAAAAGATAACCTGATAGGTCATTTATATAGTTATAGTTTCTTTCACCAATTGATGTTAGCTCAATTGGTCTATAATTTTTTAGAGTATTTAATGGATATGGAAAAATATACTATTGAAGTTTAGTTAAACAAATTTGTAATTTAAATTTCTGACGTATAGATTATTCTTAAATTCTATATAAATTATAGAAGCCTATTGACCATTAAAGAAGTGGAAATATATCCTAGTGAAAAATATTAATAATTGGATCGAGGTGAAATTATTATTTTACCACTCTAATTATTTTATTCTTCGTTACTTTTCATATATCTAATAGATAACTTGACATTATCAAGAAATTTATAATTCAATAATCTCTTTTATTAAATACTCAACACTAAGATCTAGTTATCCAATTATCCATAGCTAAATAAAGTGATATTAACTCTTTAAATATAAGGATCATGGTATTAATATCTACAAATATAGGTTTTCTAATCCATAAGATTATTTTAGCAAACAAAAGGAAAAAGAATATTTCTTTTATTCGTAGTTGTTAATAGTTCTAATAATATATTTTTATAAGTATGAATTCATTATTTATTTCAGAATTAAGAAAAATACTCTGAATTATTATGTGATATATAATTTTATAAAGGACTCTTAATAAATTCATATTTTACTTTGTTATGTTAAGTACATTTAATATATACTAAATTTTTTGTTTAAAGTTAATATTTTGGTCATTTTAGACTCGTCACTCCCACTTAAAATATAAAGAGACTACAATCTGTTTTTCCAAATAAAATGCTTGACTTTTATTTTGAATATTGTGGATTAATTTATACTACATAAAGAATTATGTCTATCGCATATAGCATCTACATGAAATAATTCTTTATCTTTTAGTCTAGAATCTTCGAGGTTTTTTTTTTCTGCAAGTAAGAAGGAAATTTATTATTGAAATAAACCAATTGCTACAATATGAGCATCACAATAAAAAATTTCCCAATGACAAAATAAACTATGAGTACTGAAAAAACTAATCCTAGTATGTGTATGGGCCGCTTCATTTTTGGAGTGAAAGATGAGGCGACAAGAGCCACTACCGTTATCTATTAACAAAGAGTTTGTATAATCAATAGTATTATTGCTAAACATATCATTAGAGGAATTCACTATATCCACGATAACGTTGAATCAGTTTCTACCACATGGACAATGAATTTTAGAAACACTGTAAGATCTAAATCTTCATATCTCAAAGTAAAACATTGACCTTGATAGACTTTGTCTTAGGAAATTGTGTAGCACCTACATTGAATTTTTTTTCCCTATATTTAGATTATAGAAAATTAATATCTAGAAGAAACACATAAAATAAAAAAAGAAAAATAAATTAAACAAACAAAACTTATATAGATCTAGAATCTAGTAGAACAATAAATGAAACAAAATAAAATATTTACAGATCTAGAATCTAGTAGGACAAAACCTCTATAAAAGTAAATTTACGGAAACAAGACATCTACGCAAAATGAATGATTATTGAAAAAAAACAAAATAAATTGAAAAAATTCTACCGAAGAGAGAGATCAAGAGAATCTCTCTCTCCGGTGAGATGGAGATAAAGACAGAAAAAGTTATTGAAGAAGAAGATGGGTTTTTTTTTTCCTACTTAGGTTTTGAATCTTGGGTTATTTTACTTCTCCTATAAATAATTCCACATTATAACTGCATGAAATTAATAAAGTAAAAATATCTTTAGTGAACTTAAAATGTCTTTTTTTTTTTTACAAAGAAACCAAATGTTTTTAAGGCTTATTCTTGAAAATTTCTGTTTTATTTTTTCCTTTTTAATTTATAATAAAAATTTTTGATCAATTTTTCTATTTTAAGAAAAGTCTGTCTCAAAAGTGCTAGCCAAGGCCTAATGATAGTAATATCGATGACTTTCGATAATGCTATGAACCCATGACGATATATATAAATATAAATATAAATATATATATATATATATATATATATATATTGACTTTCAATAGAATAAATCAATACTAATATATATTAGAATAATGTCTTGTAAAGCATTTTATTATTTTAATATTATAAATAATCTTTATCAGAATATTTGTTATCTATATGTTATTAATAAATTTTATATCATGAATTTCTATTTTATTTATGTCTCATTAATATACATGTGATGTCTATGTTTATCTTATGCAAACATCTAAAAGATTCCAAGACATGTAATGAGTAATAAATAATTATTCGTATGATGAGTTCATGTGTGAGAGACATTATATTCTTTATTTCATTGTATCTAAATTAAATTATTTGCATTCTAACAAAATTCTTACAACAAGATATTATGTATTTGACTTTTAGAAATATATACACAAGCTTTAAGAATTTATATGCATATCAGATTAAATTACAACGATGATTTCTTTTTAAAAAAATCCAACTTTTGCCAAAAGTTACCACATAAATTTTGCCATGTGACAATAGAAACTCGGAAATTTTTCTTTTTTCTTTTTTTAATAATCGCATATAATATAATCAAAACTAGTTCTAAATTAACACCACTAAATTTGCAATGAGACATTATTAGTACCACAACTAGTTTTAAGTGAATCCATTATTTAAATTTTATAATGCTGATAATTTAACAAACCTTAGACTCAAATGGTTCTATTACTTTTTAAAGGATATAATCCTTGAATATATGAATTTTATATACCCAATCGTTATTCAAAATTAAGAGGTATATGGTTGCATTGAAAACAAAGATAATTTATTGGTAAAATGCAAATGTCTACCTCATTCAAAACCAAAATGGTCAACTTGGAATTTTTCAAAAAATTTTCAAACCAATTTATCATGTCTTAAGCTTTTTTTTTTTTTTTTAAGTTCAAAATTAGGAAAAATACTTGGAACTTTTAGTTCATAATAATTACCTTGACCTAAAATATTTTCCAACTAACACTACCAAATGTAAATTAGGATTACTTTGGTACCACAACTAAATTTAGTATAAACCAAGATTCAAACTTTATAATTGGGTAAATTGACAAACTCCAAGTCTCTAATAGCCCAAAAATTTCTAGAATCATATATTTCTTAAATAATAAATTCTTTTACCAAATCCATATTCAATTTTTTTAAACAAAATATTCAAAATCTCTCTAGAAGCAAACATGTTGCAATGATAAAATGCAAGGGTCTGCATTATATTGAACCTAAATTGTCAATTTCAAATTTCTAAAAGTTTTAAACCCAAATAATACGACATTAATTCTAACCAAATTTTATTAATTCGAGATTTCCCTTACGAAAATTAAATTCGATAAGACTGGAAAAGAACAAATTTTAATTTATAACTAAGTCTATATTATTATATCAATCTATGAATAAAAAAAAACAATATGTGATGACCATCCAAAAGTCCTACCAATGCATGATACAAGATTATAGAAATGATTTATCAAACACTCAAATAGATTAATCACATATAAATAATTTCTAAGAAATTCAAATCATAACCCAACAAGCACAAATAATGTCAAGGCATGCAATCAAAATACAAGATATTGGATTATTATTTTAGAACTTATGAGATTCACAATTATAGACATAAGAGTACAAGAACGAATGCCCATTTGAATTGAGAAATTTTCGATAAGAATAGAATTCACCAGTCTCGTGTCATTCTCGACACTTCTAAAACTAGAATTTTAGGGTATAACCATCCTAAAGATATCAAAGTTATACTATAGAAAGGTGAACAAAAGATTCGAAATGAATTAGAGTAAAGACATCATATTTAGTTAATTTCTAAGTGATGTACGAGGTATTTTTAAAATACTTTTCCAAAATCCTTTTAAACACTAAAATATCACAAGCAAGATCTCAGATGGATCTGAAGCTCGAAGCTCTAATACCAAAATTGTCACAATTGGAAATCTAAGGCTGTGACTTTTGGTATATATATGTGAAAATAGTAATAAACAATGAAATTTCAAAATTTCAGTAAATCGAGTACTTGAAATTTAAGTTTTAGTTCTCAAAAGTAAGTAAATGACAAGATAGGATAAATTTGATAATCATGATATTATCTACCAGTTTTAAATTTCTAAGAAATTCTTTATTTTAAGTTTAGAGAAAATCCCAATTATCTAGTTTAAAAACTTTTATTAATTCATGAAGTTTAATGAAACAATTTAATTTAAAACCCTAAGCCCAATGTTCAAATAATTTACCTAAAATCATTTTAATTTCTAAGTACTCGATTTAATAGTAAAAATCATCCTTATATATCTACTTAGTAAATATATTATTAGTGGCTAAATAAATTTGGCACAGAAAGATAAGTTGACATAGAGTACGAACTAAATCAAGTAAAAGAGTTGAAAATGCAAGCATACACCAAGCATGTTTGCCAAACTACCAAAGTAATTACCACAAAATAAATCGACACCTGAGAATGAAAGGAAGTATGGGGTGAGCATGTGAATACTCAGTAAAAATTCAATTACCTTTTTGAATGGATGCAATTTTATGAAACCTGTATGATTAATACCTTTTCTAAAATCCATTTATAAACTAAGTATAAAATAATTAATATCCAGAGTAGTCATATATTCAAAACTAAAACCAAAAATATACATTTGTACATATCATAAATCAACTTATCCCATGAGCTCATACCTTCTCATCACGAACTAGAGTAACTTGTACTACGTGTACTAAGTACTCTCTACCTGATAACTATCCCAGAAAATCGTAGGGAAACCTATGTGTCTAATGTACTGAACTGAAGAGGCAACTGAATGCCTATACTTACCGAACGACAATAATCAGAAAAAAATCATGTGCAAGTTTACGAGCTCTCACCGAAGGCAAGTATACTAGTCCACCTACTATAACACCACGATGCCTAAGATGTATCTTAAGTGTGATCCTATGGTATGTACAATATGTAACAAGTTATATATAATAAGCATACAGAACATAATCAAACAATGCTTTAAAACTCCACTTGATATTATTCTTGAATTTACTATACCTTAGGTAGAAAATTCGCTTAATCTCCCAAGATCATGATTTTATAAACCTGTATAGAAGTCACACAGTCTAATTCTAGAATAATCCAAGATTTTCCAACAATTCATTAAATATTTAATTCACGATTTTTCACAAAATAGTCATAATGCAAAATTTAAATTAAATCATCTATAAAACTAGATAATTGAGCCCCTACCTCAATTGAGTGTCCAAATAGTACTACAAAGCTATAGAGGGAGTTTAGTATCGTTTGTGTGTCGTTTGGAAGGTTGAGCGTCATTTTCAAACCTTTAATCGATAGGATTGAAATCTCGATTTTAAATCGGAGTTTCAAATCATGAAATAGACTTTACTACTGAATTCAAAGCACCCAAAATGCTGGGTTAGACATAATTTGACTGATTTGGACTCGAGCCGAACTCGAGCCCACAATAGGCAAATCAAGACAATCTAAGCTGTTAGATTTAGATTTTAGTGCCCGTCATCAAATATAGGCAATATATATATATATCAAAATTTTAATTTTTGCGAGTACCTCACAAATATAAGGTTTATTTTAGGATCTAACGATCGGATTGAAAATTTTAAATATAAAACTAAAATAGCTCAAAATTGATAAAAATGACAAAATTCAATCCGAATAATATTGAGTCAGGATATATATACCACTGAAAGATCATGACGAGATGAGTTGAATGAGACTAGTTTCACGACATGAGGTGGCTGGAGTTAACATCAGTGAGCAAAAACACCAACGCCCTCCACCTTAAATTTTTGATGTTGGCGAGCTCCGGTGAGGTCCAGATTGATGGCGAAGCTCTGTCTGAGTCTGGCGTCTGACCTAGGTAGTTCACGGCAACTGTCATCGGCTGGAAGTGTCCATCGGCGGTGGTCTTGTGGCTGCAAGCTTTGGCTAGGAGAAAGATGGAGAAGATGTCGAGGGAGAAGAGAGAGGAGTTGAAGGAAAAGAGGAAGAGAAAGAATGTGACACATGGGGGTCTCTAAATAGGCAATATTAAGTTTTTAATATTATGTTTTTACTATAACCTTAAAAATTCCTTTTAGTTTAGTCCTTAAAAATTATGAAATTTCCCCAATTTCTAGTTTTTCATTTCAATAAAATCTAAAGCTTGTATTTAATAAACCTCATTATTTTATTCAAAAAAATTATTAAATGACCAAAATACTCCTTACTAAAATAAGGGATTTTACAATTAGTATTGGTCGTAAATTATTTTTAGATTATTGTCTTTCATAGCTATGGAATATATAGAAATTCTTGATAACGAAAATGAACTTGAATCTCGGAATAATGATGATGTTGATGTATGGACTCAAAAGAGTGAAGAGATATCATTAATATCATGGTATAAGAAGTTATAAAAGGAAACTGAAATACTACAACATTTACTAAATTAGCATGGTATCATATTCATGGGAAACTTTTTATAAAAAGCAAAAGAAGCTGTACTGACATTTAAGTGAGGAATAAATTCAACTTACTCAAGCGAAAATAAAACGACTTCAAGATGTTATTGAAAAAGATGGGCATTAGGTATAATTCTACTACTGGACAAGTTACTGCAACAGATGATTTTTTTTTTTAACAGCTCATGTGATCATATGTGATTATTGTAGTATTTTTAGATTTTATAGATTTCACGTCTTAGCATGATGTTATTTTCTTAATTTATACAAGTACGACAAGTAATTAGTATTGGTCGTAAATTATTTTTAGATTATTGTCTTTCATAACTATAGAATATATAGAAATTCTTGATAATGGAAATGAACTTGAATCTAGGAATAATGATGATGTTGATGTATGCACTCAAAAAAGTGAAGAGATATCATTAATATCATAGTATAAGAAGTTATAAAAGGAAACCGAAATACTACAAAATTTACTAATTATTGTCTTTTATTGCTATGGAATATATAGAAATTCTTGATAACGAAAATGAACTTGAATCTCGGAATAATGATGATGTTGATGTATTGACTTAAAAGAGTGAAGAGATATCATTAATATCATAGTATAAGAAGTTATAAAAGGAAACTGAAATACTACAACATTTACTAAATTAGCATGGTATCATATTCATGGGAAACTTTTTGTAAAAAGCAAAAGAAACTATACTGACATTTAAGTGAGGAATAAATTCAACTTACACAAGCGAAAACAAAAGGACTTCAAGATGTTATTGAAAGAGATGGACATTAGGTACCATTCTACTACTGGACAAGTTATTGCAACGGATGATTTTTTTAATGCCTCATGTGACACTTAAGTTTATATTAGGGATGACAATTCGTATTATCATGTCGTGTTTAAATCGACATAATTACGACACTATATGGTAACACTCCAATCCAAACATGACACAATTATGAAACGTATCAAAAGCTTAAACCCGAATACGACATGATTAATACATGTGTAATATAACACGATATGTGTAACCCGTTTAATAAATATATTATATATCATATTATGATCTATTTGTTCAAAATTGATTCGATTACTCTAATTTAAAACGATTATACATTAATTAATTCAACTTTATATATGTAAATATGTTTGGAATTAATCAAAATCATATTTAAAATATTAAAATACAAATAAATTTATCATATTAGTGTACTCGAGACGGAAACGACTTTTTTAATTAAACGGATTATACGAGTTATTTTTGGATTAAGCAGATTGTCCCGAAATCTACCTATTAATTATTTGTGTTATATGTGTTAACCTAAAATTGACATAAAAATTAAATAAATCACCTAATCTCGTTTATTTTGTATTATTTTCGAGTTGTAGCGTATAGTAGAAAATTGCAGGCCTTAGTTTACATAAGATACGAAGAAACCCATGTTGAGCACCGACTTCATCAAGTGGACTTTTGTCATGAATTTAGGGCCCAATATACAATTGACTACCAAGCAAATATGGATATACTAAACGGACCACTTGATTCTCTGTAATTCAACTTGGTAGGCCCATGAATGTTGCCGCTGGGTTTCCTTCTAACATGTAATCTTATTTTTCAGTCGAAAATCTATTTCTTCCTTTTTTATTTTGTCTTTGGTCCAAATTTCCATTTCATCTTCATGGTTGTAATTCTTTTTCGGAATATTATTATTTTTATATTTTGGATTTTGATATTTTTTTTAAATTATATTTTATATTTTTGTTATTATCACTTAAATTTGAAATTTATTATAAATTTATATCCTGACACCAATTTAAAATAGTTAATTTATTAAGATGTCGTTTAAAAAATTAAAAATAAACTCTATAGAAATTGATATAAAAATAAGTTTATTAATCTTCTTAGTAAATTAGCTGCTCTAAATTAGTTTTAGAATATAAATTTGTAATAAATTTTAAATTTAAGAATCAATATTGATAATAATCAAAATATAAAATATAAATTGAATAAAATATCAAAATATAAGGTATAAAAGTAAAACCCTCCTTATTTTTCCGGTCAAAGAAAAATAACAAAATTAGGTAGCAACTATAAATAGAAGTAATTACCAAATATAGAATTTAGGTATAAAAATATGTGTAAATATTAACCCATCGCTCCAAAGGTCAAAATCGATTAAAAAAAAAAAAAGGACTGAAAGTTTTGACTGAACCATGATCGCAAATTCACTGGAGGATGGCAAACAAAAATCTCAAATGGTTGAATTGGCTATATTATCAAAATACTTGCAGTCCAGAGCCCCAATAATACATACATGGAGCCCCAAAATTCAATTCCTTTCATTCCCTTTAGAAGTTTCCATACTTATAGACCAACCATACAACAACTCCCACAATGACATCGTACACCATTGTCGTCGAGGAGAAGAGTCCAAAGGAGGAAGAAACCAAGCCTAGAAAAATCGGGTCGAAGAAGGTGAGGCTAGAAAAATCAGAGTTAAAAAAGCTGAGAACCTAGATAAATCATAGTCAGATAAGCTTTTGAACTTGACCATGGCTGATACTCACATAAAAAGGAGAGATAAAGGAGAATAATCTATGTTAAAAGAAAGGACAATATTGGAAATAACTTAGATAAAGAATTACTACATTTTAATAAGGGTCATATAGCTACAAACTTTAGAAATTTGGTCATCTATCAATACATTATGCCAAAAACGTCCACTCAGCATAATTTCTCATGTAAATTGAAATACTGACACACAATACATACTAATCCGAAATTGATACCCCAATAGACATTAATTGATACAGTGATATAAAATTGATATACTAATAAAACTGATATATAAAAAATTCATCCACTAAAACATGGCTATTTTGCAAAAAAAAAATATAAAAGGGACATTTGTTAAATAGGTTTTAAAACTGGCCATTAATTACAATGCGGTTAAAAATAGAGAAATCAGTCAAATATGCATCATAATAAGCATATTTTGGTCCATATGCTCTTCTTAATAAAAGTTTGTAAAATATGCATATCACTTAAAAAGTTATATTTGCCCATAATAAATTATATGTTTCTTTTCTTTTTAACCAAGTCGAAATCTTTTCTCCTCTATGTCTCTATGCTTCTCTATATCTCGATTCTTAAAGTTAACCATCATATAAAGAGCTGAAATTGTAAGATTAGAAAAAAAAAAAATAAAAGGAAAAATATGAGAAAAGATAATTGGAAAAATAATAAAAAAGAATTTGAGAAGAAACTCCGTTTCTCATCTCTCATATTACCGTTAAATTCATTATTTCCCTCTGTTCTCTCTTTATTCTTCTCCACTTAGTTCTAGTATAGTTTAAAATAATATATTATCAAATTTTGAGATGTTATGAGGTCATTTATGTATTGGAAAGTCATTTTGAAGTTAATTTTTAAAAGTTTTAACAAAAAAATTGTGATAATTTTCGATGGTTTTTCGATAATATTTCGATGAAGATTATATTCTCATTCAAATCTCGATAAAAATAGTATTTTTGATAATTTTTGATGCATTTTCAATGCAATTTTGATAAAAATGGTATTCTCAGTTTTATTTTGATAAAGTGGCATTTTTGATTATTTTTGATACAATTTCGATGTTTTTTCGATGATACTTTGATGAAGTGGTATTTTTCATAATATTTGGTAGAATTTCGATATAATTTCGGTAAAGTGATATTTTTGATAAAATAATTATCAAAAATATCACTTTCATCGAAATATTATCGAAAATGCAACCAGTTGCATCAAAAAAAATAAAAAATGCCACTTTATCGAAAAATTATTGAAAATATCATTTTCATTGAAATATTATTGAAAGTACATCAAAAATTTTTAGAAATACTATTTTTATCGAAATTTAACTAAGAATATAATTTTCATCGAAATATCATTAAAAAGCTATCGAAAATCATCGAAAATTATTGCGACTTTTTTTTTTTTAATTAAAACTCGTAAAAATTAACCTCAAAATGATTTTTCAACACATAAATGACCTCATAACATTTCGAAATTTGATAATATGTTATTTTAAACTATATCTAGATCTTAGTGGAGAAGAATGAATAGAGAAAAGAGGGAAATGATGAGTTTGACAGCGATATGAAAGATGAGAACGAGATTTTTTTTCTCAAATTCTTTTTTCTTCTTTTTCCAATTATCTTTTCTCGTATTTTTTCTTTTATTCTTTTCTAATATTATAATTTTAGCTCTTCGTATGAGAGTTAACTTGAAAAATCGAGATACAAATAAACATAGAGGCATGGAAGAGATTTAGTTAGGTTTAAAGGGAAGAGAAAGAGATGTACAATTTATTTAGAGTAAATATGACTTTTTAAGTGTTACATGCATGCTTTATAAACTTTTATTGAAGAGAGTATATGGATCAAAATATGCCTACTCTGACGCATATTTGACCTAATTTCTCTTTAAAAAGGGCTATTTTATTTATTTATTATTTTTTTTATAAATACTCAGAATATGACACCCTTACTAATTTCTGAAGCCCACGGCCGGGTGAAACAGGATTCGAGGCCCACGTAGAAATCATATAGTTGGGCCATTCTAGCAATATTTAAGATAAATATTGAATTTATATGGTAAAATTTTTAACAAATTCCCAGAATTTCCAACTTTTTGAAAAATAAGTCTTTAGAAAAATATCATTTTCAAAATATTTTAAAAATATTACTATTTACTAATTGATGAGGTATTTCATGTAATTGGTCAAGTTATTTGAGGTGATTAGACTAGTTACCTTAAATAATTGTTGGTTACTCTAAGTAACTTGATTAATTATGTTGTGTGTCTTTAAAAAATCCCAATTTTACAAAATGATAGTTTTTAAATGGTTTTCAAAAGTTCCAGCCCAATTTTTCAATTTTTTTTGTTATGGGCTTTGATTTTTGTAAGAAGCCCAATGTTTAAAGGATGAATGCTTTACAAGTCTATAAGAAACGAAAGCCAATCGTCTTAAGAATATAAAAGAGAGGCAGATGGATGGAGTTATTTATTTATTATTGCTACAAGAATTTTGATTTTATATATTAAAATTTCAAAAAAAAAATTTAAAAATCCTAAGTTTTGAAATTTTTTGAAAAATTCTAAATTTTATTCAGAAAAATACTACTGTTAAAAATATTTTATTTAAATAAATAGAACTTTTTACAAGATGAGATACCTGAGGTAAAGAGTCTGATTATCTTAATTAACTTGATTGGTTAGTTCGAGTAATTTTAAAAAGTACTAATTTTAAAGAAAAACTCATATTGTTCTATTATTTTTAAAAAGTGTTATTTTTTTAATAAAGTTTTAAAAAATAATATATTTCTAATAAATTCAGGATTTTTCAAAAAGTTTAACCGATCTGGGTTTTTCAATTTTTCAGACTTCGGGCCCTGTTTTCTTTTGTTTTTTTTTTTTTTTAAGAGGACCAAATTGTTGTGTGTGTGTGTGTGTGTTTTTTTTTTTGAACGAAGGGATGGTGTTGAGTTAATTTAACATGCAATCTTACACTGAGATATAACTAATGATATTATAGTGGAATTTTTATCTGATACGAGTAGATCATTCATTGGCAATAATCCCAAATTAAAATTTTGCAAATTATCTGAATTAATTCGCTATTGTGATGTGTATTTCAATCAATTTTGGCTGCCAACGTAATTACGACTTATTTTTTAATTATTTTTTTGAGTAAAACATATATAATAACGACTTTTACTTGACAAATAAGTCCAGTAATTAAGGAAAAAAGAAGTAAACTTCTAGCTAGCTAGTTATTTTAATTGGGATAGTATCTCTTTTATATTTTATATTTTTATACTTTGTTTTTTAGTTATTATCAATATTGATTCTTAGATTTGAAATTTGTTACAAATTTATGCCCTGACATTAATTTATAATAGTTAATTTATCAAGATGATTTAATAAACTTATTGTCAGACAAGTTTTAATATAGCTTATTTTTAATAAATGGTATCTTGATAAATTAACTGCTCTAAATTAGTGTCAAGGTATAAATTTATAACAAGTTTTATCTCTAAGGGTTAATATTGATAATAAACAAAATACAAGGTATAATTTGAACAAAATATCAAAATACAAAGTATAAAAGTGATTATATCCCTAACAAATTGCAATATCATTTCTTTCTGAAATTGTTCCCTATTAGCTCATGAATAATATTCAGTTTTAAATCATTTAAATTTAAGGTTGGCATATTAGTAATTACATACAAAAATTGATGTTAGTGTTGTCCGTAAACTCAGAAAGGAGTTTAGAAAGCTAAAAGAAAAATTTAAAAGCTCCAGAATTAAAATGAGATTGTTATAATAATTTTAGAGCTAACAAGGCAATCAATCCTTGTTTCATATTCACAAGGCCTCTACATTTTAGAAACTTCTACATCGTCAAAGAAAACCCTAACCCACCACCCTACTTGACTTGATTGCTCATCGGCTATCAACAATAGCTAGCATACCCTCTCACAAGAATGGTCTTTTCTGGAGTGAGTTGGCAAAATAGCCTTTTTTGGAACACACTTTTGCAAAAACATCTATGTTTTAAATTACTTTGTAAAATAATTTTTCTTAATAATACTCGATTATACTCCATCTCATATTCGATTACTGTTTAACACTATACTCTACTGTATTTGCAAAGAGTTTTAAAACATAGATTTTTCATCAAAACTCGCTTTGAAAAGATGTATTTCACTTAATTGCTCAATTTTCTTTAAGTATACTCTTGGGATAATCCCACTAAAAGCTCCTTACCTTTTTTTTTTTTTTAAAAAGGTCCTTTTTCATTTTCCAATGTTAAATTCAATGTTATTTTGAATATTGTGTTATTAGATAATTTTTTTTAGACTTTAGATATGAATATATTTTTTGGTAAAAAACATTTAGTTTTATCAAGCTACATTTACGAACCAAGAACATGGTAAACTTAGTTATATTAGGATTATTTTTAACATAAAAAATAAAATGAAAACAATGGTTCTTCGCCGTGCATTATGGTCTTTGTACCACTGTAGCTCCTTTTTTTTTTTTTTTTTTAATATTTTGATAGTTATAAATTGACTAGCACATGCTTTTAAAATTTGACAATTTTTAAAGTGGAATGGCCAATTTATAGTGCAACAATATCAATGTACAGGATAAAGCTACTATATAATTTGATAATCCGATACTAAAGAAGTACAATGATTATAATTCGTATATAATGAACAAAACTCAACCCTATACCCTCTATTAAGGTTGAATCGTGTGTAAACCTTTGTCTTTTCTTCTTCGATTTAATTTTACTTATAAGTCATAACACCTGGTGGCGATAAAAACAAGCCAGAACTAGGAAAAAGGGACCGATCAGTAGGTCCTTTCTTTCCTATACGATACATAAATAAAGTCTCATACGTATCACGGGTAATTGAGAAAGTGAAATATTGGAACTGAAAGAGAATTATTATAGTTAGCGACAACAAAAAGGTTATATGCCAGGAATGTTTCTTCGTTTCACCTACAAAGGCAGTCAATTCCAAGATAAGTAGTAGTAGAGTCATATGACTCATATATTGAACAATTGAAGATAAAAAAAAAGAAGCAACAAAAAAAAACAAAAACAAAATAAGACAATTAATTAATTAAAGTTGCTTAAAGGAGAGAGACATTCCTTCAGCCCCTAAACCCGAAAAGTATAAACAAAAGTTAAAAAGCAGCCCATTCCCCCAACCCCACCACCTAAGCCGTAATTATGACACTAATAAGAGTGGGAATATTATGACTTAAAAAGCTTAAAACTATAATGATTACACAAAAGCGATTCTCTCCATAAACTCCCATGCAAAAATTTTATTAAGCAATGTACTATATTACCCAATAGGATTTAAAAAACTAATATAAAAACTCTTATTCTTATAAATGTTTATCATCAAAGAGGAAAAGAGTAAATATAGAATCTACTGCTATCTCTTGAGAGAGGTGATGGGTTCTGCACTGGCAAATAGAATCTATGTTGGGAGCTTTAAAAGGTGAGCCACCAAATCAATGATCAAATGGAGAGAGAGAGAGAGAGAGAGAGAGAGAGAGAGAGAGAGAGAGAGAGAGAGGAAATTGAAGTAAGGATTCTGAGGTGCGTATGAGTGAGATGTTATGTGTCAGCTTGATGAGGCATGCGCTTCTTTCTAACTCCAAAGAGTAACTTGTTTGTTTATGTTACACATCAAAAGGACATTAAGGTGTTTTAGGGCACTGAGTGTTTCTTTTTCCTTTGGCGTTTTCCAACATTCCTTTGCGTTGTATTTGATATCTAGGGCCAAGGACGTTTGTTCCATGCTATATATATATATATATATATATATATATACTTTTCTTTATGATTTATGAGTTCTTAAAATAAACACTAAATTCGATGAACAAAAAGCCTACCTTCTTGCTATTGTCGTATTAATAGGGTTTTAGCACTGGGCGATGGTTTGATAGATAGAGAACCCAGAAGGACTCTCAAAGACGTAAATGTGAGATACGAAAAATGCTTTTCTTGATTCGATCCTCAATCCAATGATTTTAATAATAGAAATGGAACTTTTTAGTGAATATATAAAGAGATCATCCTAAAAGAAAAGTTACGTAAAAGATGAAGAACACTTTTGACTATATAATAGTGGTTTGTACACTACAAAACTTACACCTTTCCACGCTTGTTAATTATTCTTTTTTCCAGTATTTTCCTAATTTATTTCTAAGAAAAGATTATATTTGACACGTCTTAATATATATATATATATATATATATATGAGCATAATAATTTTTTTTTCACAAGTATAAATCAACTTGATTAATGAAAATTTATCTTACATATTTTTTATATTAAAAAATAAAAAAATAATATTAATAATGTATACATCATTATAACCGTTATATCAATCGAATAATTAGAAAAAAAATATCTACACGTACATAAAAAGAAAATATTTATTGAATTGTCAATCTATATATATACACGTATATATTATAGTGAAATTCAGTCAAATTGAAAAATATTTGCCCATAAGCTCTAAAATTTTTAAAAAAAAACCTCATTTTTTTTCCTTTTAAAATTCAGACGATAGTAGCAACACTAGCATAGTACATGATAATATATATTGATATTCTGATGCTTAACATCTAGAATAACTTTAGAATAACTTTAAGCACACAGAATAATCCTTAATGCCATTTCAGAAACCCTTCTACGATATCAGCTGCATGTATTTTTTTGGTATTTTATTTTGAAGTCCGGAACAAAATTCCCTTGTTCCATTTTCTGTGCTTCGATTTTCTATAGGGTCCTTTCATGCCCTTCTTTTCTATTAGGCATTCACTGATTCTTGTATGTGTTTGCTTGGATCTAAATTGAATCTAGAATTCAAATCGAAACTATGTAGTTGGTTGTGTGGGAATTAAAAAAACTAGTATCATAGACAAATATGTATTGAACTGAAGCAAGCAAAGATAAAAAAAAGAACAAAAAATCAAACAGCGACGAAGAACTCAAGATGTGCAAAGTTGGCTTTTACAAAAGCGTAGAAGTTCTATTGATCATTGGAGAAAAGGAAAAGAATCAATTTGATTTTGATTTGGACTGAAACTTTCATGAAAGTCCAAGGAGAGATGCTCATTTTCATGCAAGTCCAAGTCCAAGGTTGGGGTTGACATTGCTTTTTCAAACGATATAGTAGGGCTGTAGTTGGCATTTTGAACTATCAATCTTGGTTTGGTAAATGTATAATGATCAAATTATAAAAGCAGGGTGTCTCAAACACTTGAAGAAGGATTTGATAAGCAAGAATTTCTTCTAGGAAAGGCATGTAGGGTATAACGTGAGATGGCTTGTACTCGGTGCATATATTAGAAAAGTATATTATGAGAGAAGAAGTTTTGGCTGCGTAAAAAATTCAAGAAAGGGTGAAAATGGTCACAAAGAATTCATTATGAGTGTCTCGATCAAGGGGGAGATATCAAGTTGGGGATTTGAAGCAAGGACTATCTTGGCAGATTGATGTTGCAAACGCTAGTCGATCATCCACGAACAACAAAGAAATTCGTGTTGGTTGGAGACAACAAGCTGCTAAGGCATTAAATTCAATTGCCTAGGGGAAAAATTTTGTGGGTGACTACTAATTGAAGGTGTCCTAACTCGACTATGAATTGGCTAGTTGGGATTAATTATAAGATAGTTTACGAGATTAGCAGATGGGTAATACTAGGATACTCCTTCATAGCGCGCGCGCGCGCACATATATATATATATATATATATATTAAAATTTCTATTAGGATTAGTCTATTCTGAAACTCTAAATATAGACCTTGTCTTTAATCAAATCACGAGTTGACAAGAGAAAGCAACAATGAAATTTAGTGAGAAGGGCTCTTGGAATTTAAGATTTCAATAGTGTAAAAACTAAAAAAAGTGTAACTATATTCCGTTTCTTAGTGAAACACTTGCTAATAATCTCTTGGGAACATAGACAATTGAGCCAAACCATATTGTATTCTTGTGTGCTTTATTTTCTCGTGAGTTTGTACTGGGATTGTGAAACCCCTTATTTTAAGAAAGGGTATCGTGGTCTTTTCACCCAAATTAAAAAAAAATGAATCTGGATAGATTTGAGTCTAGATTCGTTCAGATAAAAATGTGAAGAAAGCTTGAAAATTGGGGTCAAAGTGTAATTATTTAAGAGTATTTTTTAGAAGATTTTCAGAAAATTGGGTCCAAGTGCAAATAAGCAAAATAGTACCCAATTAAACAGAATTTGACACGTAGCACTACAGTTACGGAAATTGCCTATAAATCCCTGAACTTCCTCATCTTCTCCCTTGAAGCCCCTACGAAGACCTACTGCTACCAGCCACTGTCGCTCCTCTTTTGGCCACTGTTGGAACTTGCCGCCACCCGGAAATGACGCGCTGTCGCCATACAAAGCTCCCGCCGCATCAGAGCCCGCAATCGCCGAAAAACTGCGAAAGCGTCATGGCTTATTTTGCTCGCCGAAGCCGATTCCGGCCCCCATACGCCGCAAAACTAGTCACCATAGACTCGTCTCTTCATAAGCAATCTAGTTGTAGGTACCTCGCGTCTCAGTTTTGCTCAGTTTAATTTTAATTTCGTTGAACAGTTTTGTGTGTAAAAAGTTTTGAAATTAACTTTTCGATCGGACTGTTAGATTTTAAAACTAATATCATTTTTGGAATCTACGTTGAAAATGGTGAAAAATGATATATATATATATATTGACTATATTCTGAAACGGACCGAAAAACAAAATCGGACTGCCCAGATTAACCTCGATTTACGTGCCATAGGGCCCGCATCTAAATTTGATAAATTAAATGTCTAACCCAGGGTTTTTGGATGCTCTAAATTCATTGGTGAAATCCGTTTCATGATTTGAAGCTCCGTTTGAAAATCAAGTTTTCAAACCAAGAAACCAAAGGTTTGAAAACGACATCTGCTCTTCCAAATGACACCTAAATGACGCCAAACTTTCTCCATAACCTTGTAACGCTAGTTGGACGCTCGATTGAGGTAGGTATTCGATTACTTGATTCTTAAATTAATTTAATTTATGAATTAAAGATTCTCAATAAATATAGAATTTCATGAAATAATTTATAAAAATTGTATTTATGTCCATTTTTGACCTGATTTGAGATATAAACTGCTTGGGAGGCACATCAAACTGGTTGGCGTATCGTATATACTATTTTGGATTGATTTCTGCAGGAAATTGGATTTTTAGGTTTTGATAGAAAATAGTTGTTTTAGTGCCGAAATTTTTAGAAAATCCAAAATAGTTCGAGAACTCAGTTTTGAGGACTAGAAGTGATTTGATTAAAGAATACTGCATGGTTATTTTGAGATTTTGTGGAAATGGTGCATATCTTTATTCTGTCATTTATAAAACATTTGCATACATTCACATATTTACGATGCTCTACATCGGGTGATCGGACTTACGATGCCCCACATTAGGTGATCGGACTTACGACGCCTCTTTAGGTGGCTCGGACTTACGAGTGATCCACTAGGATACTTCGAACATCATGGTTATATGTTGGCTTGAATAGATATGTACTGGTTTTTATGGATATTTTTCAATAGTTTGGAATGTTTGAACTGTTGGACTATGATTTCCACTTGAGTTTTGTGAATTGTTTGGAATAAAACACTAACCATGCAGGACCTTTAACGTGAGTATATTTTCTTACATATAAAAACTTGTAATTGATTCTCTACTGAGCATTCACGTGCTTACCCACTTTTATTTATTCCCACTTTTAGGTATTGATTTATTTTAGGGAAATTGTCTTGGTGACTTGTCAAGGTTGTTTGACATATGTATGTCGTTTCCCATATCTTTATTAGTTGGTTCCTATTCTATACCATCCTTTCTTTTTTATGTCAAATATATTTAGCTAATCGTGGTATATTTATTAAGTAGATGTATGAGGATAAATTTTACTATTTAATTGAATACTTAGAAATACAAATGATTTTATGTAAATTATTTGAACATTGGACTTAAGGTTTAATTAGACTCGTTTTTCTATAATTTATAAATTTACAAATATTTCTAAACTAATTAATTAGATTTTAACCAAAACTTTAAATGAAGGATTTCCTTGGAAAATTAATACAAAAATTAATGTTTCTTGAATATGAAATTCAGTTACTTTTGAGGACTAAATCTAAAAATTCTTAGTACTAAATTTTCTGGAATTTTGAAAAATCATTGTTTACTACTGTTTCAACATAAAATTACTAAAAATCACGGCTTTAAATTTCTGATCGTGACAGGGATTTAAATTAACTCTAGAATTTTTAGCAAAATTGTGTTCTTGGACTCTGTGAGTTACAACAGTTACATGTAAATGACAACTTCAGATGATCATCGAACCACTAGTCTTTATAGAGGTACTTAACCTGGTTTGTAATTTATATGTTCATAGCTTCCGACGTAATGGATGCACCTATTCTCCATCAGAGTGGTTTTGAAAATGGTCGGAGATAGATTCATTCTTTCTCTTTGATATATGCAAGTAATGTCGTTTTCTGTACTTATACGCCTATCTGTCATCTATGGTGTTAACAGAAATAAGGTCGACTGTTACATAAACAACCTCTCCGTTAGTTAAACTTGACATAAATGTTTCTTCTTGTCCACTAGATTTTCATTTAATAACGATGAATTAATGCAACTAAGACAATAATAAAATGTTTATAATAAGAGAATAACAAAATGAGAAAGTTATCCACATGATTTTAATAATAAATCACGATTGAAATTTATTTCGTGGGATGTAGCGTAAATATTTAGGATATTATTTTTGAAAAATTACACAATCAACTCTTTCATAGTTTTTTTTCCCAAAATATATTGTATTTCGAGAAATTAAAATCCAAACCATTCAAGATTTTCTTTCAAATTTAAACGTGGTCAATACAACGCATGAAAATTAGTGAATAAAAATGCAAGGTAATTAAAGTTTACTTATATATTTAAGGAATTAAACATGAGAAAAATCATTACAGTTTATCTTTCTTTGTCACGGTTTGTAGGTTGTATTTGTTTTTTCGGTTGTTTATGTAAGTTCCCGAGCTATTTTAAGGTAGGTTAAATCTGTATTTATCATTGAGTGAGGTAAACTTGTTCCGCTTACCTGAGAAAATTTTCAAGACCATACAAATGCAAAGGTTTGGATTGTTTTTTCTTGAAATACAATTTTTTTTCTTTTTTTTTTTTGGCCTTCAAAAAGAGTGAAAATCCAAGGTGGATTATATTGTGTAAGTTTCTTACTGTTACTGAGTCCTAAGATGATTAGTCGCAGTTCATGGAAGTAATCAAGATTATTTCAAGAAGATTGAAATAGGAGTTTCAAATTCAAGAAGTATGATTGGTTTAGAAAACTTTGAATTGAAAGGATAAAATTCTTTTTTTTTACTCCAATTGAAATGACTTTTATTCAAAAATTAGGGAACAACCAAAATCTGTCAATAACTGGACTATATACATTCAATTTCTTTATACATCATGTTACGACCTAAACCTCGGGCTAGTGATAAAAAGAGAATTTCACAAGTAGAAATTCAAAAATTATTTTTGAAAAATTTATAAAAATAATTTTTAAAATAAAATTCTCATTGTTTTGTGATTACTATTAGATTTAGATTGTTAATGAAATTTATTAAAATAAACCAAACATTACTATCAGTAGTCTCACAATCTAATACAATAATTATACAAACCGAGTCTGTTAAACAGGCCCTTAACTGTTTAATACAATTCAAGACAAATAATAGAGTTTATTTTATACAGTTATAAATTACTAGTAAGGTAACGAGTTCCTCACTATTCTGCTTCTGAATTTCTAAAATCACACTGAATATTACTTGAGAGGGGAAAAGTAAGGGATGAAAATTTACATGCTTAGTAGGAATTCTTTCAAGTCAGTGGCAGAAAGAGAATTTCGCAAGTAGAAATTCAAAAAGTATTTTTGAAAAATTTATACAAATAATTTTTAAAATAAAATTCCCATAGATTTGTGATCACTATTAGACTTAGATTATTAATGAAATTTATTAAAATAAACCAAGTATTACTATCAATAATCTCACAATCTAATACAATAATTATATAGATCGAGTCCGTGAAACACGCCCCTAAGTGTTTAATACAAGCCAAGACAAATAATAGAGTTTATTTCATACAGTTACCAATTACTAGTAAAGTAACTAGCTCATCACTATTCTACTTCTGAATTTCTAAAATCACGCTGAACATTACCTAAAAGGGAAAAAGTAAAGGATGAATATTCACATGCTCAATAGGAATTCTTTCGGGCCAGTGGCAGAAAGAGAATTTCGCAAGTGGAAATTCAAAAATTATTTTTGAAAAATTTATAAAAATAATTTTTAAAATAAAATTTCCATAGTTATATGATCACCATTAGATTTAGATTGTTAATGAAATTTATTAAAATAAACCAAACATTACTATCAGTAGTTTCACAATTCAACACAATAATTACACAGATCGAGTCTATGAAACAGGCCACTAAGTGTTTAATACAAGCCAAAACAAATAATAGAGCTTATTCTATAAAGTTACCAATTCTAGTAAGGTAACCAGCTCCTCACTATTCTGCTTCTGAATTTTTAAAATCATACCGCGCATTACCTGAGAGGGAAAAAGTAAGGGATAAACATTTACATGCTCAGTAAGAATTCAATTACCTTTTTGAATGAATGCAATTTCTCAAACCTGCATGATTAGTACCTTTAAATCCATTTATAAATCAAGTTTCTAATCACTGATATCCAGAATAATCACATATTTAAGACTAAATCCAAAACCATATCATTATACATATCATATATCAACAAGTAAATAAGTAAACTCTCATCCTCCCATCACAGCCCTGTAATACCTCTGTAACAGAGATATCTAGTATCCTAATACTGCCTATATATGTATCAGCAAAACCCTACGCAAAGGCCTAGGTTTATCACATGGCACTGTAGTAACTCGTCAGCGATCTCAAATACTGTGATGCTATAATAGAAGTCAAGTGTGTGATCCTATGGTATGTACAACAAGTAACAGTTCACAACAACCATACATCCATTGATCAAATCGTACTTTAAAAATCCAACTTGGCATTATTTTGAGATTTACTGTGCATGGGCAGCACACCGCTATTTTACCCCATAATTACAATATAAAAATATATATAAAAATCTACACAGTCCAATCCTAATACAATATAATAATTTTCAATAATTTGCTAATCCATCGTAAAATCATGATTTTTCATAAATAAATTTTAATGTATTTATAAATCAAAATAGATATAAAATCAAGTTATCAAACCCCTACCTCGATATGGTAGTAATACTAGGCTAATGACGCTCGTAGAATTCTCTGTTGGTCACTCGGGTGTTCCAACGGCAGTTTCTAGATCTCGGTAAGTCCATTTGAAAAAGTGACTTTTTACTGGAGTTTCAATTGGAGAAACGGAGGTCACCACTATAAAAAACGTTGGGTTAGATATATACTTTATTAAAAGTGGGTCCCGGTGTAGGACCAATCCGTAGTACGCAAAACAGTATAATTTAAGAGCCACAAAATTTCAATTTTTGTTCTACTTCGAAACATAGTAATATTTTATAGCAAATTCAACTCTCAACCTCACTGAGTTCAAATTCAAAATCAGAATTCAGTTTCAATACCTTGAGCATTAATTAAGCTCAAAAATCTGAAAAGTACATAAATACCACTTTTTGTAAATATTTAGAGAATCTCTTTTTTTTTTTCTAATTAAAAATTACTGCGCTTTTGGATAACATTTTTACTTCTACTAACCGTAATTATTCATAGTTGTTAACCCTATTTTACCTCAAATATTTACCTCGAGTAAAATAATTACCTAACCAAAAATTACAAAAATATCACTTTTTACGAACTTAGGAAAAATGGCCAAAATAGTAAAAATCTTACCGGTGGCGAGTTGAGCTGTGAAACCACTTAGAAGAGGTCGACAGTGTGTCCGTACAATGTTAGATGGCAGAACTTTCGTCAGAAAATTACGCTAAAGGCGGTACTTTCGAAGTCTCTGATCTTGACCACCAGAGCTCAAAACACAGTGAGATTGGTCAGCTTCTCTTCGTTAGCGAGTCCTCTTCTGCGTGGGATAGTGCATCAGTCCGGTGTGCGATAGCAGTGAGTGTCAGTAGATTCGATTCTTTTTCCTCTCTCTCGAGCCTCCTCGTGAAGAAGAACATGAAATGAGAGGGCTTACATGCAAAACTTGGTATTGTAGTACCATATTATTAAATTCCAGATATTTTATTAAAATGATCCAAAAATGGGTATTTACCAAAGTGCTATTGGTCTTAAAACTACTCAAATACCCTTAAAAATTATCAGTTTTTGCACACCCTAAAAGAATTATTTGTTTGTTTTTTTTTATCCATTCATTATATTGGAAAAATATCCATTTTGTACATCAACTTTTTTTTTTTTAAATTTTTAAAATGCTTCTTCTTTAGTTTGCTCTACTCTGTTTGTCTGTTTGTCTTCTTTCTTCCCCCCACCCCTTCAATTTGTTAGATTGTTATCTTTCTTGTTTTTGTTATATGGCTTTTTTGTTTAGCTCCCCAAAAGAAAAAAAAAGTAAACCGATATACAGAAATGAATCTTTTTTTCCCTTGTTTGATTGGTTTTTTGTTTTTTTTTTTTTATCTAATTAAAGTCTCTCAATTCAACAAATATAAATATATATTTTATATATTAAATTTGAATGTCATTTTCTCAAAATTAATTATCCGTTTATTTATTTATTTTAATTTAGTTTTACTATTGAGAAAAAGAGAAATTGTTATAACAGCTCAATACATATATTACAAAAAATAATAATAATATTCAAAATTAAATAAATAGATATGAAACTCCTCTTACTATAAAACTATCTTTTACTGCCGTCTAATGTTTCTACGGGGAGTCGCTCCAAATTTATTTATTTATTTATTTTTTCTTATGGTGATTTTGAAGAAATTAGATAGGGTAACTTCCCTCTATTAGCGCTCAAGTAATTTCATAGATTATTTTCCCCTTTCCATCTTGGGTGCAGCCTTTTTCTGGGTCTATTCCTTGGACGTAGCTTTATGATTCTTTACGATATAAATTTTATAGTGCATGCATTTTAACTATTAAATTGTTTTTTTTGGTAATTTTAATTACAAGTAAACTTGTAATTAAAATGACGAATGTATGACACCCATACGTGACATTTAGGCTCACTTAATTCTTTCCCCTCAAATTTAACACCACTAAAATTGGAGGGTAAAGTAGAAATTTCACTAAGAAAAATATAAAGAATACATTAAAAGGTCTCAAGCTATAACAAGATGAAAAACTCTTTTCCTTCTAGTAAAAATAGAAAACGATCTAGCTCCAAGGTAAATAAAAAAGACTTCAGTCGTCATTCTTTTGATCAAGCCACCAACAAATGGGTACTCGAATCTTTTATTGCCATTTTATATTATTTTTTATGAAAATTCTATTGTGGTCATATTTCCTCGATCTAATAGTGAGTATCTAGATAAATTTTTGAAGGATTTACTTGGCCACCACCTGAAAATCGAGCTTTGTGTTGACCTAGATTTTGGAGCTTATCCAATTTCTATTCTAGCTTACCGTATGACTCCTGGAGAGATGACTAAGTTGGTATTAATTAAATGAACTCCAAGAAAAAGGATCTACAAGCAGTATTTCACCTTTGGCTACTTGTGTTCTTTTTGCAAAAAAATTTCATGATATTTAAATATTTTGCGTTGATTATAAAAAACTAAATCAATTGAGTTTAAATAATAAAGTATCTCTTTCTAAGGATCGATGAATTATTTAATTAGTTTTAAAGATCTAGATTCTTTTTCAAAATCAATCTAGATTCTTCTTCAAAATCAATCTTAGATTTGATTATCATTAATTGAAAATTCTAGAAAATGATATGCTAAAAACTGTATTCAGAACTCGTTATAGCTAATTTAAGTTTTAATTATATCTTTTGATTTAATTAATGCCTTTGTAACTTTTATGGATCATATGAATCTGATTTTCAAGCCTTGTTGGTTATATAATGACATTCTTGTATACTTTAAGACTTAAGAAGATCATTTTGAACACGAGGATAATAGTCTAAACTTTGAAAGATTACCATATTTATTCATGCATGTTTATGATAATACGTGATTATTATTAAGTAAATATTAAAGATTACGTGGTTTATCATATAGTAGAGAGTAATATAAGTAAAGTTGTTTACTTATTTGAGATATAATTCTTTAATTTCAATCTAAACAATTGCTCACAACTAATTAAAAAAGTTGCGGTGCTTTGAAAGGTGACGTTATACCTAAAGCTTTGGTTTATTTTGGATACATTGAACATGACTATATGGGAATTTTTTTTCTCTTTTGTTATAAGTACTGTGATCAAGAACATATTATTATATTAAAAATAATTAGTACATGCCTCTCTAAATCCAGAAATGGGTAATAAATTCTTATTCATAATTTATATTATTTGAGGTTTCAAAAAGTAAAATCAAGAATGATGATCCAAAGCTGAACCTTTTTGCAATACAACGTTATGTGCATTAGAAATATATAATAGACATGTAAATGACAAATCTATTAGATAGAAATTAAATATCACCTTGTGGAACTATAAGTTCTCAGACAATTAAACTTTAGCCAAATGATCAATGAAAATAGTTTTACTGATTATAGACAATTTGGAAAATCTTGTTATCCATTATATATAATTTTGTCCCAAAAAATTGGAAGACAACTAGAGTGGTAAAATGACAATTTTACCTATTCTTAACTATTGATATTTATGTAGAAATATATATGTAATATTAATTGCCCAATGAATATAAATTTAATTTTTTAAGTTTTTATAATATTTTCAATTCAAGAGTTAGTATTGGACCTTTGTGTCTAATATTAGAATAACAAGCGTTTATATATTCATAGTTAATTTAAATTGTGCCTTGTGGAACTTGAATTAGACAGGTCTAATTGACACCAACCTACGCCAATATTATTTGAAATGATTATATCAAAATAGTAGACTCTAATAGTCAGTCCATATACTTAAAAGAATAATAGGAGTCAAAACAGGCAGGTGACTATACTAGGCCTATACTAGGCCTATACCTACGGCACAATGACTCTACAAATTTAGCTGGCCTAGTAAATGGGGTTGGCTAAAGACCCTACGTGGCTAGGAGATATATTTATACTTCAATATGTCATATGTAAAGAAGATTTTTCTTTTTTTTAAGTCTGATTTAAGGACATTTGTTTGGTGATTATTTCCATATGAAAGTTAGAGAGAATATAGTGAGAAGAGATCTCACAGCTGTTTGATCAAGGTCGTTCAGCTTACATATCTATATAATTAAAGCTTGATGCATAGATAGGAAGATTCATGGTTCAAGACACTGTTCTTCAAGTAAAATTTTCTATGTGCATATCTATATAACATAACCAAAATCTTATGATTTTGTGAAAATCTAAAACAAACAAAATATTTTGTTATTATATTATTCCACTGTAAACATTTTTATAATGCATTCTTGAAAAAGAATCCTACACGAGTTTTTTCAATTTAGTAGATTATTATCATTATTTTGTGGAGAATTTCTCAAAATTACGATTTCTTTCGCAAGGTTAACTAGAAAATATATCAAATTTTTGTGGGATGACAATATAAGAAAGCTTTCATAGAGTTAAAAGCAGAGATTGGCAATCACATTTATTCTTACTATTTCTAATGGTAACGAACCTAAGTCACATGAAAAGAATTATTAGACTTGAAGATACCATCGTAGTGCTATTAGGTTTGAGATTCACTCCAATCTCAATAGCTTGAAGTACCTCTTTATTCAACAAGGTTTGAGATTCACTCCAATCTCAATAGCTTGAAGTACCTCTTTATTCAACAAGACTTGAAGTTAAGGCAACAAATATAGGTTGATTATATGGAGTATTATGGCCATTTTTCAGTATCATATTGGAAACTTAGAGGTTGTTTAGGTTGTTTGGCATTATAACTAAAAATTTCTTTTTTATTTTTAAAAATAGAAAACTATTTTTGGAGAACAAATAAGGGTGTTTGGCTTTCTTTGAGAACAATTTTTAAAAACAGAGTTTAAAAAAAATAGAAAGTTTAGAGAATAACAAAATATTGTTTTCAAAGCGTTTTTTTAACTTTTTATTTTTCTAAAAGAATAAAATAATTCTTTCATATGACTTTTTATATATATATTCTCTCGTAACTTTTACTCTCATCACTTTCTCTCTCCTCATTCTCTCAATCCTCATTCTCTCTCTTCATTTTTCTCTTTTTATTTTATTCTATCACTTCTGGTCTCATCATTTTCTATCTCTTCATTTTGTTTAATCATATTATCTCTCCTCATTCTCTAGTGTTACTTTGTTTTTTATAACTTTCTTTATCTTTATTTTCTTTTCTCATATATTCTTATCGCTTTCTCTCTCTTGTGTGTTTTCATTTGTTTTTCTTTCTTTTATCTTTCTCAACATTTTTTATTTCCTCATTCTTTCTTATCACTTTCTCTCTTATTATTATCTTTCATTACCTTTTCTCTTATGACTTTTTTTCTCTAAATATTTTTTTATAATACAAATATGATTTTTTTATATTCATATAATTTTTTTTCCTAAAATATATTTTTAGAAAATATTTACCAAACACTCGTTATTTTCTGAAAACATTATAAAATAGTTTTTGTTCTCATTTCTGAGAACACAACTTTCAAAATAGAAAACAAAAAACAATGCTAAACAGCTCCTTAGTGTCGTGATTGATATTTTGAGTTAAAAAAAAAAAAAACCTCATGATATGCTAGATTCCTTACTATTAAATGATTGGAAAATGTTAGTATCAAATGGTGATTGTAACTTGGTGTATTTTGAGGATAAATAAACTGCTTATATTAGTAATATAATGGCTACGCCATCATTTCTTTAAATAGTTTTATTAAGTTAATGATAGACCAAGCATTGAGAATAATTTGGAACCAAGTTAAGAATAACAAGATAATTGGATGATAGAGTACCAACAAAGAAGAATTTGTGCTTTTCAAAATAATAGCTCGCCCCTATTGGGTTTGGCCTTTTTTTTGTCATTAATAAGAACTATTGCTACGTAGGTGAGGTATTTATGTGAACATCCATATTTTTGCAAGTCAAAAAGGTCTCTTTTTTTTTTTTAATCATTTTTTGGATTTAAAAATGGTGGAAATTGGCTTAATTAAAAGTTAGACTTAATTGAAAGAACTTTATGAAATTTGTAGCCTAAGAACCTAATTGAAAGAGATTTGAAAGACTATGGCCTAAAATTGAATTTCTAAAAATTTGGACAGCCCAATAACTGATGGGCCATGTTTGGAATTCAAATTTAGCCCTCTTTTTCTCTTTTTTTCTACCCTATTTTCTCTTTCTCAATAAGTTTGAAACCCAGTCGAAACCCCCACCATTTCTGACCATGATGGCCTTCCAAACCATTTTTCATCCTGCCGCCACCATAGCGAGGTCACTCAGCTCCAAAACCCTAGTTACTGGACCGATTTCGCCGAAAAAGCTTTGTACCATTGGCGAACAAAAAACAGCCATAGAACTTCAATTTGTAGCCAGCATCAACTCCGATTACCCTAAGACCTCAAATTCGTCTTGTTCAAATCGTCTTGATGAGAGCTTTCACGTGGTATAGGTCTTGCCTCTCAATTTAAAGTTGACATTGTTGAATTGCTTTGAGGGTTAAGTTTTATATAGTCAAGTTTTAATCACGTTGTATGAATCGTCGAATTATTGTCATATTTGGAATAAACTCGTGAAAATATAAAGAATAACATATATATATATATATATATATATATTAACCATTGCCACAACTAGATACACAAATAGAGATCTGACAGCTTGAGAATTGCCTCATTTTGTGTGCTTAGGGTCAAGTTTAAACCCGATGTTGAACTGAATGATCCATATAGTTATTCTAACTATTTGGGGTGCTAGGAACGTTATTATGGCTTTAGAATTGATGTTCAAGATGTTATTGAAAAAATGACCATTCAAAGTAAGCGATTGAAGGCTTAGAATCACTCTTTGACCCTCCAACCGACCAACGAGGGATACCACAGCCACTTGATAGTCTCATACTATTGGCATGGTGATGTACGGATTAGTTACCATGTTTTCCAATACTTTTGATAAAAATTGGATATGTTGTGAAACTTTAGAAATTTATGAATTAGATTGAATTGAATTATTTTGAACTATTGTTTTGATATATTATGATATTGTGAGACATTATGGATTGCTCTAGATTGTTTTATATATGATTTTCTACAAGTTTGATTTTTTGGATTTTATAATCAAAGTATAGCCATTATACTATTGAATTTTCAAGAATACCAACCAATTTTTAATTAAAATCAAAGTATGTCAGGAATAATTATTTACTGCATAGTTGTTTGTACTTATCCATATATTGCACATACTATAGGATTATACATGAAGTCTATTTTAGGTATTGCGATATTTTAATAGGTGGCACTACTCCCGCCCTTAGTAAGAGCCCATAAATCATGCATAGGGTCTTCTCACTACTCTTACTTGACAGATATAGGCATTCAATTGCCCCTCTAATTTGGCAAGTTAAGCACTAGGTTGCCTCTCTGATTTTCTTGGGTAGGCATTAGCTAGAAAGTACCTAGTACACATTGTATAAGTTTCTCTATTTGTAATAAGAGAATGAGAGCCCATGGGATGAGTTAATTTATGATATGTGCACTATGATTTTCGGCTATAGGAATTGTTTTCCTACTAAGCTCTTGATCTCACTATGCTCTTTCCTCCTTTCTCATGTATTTATTTGATTGGAGTTCTCTTGTTGGCTAGTGACATCACTTGGGTAACTTTTGTCATTTCGTTCATTGTTCGTGGTTGGTGTCTATCCATTGTCTCATTTCTCTTCTATGTCTAATTATTTAGCCAAGTTTAATCTGTCTAGTAAGTGGATATATAAGGGTGGTTTTACTATTATTTGAGGATTTAATGTATAATCGGATATTATAAGTTCTTTTAAGAATGTGATAATCGAATCATAAGTACTTAGATATATGACCAAGTTTTGTAAACCATATTTATATATTTGGACTAGTTTTTCATGTAATTTATTTTAATGTACTTGAAGACTTGCCAACTTAATACTTGAATAAATTAACTAGATTTTTCTTATAATCTAATGAAGATATGGTCAAGTCTAATGAAATATTTTCTTTAATATGGAATTGGTAAAAAATTATAAGCCATAACATTTATGCTTAAGTGTATTAATTGTTTAAGCTTTGCAAGTTGAGTCTTCAAGTTTTATTTTGTATCAAGCTTTGATATGTTTTAATTGAAAATTACTAAAGTTACAAATTTGGCTTTGTAGTCGTAATAATTTATGCCCCATAAGAGATATATAAGAGAACTTCAGTATGATTGAAAGCAATAGTTTTGACAATTACCTCTTCTGTAGAAGATAGAAAAATGAGAAGAAAGTTTTAGATATCAATATGGATCTCTAATATTTCTTGAAAGGAGCCTCGTGGTATTTATAATTTAAATCTAGGATCATATTATTATTTGATCAAGATAAATGTGCCTACATATTTTTGTAGTTTAAAGCTTGGTGATTAAGAAGGACGATTTCTTAGTTAAGAAACCTGTCTTAAGGTAAGATTTATATAGGTATATCTATATATCATAACGAAGATCCAATGTTTTTATGAGAAATATTTGAAATCAACAGATGGTTTTGTTATTCACAATTTTGTTGCAAACTCTTATGTCATATTGTCTTGGTAAAAGTTTCTAATAATTGGCACTAGAGCTAAGGTTTTGTTATTATATATTTGACTACTATTTCTATTCTTTAACTACTTGATCAATATGCAATGATTATGATGTACTTATGGATACCAATTAATCTAGTTTGTAAGTTCTTCTTAAAGTGGAGGATTTGGGTTCGAGTAAATTAATTGTACCAACTCAGTTTGTAAGTCTTTCTTAAGGTGGAGATCTTGGGTCCACACAAAGATGGGAATGCGCCCTAAGGCAAAAATTATGCCAAATGTGACAAATTCTGACGTGGACATAATAAGGACAATACAGGCTTAGCATAACACTCTGGGCCAGTTGGAAAGGAATTGGTAACTAAACTAGAAAAGCTGATAGACCATCGGTTAGGTTGGGCTTTGAGTGTTATAGAAACACATCATGGGGCCCATAGTAGGACTTGAATCCAAGACTTCCTCCTTAAGAAGGACTTACAACTTAGCTGGTACCAATTGATCTAGTTTGTAAGTTTTTCTTAAGGTAGAGATCACGGATTCAAGTATATCAATTAGTATCAGCTAAGCTGGTAAATCTTTTTAAGGCAGAGGTCGTGGGTTTAAATAGAGTTAAAGATACATCCTGAGGCAGGGTTATGCCGAATGAGATAAATCTTACCGTAGACTCTACGGAGGACAGTAGGGTCAGCATAACACTCTGGGTCGGTCAAAAGAGGAATGGTAATTGGGCCGATGAGGCTGATAGACGTTTGGGCCGGCCAGTAGTTATAAGTTTGACCTTGAGTGAACAATCATCTTCAATCTCAATAAGAACTGTTATTTTCTCAACATTCTGATCATCGTTGCCAAATACAGGTATGAGTCTGTTAATTATGATAATTTGTTGCTTACATATCAGAGCTCATGCATGCATAGAATGAGATTCTATGTACCAGTGAGAAGAGACTTTTGGCAACTCACACAAAAGTTATCCACATTGATTATTTTGCGCTTTTTTAATTTATGTTTCTTTCGCCCTCACATTTTGATAGTGGAATATGGCTTCCCTTGCATTTCCTTGCACGATAACTTCCTTCCGTTCCACACATATAGTAGCTTTCGAGAACAGGTTCACAGCAACAAATTTGAAGATTGACAAGCATTGTGGCTATATTAACGGTTTTTCGTATTTTAAATCTGTCTTAATTAAATATGTTTCTTGAATACTGTTCTATGTTAATTAAATATGTTTCTTGAATACTGTTCTATGTACCGATGAAATTGCTCTTGAGTTCTGAGTTTTTAATCTAAAAAAAAATGAAAACTCAACTAAAACAAGGAAGAAAAAAGAAAAGGAAAACGAATATTGTGGCACCAGATGAGAATATGTAGTGTCCCTGGGGATCAGGGAACAAAGGGGGCAGTGGCAGTAATGATGGGTTAGGTTGTCATTGTTTTGTGTCATATATACTTTGATATATAGCTTTTCTTTTTGTGTTTTCTTTCTCTCACTTTCTTTACTTTCTGGTGATCCAACTTTAATCACTCTTAGATTTCAGCATCAAAAGCTACCCGCACTCTCTTTTTCGCTTTATCCTCCTTAGTCCTTATTTTACTCTCTATTTATTATCTGTCTCTTCTACTGTATGTATTCCCTTGCCTTTATNCTATTGTTTCTTATTTTTCGAAAAAAGTTAGCATTGACCTCTAATTAATTACACGCGCACACATATATAATATGTATAGGTATATACATGGTAAATAATAACTTCCTTGTCGTAGGTAAATTTTCACTAAAATAAAACATAATTGTAGCTTTTATTGGCTTTAAAATTAAGCTCTATATGAGTCCATATATATATATAAATAAAGGATTTTCAAAGAAGCCATGCATTAATTGGTTTACGCAACGTTCAGCAGCATATATTACGTACACTAGCATGTAAATATGATGTTAATTTGAAGTCTTAACTTAATGTACTTGTTTTAATTACTGATAAGAAAATTTTCCATTATCTCATTTATTTAATTCGCTTCAAGGTTTAATTGTCATGGCAGTAATTATCCGTTATTCGTCTCTTCTCAGAAGCTGGCGACCATAAATAAATAAATAATAATTTACTAAAAAGTAATTGGTCAAAACCCTTGATCTTAATTTTATAAAGTAATATCTTTAATATTAAGCTGGCGATCAAGTCCTATAAATATATCTTGTCTTTATTGGGTGCCAACCTAATTTGGAATGCTTCAACTCCATTATGATGCTTCTATTTGTTTAGGGTTGTATTTGTTAAAAAAATAATTAAAGCTAAAAGTTTAAAATTCTTCTTTAGGAATCATCTTGACAATATTTTGCTTGTAAATTATTGTAATTTTTTCTTTGTTTATGCATAACACCCAACTAAAAGACGAAGCTCATAAAAAAACCTTAAACTTAGATCCTGATTAATATGGTAACCAATAAGGCATCTCATGCCTAACTGAACTGAGATCTATTATCTCAAAAAGTCTGTTTATTAGTTGTGCATAAACTTAAATACTAACAAATTAACGAAAGGAAAAGAACTCAAATTAGCTATCTATTTTTTAACTTTTTTAAGAGTAATTATTACTGATTTGTCCTCATCTAAGTGGATCAGATAACAAATGAGATAACAATTTGGGACAACTGATCTCATTTCGTGCTCAACTGGCTAGAAGACTTTATTTAAAGTAAAAAAGAAAAAAAGAAAAAGAAAGATACAATAGTTCAAAGGGATCAGAACAACTGAAAAATTAAGAGAGACCGTTTATAGATTTTTTTTTGAAGTCGGAAATATTATTACCAAGAAGACCTTAAATTTATTTCAAACTAATTTGTCTCCCTTAGCTAGTACTCTCACGTCAAAATTTGTTGAAAACGAGAAGCGATGTTGTACGCGCCACGGAAAAAAGAAAACAAGACAAAATACGCTTAAAAAAGAAACTCAGCACTTTTACGTGGGACGTCCTTGCTTTTCCTTTTTTTCTTAAAGCAAATAATTTTGAGAAGCGTTTCTAAAAGAAAGTATACTTCTCTTGAACAATAATTTCGCAGATTTTGTTAGAGTACTTCTTTTTTTTTTTTTTTTATTTCCTTAAAAAAGATTCATAGGGGAGTGTAATGAGAAATATTTTTGTTCACTTATAAAGGCATGATTTAAGGATCCAATGATCCAAGTAAAAACTATTTTCTTTTTTTGAATAAACAAGGGAAAAGAAAAAGCATTGTAATATTTTTCTTTTTACTTAATTTCAGATGTTATAGTAATGTTCTAAAGTAATTATAATTAGAATTTGCATGCAAAGCTTGCCTGTACGAACTACGCGCGTGCCACTATTCATTACATTCCGTTATTACTACATCCCTCGTATAGATATAGATAAAAGGGTTTCGGCTTTCATGGATACGATAGTCATCGCTTTTTCCATGTAGTGGGGCCCATGTCCACACATGTAGTTTTAATGTTTTAATTTATACGATAAGATAATTAGCATGCACATTATTTGTATATATATATATATATATATATATGTGCTTTATGTACAATGCGACTATACACTGTTCACCATTTGAAAAACCAGGTTTTGCTTATAGAAATATAGGGAAAAACTGGCTGTATAGGAGGGTACTACAATAATTGTAAAAGTGCACAAAGTGACCGGGGAAGATTTAACTTTGGGTTTCAGTTTAGTTAATATTTCACCACCAGCTGGGTGGGTTTGTCAAGTGTTTAGGTTTTGAGGATTTTATATGTGAAGGCTTGTTTCTTCTAAAATCATGAGGTAAGGTCAAGAGTCTTCAACCATTATTCTTATTGGATTGGAAACTCCTATAATAATACTCAAAAATAGATACCACGTTGATCGCATCCTTTCTCCCATATAATTTCTTTCGATAAATATTTTTACTTCTCCACTCATTATATTCACGGTATGTATAATTTGACGTATTATAATGTTTGGAGCTCTAATAATACATTTAGGAGTTATGCAAATATAGTTCAGATTTAGGAGTTATTCAAAATACAAAACCTAACGAAAAAAAAAAAGAAAAAACCAAAAAAAGAAAAAGAATTTTATTTTCAATTTTTAACCCTGTATACGTTATCAAAATAAAATCTTTATAACCTCAACTACCTTAAGAATTTTAAAATTCAAATAAACATCTTATTATTACATGTGGCAAAAATTAGTTCACATGACTGGTCCTGGGAATCCTTGTCACGATCTGTAGCTCGATTTGTGTAAAAGAATCAAAAGTAAGAACTAGAATATTAAATATAGAAGAGCTAGTTTTCCGAGGAAAAGAGAATTGGAATACTACATTTGAGTATGTTAAAACTTAAAAGGCAGAATAAATGAAGAAAAGAAAAGAAAAAAAGGAAAAGATTCAAAGAAGAGAGCTGAAATTGGGATTTGGGAAATGGAAATGGAAAAAGGAAAAAGGAAAAGGTTAATGTAGATAGCTAGATAGAAGCAGCCACAGCCAAAAAGGAAAAAAGGAAAAACATGTCGATATTAAAGGTTTTGTGTCTGTGGACGTTTAGTATATAAATTTGCACGCTTTCTTTTTTACACCTCCAAAAAAAAAAAAAAAACAAGAAATACATCTAATATTCTCTATATTCCCCATGCTACTTTTTGAGTCAGGTGTGACTGGATATTGATAACACTATGAGAGAGAGGGTGAATCCGTCTACAGGAGTTTTCGATCGACTTTTGATCTTACTTTGCAGTTCAGCAGGCCCACTTACCTTTCGATAATCATTTACTAATATAATATCTGATCGATGTGTGACTATAGATGCGTAAGAGTGAAAACTTAAACCCCCACAAACATAACCCAGCCTAATTTCTTATACACAATATGCTTTTGGGGGCTTTAGAAAATTGGCCAAATTTCACACCTTATTAAAGTAGATGAACCTTTTTTTCGTTTTCATAATTATATAACTGAATACATCAGTTTTTATATCTATTTTGTTTTTTTTTTTCTACAAACAGTTTTTACATCTATTATACAAATTGATTTACTCAATAAAATCAAATTTACTTAGTTTGAAAACTGGATTGAATATGTTAGTTAATATATCTAACATATAAATTGATCTAAACTAGGAGAAAAGTCTCACTTTGATGTTTAAATTTTAAATTGTGTCATTTGGTCCTTAAACTATTAATTTTTTTTTATTTTAGTGTTTTTGGTTATATTTTGTATTTTATTTTTAATAGAATGAGAATATAAGACACCTTTCCTATTACGTTGTACTTATTTTATATCTCAAAGCATTGTCCAGTACTATAAATAGATTAGAACATAAACTAAAACAGTTTAAAAATAATTAGTTGAGCAAAAATTAATTTCACATTGAACAATAATGCAATGTGGAACTATTTAGTATGCGATATTTTATTGAAATCACTAATACAGAATGAGAAATGCAACTTATGTGCTCATTCTGATAAGTTTCAAATAAAATATATAGCAAAAAGGATTAAAATGACACATTTTTAATAGTTTAGGGACTAATACGTCGTAATTTAATTTAAGGACTAAAATATGACTTTCTCCTTAGTTCAGGGACTAATAACTAAGGAACTAATAATGTAATTTATCTTAATATATAAACATGATATGTTATTAGTTGATACAATCAATGAAAACTGATAAATTCAGCCATTTGCCTATCGAAAACATGGATATTTTCGCCAATGAAGTGTAAGAAAGTGATACTATAATTAATCTTCTTTTTCCCTATGGTTTCAATTAAAAATCGAAAACACAAACGTGTCTGATTGTTGTAGCTTGGCAGGAATTTAAATTTGTTGTCTTGCCTCCTTTTATTTTGTAAGTTAAAGCATTTATATTGAATATTTTTCTTTCATTTTATGTACGTAATTATATGTGTAAAAACCTTGATTTTCGTAGCGGTTAGTTTAGTGATTCCACCAATTAAAATTTATTAAAGACCGCTGACACGGAGTTTAATTTCGAATTTGGGCTTAAGTGAAAAGTATGGTGCCGGGGATGATTTAGCAAATATGTAGGGACTCTTTTGCTAATATTTGAGGGTGTAAGTGCGAAGATTTAAGAACTAGAGACCTAATGGCAAACTCATGTGCCCATTTACCCTTGCTCACGTGGCCTACGTACCCAAAAACCTCCAAATCCTCCTCTCTCTCCCCATTTCTCTCTCACCAATTATCCCAACCTTCAAAAATCGTCTGACCAAGGCATCTCTAGCCATACTCGAACGCCATTGCCGCCGCCCTTGCTAATCAAATAGTTAATCTTTGCTCAAGACCTTAAAATAAGATTTCAATATCAAATTTTAGCTAAACGACATTGAGAAACAAGATTTGACATATATCATCAATATGTTTTGTAGCGATAGGATTCTTAATATCAATATAGCTCATAAATCGTCTTGTTTTGCATGTTTGAGGTCATATTTTGCCTCAGACTTGAATTAGATGAGTTATATAGATATTCTAGTTGTTTTTGACGTTATAGAAATGGTCATGATGTCATAATTACTATTTGAGGCTGGAAAATTAACACATCAAAGAAAGTGCTTATTGACCTTTCGATCAATTGCCCATCAACAACACTAGTATTTAATGGCTCTGTATAGCTATCACATAAAGTAAGGACTCTATTACCATTGTTTTATACTAGTTTTGTATGGAAATTGAATTATTTTGATTATTGTGATGAAATTTGATTGATTTGGAATATATTTAAATGCTTTGGAATATTTTTTGTGTAGAATAAAATTGTAGTTTATAAGAAATTCGACCGTTATGTTGTTCAATTTTCTAAAAGTCTAAAACGACCCTTTTTAAGAACAACCAGAATGTTATTTGAAAACTAAATTTATGCACAGTTATTTTATATACTTATTCATATTGCATATATTATGGGATCACATATGAGCATCGTATTAGCCTCCTGGGTTTACATGTAGTGTTGTTACCTATTATCAGTGCAAAGTCCATAAACCCGCACAGGTCACCCACCATTTTAGCTACACGACAGGTGTAGGTATTAGGTCGTCCCTTCTATCTTAGTTAGATATCAAGTTGTATGGCATATACAATGTTACTATCCTAGGTTCATGATGAGAGGATTTAAGTGCTGGTATATAAACCTAACACTTATGAAAAATCATATATGCATGGAAACTATGGAAAACACATGATCACATCATGAATGTAGCGGAAAAGTTAGTAGATTTAAGTTTTAAAATTTTTCATAAAAATAATTTTTGTAACAATAGAATATGCATATATCATATACAAGATCATATATAACATAAATTAAATCTAGATGTATAAACCCTAGAGATGAGATTAGAGTTCACCTCTTGTAGTATACTCCTTCTTAATCTCTTTGTTGATGTTAATCTAATCTCCAATCCTAGATCTTCTTGTCTATATGTTCTTGTTAATGAGATGAGAAAGCACCATGTTGAATTCTTCGTTAGAGAATGATCAAGAATACTTTCTTGATCTTTTGAAATACTGGGACGTGAGATGAGAATATGAGGTTTCAGGAAACTTTTTCCTCTCCTCTTCTCTCAGCCTTGGCCAAATTCTTTCTCTCTCTTTTCCTATATTTTCACGTGTAGCTCTAGTTGAGTTATTATGAGTTTTTTCTCTTATACATCTTTTATATATGAGGCCAAAAATTGTAATCCCAATCCAACTAGGATTGGACTTGTTCTCTAATTTGGGCTTTAGGCGTATTTTTATAAATATGTTCAACTCATGTAACTTATTTATAAAAATACCAACTTCTATGTAGAATCATTAATTACACAGTTTTATGAAACTAATTTCTCAACTACCACTAACCAATTAGTAAGCTTTGTTGAGCTAGACAAAGGACCTAATGGATCTAAATAATCTAAGCAGTATGATAAATACATAATAACTCTTATTATGGTATTTATATAAATACTTTTAGTAAAGGGGATACTCTACTAAAGACCTAATACTACATTTTTAGATTAAATGTCAGGCATTTATAGAGATTTAATCAACTAGGTTTGATTAATCGATCTATCTAGCATATTCTATACCACATATAAAATTTCTATACAATGCCGTAGTTAGATAAGTGAAATTATCGTTATATCTTTCCAACACATATTTACCTTTAAGTTACTATCTTTCTATCAAGTAATAATATTGTCAATAATTTTGTTCTTAATGGTCATTTATACAAAATTATCAACCGATTCACAAAGTGAATATTAAGATCTTAGATTTAATTATTCCATGAATCTTGAAAGACCCTAAAGCGGCATTAATGTATAGTGTCCTCCACTATTTGGTGTTCTTATCAATTTATAAGCTATAACCTCTAATATGCCATAGTTCACCTTTAATTTCACAGAGGCTAATCTTTTAACAAATCAAAAGGCTACAACCCATGAAAGCAAGTCGAGTTAAACATCAAAGATTAAAATCTACATGCTAAGAGCTAGTTTGTGGTAATACTAAGAATTGAGTTATGATACTCCAATTCTTTATATTACCTAGTCTAGTTCAATACACATAACTTATTTATGTTATACTAGTATTTCTATCAGAAGTTAAACACTTTAATAATTTGAGATACATCATTCCTATTAAGATAGACAAATACTATAATCTTTAGTAAATAAAATATTCTATCTTTATTTATGGATTGTGAACTAGTTGATTTAGACTTAGATAAAGAAATAAATTTCTCCATAATTAACATTTAATCATGTTTATTTCTTTATACACAAATAAAATTATAGAATACTTTTCAGATAAATAAACTATTTAAACGAGATAGTTTAATCTAGCAAATATCACACTGACATATAAGAGAGTTTTTACACTAAAAGAGTAAAATTAGAAATCTGTATTTTAGGGCAAATATCCCAACAATAAGCTCATGGATATAGGTTAATTTGTGTCATGTGCCACATGAGTTAATTTCGATTATATGATTATGCGTTCAAATATATATATATATATATATATATATGTGAAATACCAATTTTAAAAAAGATATATATATATATATATATATATATATATATATATATATATAGTTTGCAAACTATTTTGGATTAAACTAATCATGCAATTAATTTCATCGCAATAAGGCTTTCAAAAAGCTAATTGTTTACCTATTGTGCATTTCATGCTCAATCCTTTTCTTTTCCTCCTCACGTGGTATCCAATATGATTTAGGTGACCAAGCAATAGAGTAGTACACTATCTCCCATTAGTAGTTTGCTTCTTGACAATACTTGGAGACTTGGATTAAAAGTTGGATTTTCGTTTCTGTTTTTGGATAGTAGAATATGTTTAACATTGGACCCAATTTACTACTTTTTGTTATGTATGTAAACTTTATATGCCATAATAATACTATTGACAATATTTTTTTTTAAAGCCATGTAATAGTTTTTATGAATGATAGGTGTTATATTATACTTATATTATTATTAATTCTCTACATTATTTTGATAGTTTTGTGATATTTTGAGGCTAATCAACTTGTTTTTGATTTCATAGGTCTTAGAAGAAGAACTGACCAAGCAAGAGTTGAAACAAGACAAATTGGAAATTGTGAAAATAAGTTGAACCAAGAGCCAAATAGAAGCTAGAAGTCACAACACTAAACTTAGAAGCCACAACTCAAATTGTTGGAAGAAAGAGGCAAGAGAATAAAGAAACTAAGATTAGAAGCTATGCAAATCGGCGCTGAAGCTAATCTCAAGTTGATAAATAAAGAGAATTCTAAGAAACAAAGGTTTGCAAAATAGAACACTAGTGTCGTGGTGCTTGGACCCGTGCGTTGTGGCGCTAGAATAGTGTAGTTCGTTTAATTTCGTCTATTTTGATGATTTTAACCCCAAATTGTATGAGTTGTAGCCCATTTGCCTCCTAGGTTAACTTCCTTATAAAAGGAGACCTTTAGATCATAATCAAATTATGACTCATTACTACCTATAAGAGTTGAGAGAAAGAGAGAATAAAGGGATAATCAGAGAGCTTGTGGGAGATCTTAGAGCTTGGTATTTCTCTGCGAAGAAGATTTATGCCCTAATACCATCAATCAGTATTCTTTGTTCCCTTATTCTATTTTATTCATTCTTTTGTTTTAGTTTAGCATGATAGTTAAGTTTATTACGTTTATGAACATGTTAGGCTAGGTTTTCAATTTAGTTAAGGGCAAGTTTGAAGCCTAGACACAACGGAAACCTATTCATTTTCCAATTGCTCTATATCAATTATTGTGCAAAGTTGTTATCGTTCTTCCATGCTTTAATATTTATGATTTCTATTTTGTGTTTAGGTACACAACTAGATTATGCATGATAGATTTTTATAGCTACATTAGAATTCTAGATACTTAATTATTTAAGGTTTTTTTATAAATGTAGCGAAATCGTAGTTTGGTTGAATTATATAATTTAATTATTCTCTGGTGAAGAAAATAGCTCTAGGTCAAGTAATCTGCATATGATTATCTCTAGTTTTTAATGTGTTTGTTAAATTGATTGAGTGAGCGAATCTGATATCATCTAACTAATAGAATTAAGTAAGAGTTTGTTTACCTAATGAATTATATATAGAGCTAGATTAGTAGTGTGAGTCTACTAACCAAGATTGTTAGTTTTCAATGCTAATTGAATAATAGGAATTGATGGATGATTTGAGATATTGTCTAGAGGTGGAAAATAAGTTCTTACCTAAAGATTTCATCATTTTGAGTTCAGTTTATTGTTCTTTGCTATTTTGATTTTGTTTTTGTTTTATTTTTGTTTTGCTATTCACAATTCACTCATAATTAATATAGATCTAGGATAGTTTGGAATTAGATAAAAAGTGATATAAGTTCTCTATAGAATCGACTATTATTACTACTATACTAAATAATCTTGGTAATATAAATAAAAGAAATTAATTTATGGTTAGAATTCTAGCTTGGAATTTGACTGCTAGTAATATGAAATTGTTGTAAAATAATGAAGAATACAAAGAATTTAGCATGGTTTAACACTAAAAAGATGGCATAGATCCAATGTGGTGTTTTTTTTTTTTTCACTATATCAGATATTACAAAGGGAGAATAGTGAAAGCATAGAAAGTTTAGCTCCATTGTGTGGAATAGTTTTGAATGAACAATACTATGACTAGGGACCTTTATTTATAATGGGATGATCCTATTTGTTGACAATTGTAATAATAAGATAATTGATAAATACTCATTAATAATTAGATAATTATCCCTTATTTCGTGGGATAATCCAATAATTCCATAATTATCAAAATAAAAAATAGATATTCCCAATTTGAGTGTGATTTATCTTTATCAATAGTATTTATCTAAATTATTGGCCGATTTATTTGCCTTTTAGAAGAATCCATGAAGTCTTCTATTCAAATACTCTTCATAAAGAGGTCACAATCTTTGATAACTCCAGCAGTCAACAGTGGGTGATAAAATGCTAGAATAAATACCTAATACTTGTGTGTAGATGATGATCATGCATGTACTTGGGCATGATTATAGTTTTCAAATTATTATCAATTTGTGTTTATTGGTGATATTAAAAATGTGGGATATGTTCACTAGTTGGAATTCTAAAATTTTTTTAAATGACATTTTTGCAAATTGGAATCCTTGTGGACAATTTTACAACTAAACTTAGAATTTCAAAATTAATAAAATTCCAAGCTACAAAGATGCTTTCCATTTGTTGATTTAGTGAAATAATAGCTAACAATGTTCCCATGAAAAGTAGATTTTTATTAGTTGTAAAGGAAATTACAATTTCAGTATAGGACATAAGCATGTATCAAGTTTGTTCTAAAATTGCAGAAATAGTCCAAGGTATCTCCCTACCAATATTCCATTGCTAGACTAAATCATAACAATCCGATTCAATCACCACATACTTCCAATTTATGTCCAACAAAAGATTTAATCCTAGAAGAAAAGCAAAAGCTTCGGCTATTAAAGGACCAGAACAAGAAAATAGCTTAGGCTACAAGGCTAAACCAAGTCCCTATAAATTGCAGACTACAAGAACACCAACAGAAACATCCTCTCGAAAAACTATATCCATATTAATTTTAATCCAAGGTGAAGATGGTGGGGCCATATCAAAGAACGCGTAGAGTTCACATCACAGAGTATAAGCATGGATAGACATAACAAGCTAGCACCTTAAAGACTGAAAACATCTAGTTGTACCTCCATGGATAACAATGTTTCTCTCTTTCCAAATTTGAATTTATATATAAGTTATCAAGAAAGAGGAATTCAACAGTTGTAGAAAAATCTTTTTATTACAATGGTTCCATTGGAAAGATGTCTTCACTAGCCCTTCACGTCTTTAAGCCTAAAATAATCAGTGTGAATACCATAACTACAAGAAGACCAAAGTTGTTTTGCTATAGTACAGCCCCATAAATGGTGTGAAAGATTTGCAGACTCTTCACCACAAATTGGGTGCAGAATCCAAAAGAGGATGGAATTAAACTTCTCTTTAGTGAGCATAATGTCATGTCTAATTCTCCACCATAGAACCTTGTGACAGATAGCCTTCCAAAATAAACACCATAAGGTAAAGAGGTTTTGTTGACCAAAAATGGTCCTTGAGTGGGTAGGTGCATAATATAAGCTTCATACCAATAAAACTCTAGGCTTAGTGCCTAAAACTAAGGGTTAAGAGAAGAAGATATCCTATTAGGAAGGGAAATCTTAAAATCAAATTTTGCAGAATAATCCTCAAAAGTACTTCACGACAAGCAATTCTAATTACTGAAAATAGTAAATAAATTCGCACCCAATAGATGAATCAAGTCATGAGCCTTGCCTTCCATTACATTCTTACAAAATTACACATTGGATTCACAACCATAATAAATTTTCGACACCGAAGAAAGCCCCTAGCTTCTTTTTTGGTTGCTCTTATACATAAAAAGGATATTATTTGTGAAAGTAAGACACCAAACTAGAGATTTCGATCTCACCAATATTTCCTGAGTTCCACCTATCAATGGATTATGAAAAAGAAAAATCTCATTAAACAAAATGAAGAGGTGAAGGGAAATAAGATCTCCTTGTCTAAGACCACATTCAAGAGGAATCTTACAAAAGGACTAGTACTTTAACATAAAATTAGAACTCAGGGTTGCGACACATTCCATAACTCAATCTATCAAAAATAATAGGGAAACTAAAGCAAAGAAAACAATTCTGATAAACGACCATTCCATATGATCACCGACTATCTCCATATCATGTTCTGCCGACATGAATCCAAGGCACCTTTTTTGTGACTTTCAAGTGTGGACTAAATCTTAAAAACTAGTGTAGTGTTCCATATGTTCCTACTTTTAGCTAAAGCACTTTGGTTTGACGAGATATTGGAGAATAGAAGAAATTTAATACAGTTGACCAAAAATTTGAAATTATTTTATCTATTGTATTGCATAAGCTGATAGGCTGATAATCATTCAACTTCAAATGTTTCTCCATCTTTGGCATAAGGAGTATATTGACTTCAATAGAAGAAGATAGAATCGACCCAAAGTTTAAAAAAAAAAAGTCTTTAGTAGTAAAAACTACATCGCTTAGATCATGGACCAATGAGTTTTAAAGAATAAATTTGTATACTATTAGGTCTTAGCATTTTATTCAGGACCATACTAAATATCATATTACTAATTTCATTCACGAAGGGAATAGCAAATAGGGAGTGCTAATAAGAGTAATTAACTTGAGATATGGAAGTATCATCTAGATCACTTGGACAAGTTGATCTTTAAGAAGAGAATAATGAACGAAACTTGCTAGTTAGAGTTGTACTAATTGCTATCCTTCATTCAAGCCACCTTCCATCATCACCTTTGATATAATTAATAGAGTTTCCTCATCATCTCACAATTTTCAATAGGAACTACCACCTATCACCACCTGTCATCCATTAAATATGAGATTTTTGGCTCATAAAAGATTTTTCTTTCAATAAGATGTCATTCAGACAGGTTGTGCCTTCATGTTTCAACTAAACATTCACATCAAAAAAAGACAACTACTGATGTCTCTTTGCTTCATTGTATGCCTCAGTAACTTAAGTGAGAATATTATTATACTGAGATTTTTTCTGACTTTTCAGAGCTTTCCTTTATTCAGTAACCTGGCAACAGAATCTCTTTGAATGTGAAAAATGAGAAACTGCTGGCCAAGTAACCTTGACAACCTAGTGGCTCCAAACATCTAGCATCCACATTACTTCAAAATGAAATGGCAAGTGTCAAACCCCTCTATCACCATAAGTATCCAGCAAGATTGGACATTGGTTGGAGACACAATCTGTAATATTCTTCACCAACACCTAATAGAATAAAGTCTATTATTCTTTTGAAGCAAAAACATGATTAAGCCTAGTATATGAGAATAGAGCCCATTTTTTCATTCGATTATAATTTAACTATGGCCTATAGTAGCCTAAATTATTCAAACCAAAATTATGGAAGAACTCCCTTATAGCTCAATTGGAATAAGCAAAACCCTTGAAGCTTGACCCACGAATCCATTATTCTAAGTCTAGTAAGACTCCGTTAAAGTCCTTAATCAGAAGTCTAGGATAGGAAATATTTGCAAGCAATCCAATAATTGAGTGCCAAAATAATTTCCTAGAAGCAATTACAAGTGACCCATAGATGATTAAAAAACTCCTAGAAATGATTGGTGAATCGAAAAAGATAAAGCATGAAGTAACATTCTTAGATAAAACGTAAAGCTTAAGATTTATAACTTTTCGCCATACTATATAAAAGCTATCAAATCGAACAATTGGTGGAAGCATGCATATACTGAAAAAATGAAGCTCCTTTAATCGAAGATGAATCATATCTTCCTTAATCATTAACTCAGATAAGATAAGAATATCTAGATTATAGACTTAAACCAGAACCCTAAGGCTCCAAACTACTAAAGGCTAGCAAGACCCTTGCAATTCCAAGTAATAATTGTAATGGTTCAAGTGGAAATGCATTCAAGTTGATCTCCATAGCCCTAAATTGATAAAACTACCTAGAAAACTTTGAAGGCTTTAAAATCTGCTCTAATTATTCTTCAAAGGATAGTTCGCATAAGACCTCATTACAGCTAGATGATCTTTAGCCTAAGTTCACTATTTAAAATGGCACCATAAAGAATTTGAGGTAAAGGTTAATGGCGACTTTAGACCATATGAAAATAAAGAATTATCAATCTGTAGAGGAGCTTTGTGAGAAAAGGAAAGAGGATGTTCTTCCATCACTAGGCTAATAAAAGTTTAGCTAGATTTAACAACTATAAAGTCTTAGGCCAACTTAATCGGGGTCAATTTTAAGAGCCCAAGTTAGTCTATCCAAGAGGTAAGCAATGGATAGAACTTGTTAGGCCTTTCGTTTCTTTGAAGAAAGTTTAATGACCTATCAACGGTGAGTTTATGTTGGGCATTGTACTCTCCTGTAGATGGGATAGGGCCAACAAATCTTAGTAAGCCCTGTATTGATCCACTAGGCAAGTCTATCTCATACAATAATCTCATTGAAATAAGTCTCAGGATTTTAAAAGTAGTTGACTTAGATATCTGGGAAGTTCTTACTAAATAATCTGAACCCTTTCTTTTCTTTTAAAAGAACTCACTATAGTTGTCTTATTGACCTACTAGATTCGTCCCAGTCATTTGAATATTGCCCACAAAGATTTCTTTAACAGGAATTTCATTCTCAAGGATGGCTTAAATCCTTGCTGACTCATATGAGGAAAAAGAAATTGAATACACAATCTTTTCTATCATAAGAGCATCATGCTTTCCCAAGGATAGTGACAATTACGCACTAGCATTTGAAAGGATAAAATTATCTCTGATTCCACTTAGATGAGTGATTTTGACTCTGCCCATCAATAAGCCAATCAGCAAGATCCTTATTGTTGTTTCAACTTGAGCTATTTGGGAGCTAATTCCTAATATTCTTCAAAATGGGCTTAGGCTGTTTATCGTGAAAACAAAATAAGATTTCTTCCTTATGTATAAGACAAGGCCGTTACAGGAGAGCACCTACAAATCCATTTGAAATAATCACTCATTTTGTTGCCTCCAAATATAGTAATTATAACCCATGTGACCACAATTGAAGTAAAAGTCCAAGAAGTCTTGATACTTAAACTGCCATGCCCCCTTCTAAAGACGTGCACCGCATACCTATAAGATAAAGCCTTATAAATATACGAGATATATATCTACAATCTACGAATATAAAGAACAATTAAACTCCAATAAATACCAATAAATCATGTGCAATCCAACAATTCTATTAAGTCTTCAAATATTAAAAATCAATTATATAAAATAAATATTATAGTATAATTAATTTGTACTAACTAACCTTTTTAGTTTTTATATTTTCTCAATAAAAATGAATGACTTTCCCAAGGATGAACTAGAAGCCCAATAAGTAACTAGAAATCTTAATTAGATAGATCAAGCATATGTAAATCAAAAATTATTAATAAATATTTTCAAAAAAAATTTAGTTTCAAAATCAGCACTTTATAAAATAATCAAATCAAATTATTTGGTAAACAATATAACAAAAACAAATAACAAGTTTCCAAATATGTGTTTTCAATTCACATTCAATCAATAACAATTTTAATTATATTTCTCTGCAGTTTTTTGCGACTATGGCCACACTTAATCTGACAATCCGTAATATATATATATGTAATTTATTTATGTTATATAAATAATATAAGGATAAAATAAAAGACTAAAAAACATATAGTTAATAGTATTTGTTGGGATTGCTCTAGTAATTAAACAATAGACCCTTTTAAAAAGCTTCAGACTAATAATCTACTCAATATATATGCGTATGCTCTATAGAAAAAAAAGAGAGAGAGAGAGAGAAAGAGAGAGAGAGAAAGAGAAGGCTATACACGTTTAAGAAGAAGATGAAGATAAAGATAAAGAGACCATTATCATGGGTTATTGAGGCTTACTTCCAAGTTAATAAACTTTTAACCAATTAAGTTTTATCTTTTGATTTTGGGATTGAAACTAAATATCTAGCGTAGGGTTTTGATTTATCCACTAATGATTTACGAGCTATAGGGATTAATCTAATATAGGATAAAGCCTATTGATATTAGGATTCAAATGAGACGAAAATTATGTGATTTATTTGTATAGATTAAAAGTTATGAATTTTTCAGTATTGAACAAAAGTAAAAAATGTAACAATAATTGAGACTACCTTTTCAGAGCCTTTTAGTGGTCTAATCATGTCAAATTAGGTATGGTTGGAAAGCTTTTCGAACAAAATTTCTAACGATGTAAAATTTGTTAAAAATAGACTTATAACTGAGATTTACGGCCTATTAAAGTGAGTACTATAAATCAAAAAAAAATTTAAACTTTGGGCACTTTTAGCAAAACGTGAAAGCAGTTTTTGAGGCTTTATAGAGCTCATCTATATACCCTATAATCATATTCCCGACACTATTAAGACCTCATTACTTGTAAAATTTGTCTCTTAAGTTTAGTGATTTTTAGAGATAGGTTAGAATTGTTATGAATTGTGAGAAATTGAAATTATTAGGAATAGTTATGGAGTTGATTATAGAAGATGCGTGGGTAATAAGTAGTGAATATTTTTGGTGCAATTAGAGTATGATTATATTATTGTGATACTATTATATTATTGTGATACTTATATATGATTTGTGTGATAATAGATATTTGAGAGGTTATGTTGATTATTTTGGGTAAATAGACAAAGAGAATAAGGTAGATAACCTTTGATCTTTCTTGGTAGTTTTCCTCGTCCAAAGGCTAAATATTTTATTATTTTATTAATTTTAATAGAATAATGTTTATAAGGTGTTTTCTTTAAACTATGATCTCAAGTAAAAATATATTTTGGTAATAAGATTATTTATTGAAATACTGTATTTTTTGTGAAAAATAGTATAATTCCATGCTTTATCCTAAATTACGGATCAAGTATATGAATCATTATTGAACGTGATTACAAGAAATTTCTTTTGGAGTGACTACAATGTTATAATGAGATGAAAGTAAAATTATTTATGATTTATTATTATAAATAAGTTTTTGAAACACTTTTCAATAACTATGCACGTGGACCCAATCCATAGGTATTATATGTAGGCAGTACTGACCTAGTTACAAGGTTAAATGTAATAGATTTGGACCCAACTATAGGGGTTATTTATAGCAAATTCAGACCTAGTTACAGGATTTAAGTGTGGCCATAATTGCCAAAAATTATAGAAAAGTATAATTTATTTTCTAAAGTATTGATTTTTGAAACTAAATTTGTTTGAAAATATTTATTAATGATTTTTGGTCTATATATGCTTTATCTAGCTAGTTAAGATTATTGGTACCTTACTCAGTTTTTAGATCACCCTTTTATTTTTTCCTCCCAACTTTTAAAGATCATCAGTTAAGAGGTTCACTAAAGGAGAACTTGTCTAGATAATTAGGATGCATTTTAGTTCATAAGTGAAGGAGAGAAAGTCATTCATTTTTATTGGGAAAATATGAAGACTTGAAATGTCAATTAGTATAAATTTACTACACTACAGTATGTATTTTATATAGTTAATTTTTAATATTTGGAGACTTTATAAAATTATTGGGCTCCACATGAATTATTAGATTTATTGGAGATTAATTATTCTTTATTTCTGTAGATTGTAGATATATGTGTTATATGTTTATAAGGCTTTGTTTATAGGTATGTGGTGTACGTCCTTAGAATTAGGGCATGATAAGTAGTATCAAAAAATTGAATAAGTTTGAGAATTTAGATTATGATAAGTTAATCCTATGAGGTTTAGAATATCAGGTAACTAAGTTAAGATTATTTGAGTTTGACTTAACTTCTATTATGGTTTGGAGATTCATTTGAATAGGTGATTAGTTTAAATTTGATAAATTTGTTACTTAGGCCTTTTCGGGCAACAAAATAGGTTAATTTCGCATTCTTAAATTTTTTTGTTGATGAAACAATTAGTTTGACCTTCATAATCGGTGATCATATATATTACATAGACTTTTGGGATCATTTGAAAATGAACATCAACTTTTAGTATCATTTAAAGTTAAGTACTCTCATTAAGCTTTGATTATTAAGATATGTTAGTTGAATATTAAGGTTTCTAATATTTATTACTTTTAATATTATTTTCCTTTTGTATTTAATTAAGGGACCGAGGGTATTAGAAACTTCTTCTCTTATTATCGATATTGGATGGTTGAGTTAGTAAGTCTTACTTAGGAGTTGGTATTAAAATTTTATGAGTCTACTTGCTATCTTCTTCTGCTTTCCCTTGCACTTTATCTCAGTGTTTTTAACCTTATTTGAAAAAAAAAAAAGTTCTAAGTTAATTATTAGAGAAGAGAAATTATTTGGTTCCTAAGAAATTGTGTGATTATTCTAAAAAATTGCTAATCTTATATTATCTATATAGGAGATTTATAGAATAAAGATTACCTAGTTATGATGTCAATATAGAAAAGATATATTTAGTTAGGTTTATCGATTAATGGGATAATGGAGAGAAAATATTTTAAATTCTTTCAGAAAGTGAAATTATTTGTGCTATAGGCTAGAACATACAATGAAACATTGAGTACATTAAGTTTATGGAATAACTAGCTTTCTTGATGATAAAGGACAAATAGAGCATAAGAAATATCAATTTATGTGCTTGTATTAACTGATGAGAGTACATGTTATTGTTTCTAGAGGATTGAGGATGAATAAGTTATTTTCTATTAATATTGAAGATGAGATAAATTTATTTGATGATTAAAAAATAGAAATATTAATAAGTTATAGTTGGAATAATTTAGAAAAGAATATTCTGAAAATAAATAAATAAATTATGATGGACTAATTTGTCGAATGATATTACCTGGAAAAAAATTATGGAACCTTAATGACTCTTATAATTGGATACTTTTGAGACGATGTTACCTTAATAATATTTGTTTTGAAAGCTAAACAAAAGTTGAGATGTGGTAAATGGTCAATTTGGTTATGGTTATGAATACTAGGCAGTAGAGTTGAAATTAAAATATATGGTTGTTGTATATAAGTTCACAATTTTATTCTATACTATTACCGTATAGGAGAAAGTAATCTTTGTATTTAATAGTATTTGGTTTTACTCTTCTCTAGAAATTTATATTAGATTAGATAAAAAAAAAATTGGAGATTACTTATTTGATAAGTAAGCAGAAGAATTACAAAATAAGAATTTTTAGAAAACTTAGTATTTTACTATTAGAAACTCAACTATTATCGGTGGTGGAAAAAAAATGAAAATTGTTTTTATAAAGCAAAAGGTCAAAGTAATTATGTAATAGAGTATGAAAGTCGATCAATGTTTCTAGATTGGTAGATTATTTGACTTTTATAGAATATATGAATCTACAAGAGATTTTTATATTTATAGTTTCATTGATATTCTTGACTCATAACTGATATTTTTGAGAAACCATAATTCGAGTTACATTGGAAAAATTTATAAGCAATACAAAGTGCAAGATCTAAGATAATTTGGCCAACTAGTATATAAAAAAAAAAAATCACTTAGCATATTCTCTAGTGTTTAATTTATTAGAAAATAAATGAGAGCCTTAAAGATGAAAGTTAAAAACCTTTTGACATATTTTTGTGGGAATCTCATATATATTAATCGAATTTTACAATAAGATTATTAAGGATTGTTAGAAATTGTGGAGTACAAGTAATTTTGTGTATTGTTGGACTAAGTCTACTCAATTTTTGGCTATTAGACTTAGCTTTTGTCCTTAACTTATTAACTTTTGATCTTTGTAATTTGTATTAAGTGAACATTGAGATTTAGAATTTGGTGTAATATAGTTATGAGTATTTATGTTTGACCAAAGCTTTTGTGATTGGATTTAATTTTGATTTTTCTGCTTACTTTGGTTGATTGAAGATTAAAATTAGAGAAAGTAAGGCTAAATAAGATTTGTGTGATTATTTATGATGAATATATCATATCAGTTTAAGCATTTAAGATCTTATAAAGAATTTTGACAATCAAAATTGGGGTTACTTACAATACCTCAAAAAAGAGTTATTAAAAAGAAGATTTTTGGATTAGTAAGAATGTAGAGGAAAAAATAAAATCATCGGTTTTAAGGTGTTTGTGGAATAAATGTTACCCTTGTTAGAGTTTACATTTACTTAAGGTTTCCAATATAGTATCAAAGTAGCTCCATATAGAATTTCAATAAAGATACAGAAAAGTATTTTCGAGATTATAGAGATACGATTGAATGCTACTAAAAGTTTAACAAGATTTTAGTGATTAAAAATTTCTATTGGCTTTATTAGTACAAAGAAAAGTTTGAGTTATCATGTTATTCTCTTTTTGGATGAAAGTGTAAAGAACTATCATAATAAATAAGAAACGATATGGAGTTATTAATAGATAAGTCTTAAAAGCAATTGACCTCTCTTTGATATTTCAATCACTCAAATTAAAATAAATTCACATTCTCAAACTTGTATCTTATTAATAGAAAGATCATTTCAATTTAGTAAGTGATGATTACAGTTTTACATAGATATTAGTCTTTCCTAAGAATATGTGGATCTATTAATGTTTTATTCTTTGGACAATACTTAACTTTAAAGTTTAGAGGACTAAACTTCTTTTTAGAGGGGAAAGGATGTGATAGCCTATAAAATATATATATATAATTTATTTATATTTTATAAATAATATAAGACTAGAAAACCCCTAGTTAATAATATTTGTTGGGGTTACTTTAATAATTAAACAATAGACTATTTAGGAAACTCCAAGACTACTAATCTATTCAATATATACGTATGCTCTATAGAGAAGAAAAAAAAAAAGAAAAGGCTATGCACATTTAAGAACAAGAAAAAAATAAAGAGATCATTGTCATGAGTTATTGAGATTCACTCTTATAAATTCTTAATTAATTAAGTTTTATATTTTAGTTTAATTTTTGGATTGAAATTAAATATATTGGATTATGGTTTTCATTTATCCATTAATAATTTATGAGCTGTGGGGATGAATCTAATGTAGGATGAAGCCTATTAGGATTCAAACCAAACCAAAATTATGTAATTAGTTGTGTGGATCAAAAATTACGAATTTTTGAGTGTTGAACAAAAGTAAAAACACGACAATAATTGTGACTGGCTTTTTATATTGGATATGGTTGGAAAGCTTTTCGAATAAAGTTTCTAACAATTTATAATTTGTCAAAAATAGGTTTATAACTAGAGATTTACGACCTATTGAAGTGAGTACTATGAATCTGGAAAAAAAAAAATTGAAACTTTGGATAATTATAGCAAAATGTGGCAGCAATTTTTTGGGCCTTATAAGGCTTACCTATGGACCCTATAATTGCATTATTGATACTATTAAGATCCTTATTACTTGTAGAATTTATCTTTTAAGTTGGTGATTTTTAGAGATAGGTTTAAATTATTATGAATCGTAAGAAATTGACATTATTGGGAATAGATATAGAGTTGGTTACAAAATATGTGTGGTCAGCAAATAGTGAATATTTTTAGTATAATTAGAATATGATTTTATTATTGTGATACTTATATATGATTTGTATGATATTAGGTGTTTGAGAGGTTATGTTGATTATTTTGGTTAAATAGGCAAAATGAACAAAATAAGCAACATTTGATCTTTTTTAGTAGTTTTCCTCGTCCAAAAGCTAAATATTTTATTGTTTTATTATTGGTATAGAATTATCTTTACAAGGTGTTTTAGTTAAAATATGATTTCAAGTAAAAATATATTTTAGTAATCAGACTATTTATTGAAAGAAATATGTTTTATTGAAATAATGTATTTTTTGTGAAAAAAAATATAATTTTATGTTTTATACTAAATTATGGATCAAGTTTATGAATTACTATTGAATGTGATTATAAAAAAATTATTTTAGAATGACTACAATATTATAATGAGATGAAAGTAAAATTGTTTATGATTCGTTATTGTACATAAATATTTTGAAACTCTCTTCAGTAACTATACACATGGACCCAATCCATAGGGGTTATATGTGGACAGTATTGACTTAGTTGCATGGTTAAATCTAACAAATTCGGACCCAATGGTTACAAAAGTTATTTGTAGTAGGTTCAGATCCAGCTACAAGAGTTATTTGTAGTAGGTTCGGTTCCAGCTACAAGAGTTAAGTGACACTGCTTGGCCTCACTCAAAAGTGCTAGTTTGAAGGTACTTTTGAGCTCGTAGACCATTACTTAAATACCTATGATCTTCCTAAAGTATATTCGATGTGCGACTTAGGACGTTACAATCTCCTCCCATTAAAATCCTAGTATTCTCGCTAGAGGATCCACATTCAATAGTTTACATATAACCCCAATGGAGTCTATATTCAGTATGATTATAGTTTGTGGCAGCCTTCCATAGCCCAGACAGGTATGGAGTGGGTCGGCTCTAATACTATATGTAATAACACTGGACCTCACCTAAAAGTACTAGCTTGAAGGTATTTTTGGGCTCATGGGTCATCATTTAAATACTCATGACTTTTCTAGAACATATCCAATGTAAGACTTAGAATGTTACATAAACGGTATCTAACAAGAAAAGCATATATTATGCTTTTGGAAAATGCCTACTATAAAGTGTTTTACCATCTAAATTTCTATCTTGACTCACATAATATCACCTGTGAAGAGTATGCCTAGAGATCTATGCAATATTATTAGCCTACATCCACATAAAGCTTTGAAGCAAGGCTTTCTAGTCTTAATCCATAATCGTTACACCTCTTACTCTCATATGACAATTATAAAAAGCCTAAAGAATTAAAGTTGACGAGAATGAACCATACAAATTATAACTGAGCTATTTATACATATTAGTTAACTAACAAACCTAACTAACTCTAACAACTAATTCTAACTGCTAGTACATTAATGAATACATTATTTATCAAGAATATATGTGCAATTTAAGATTCTTTGGTAGTGGTTAGTTGGAGTAAATCGAATGGAATAAAAACTCTTCATTCTTTTGTTTGGTTGATCCTAAGACATAGGAATGTATTTTCTTCATTTTAGTGGATTATCATTCCATAGTTAAATGGTAGGAATGAACTACTATATTTCTTATTTAGTTATTAGTTTTGATATTACCCTTCTTCATTTTTAATCTACTACTTTCTATCTCTTTACTCTCTCTCTCTCATGATTTTCTCTCTTCTCTCCCTATATTTTATCTTTCCTCTCTATACATTTTTTCTCCTCCTTTTGTTACCACTTTCTCTCTCTGTTCTTTATATTTTCTCTATTCTTTACTTACTACTATCTCTCTTCTCTTTCTATACTTTCTCTCAATACTTTCTCCCGCATCTCTCTATCTAAACTTTTTCTCTCTTTCATATCTCTATGCTTTGTCTCTCCTCCTTCTGTTGCACCACTTTAATCTTTTTTTCATTATTTTCTCTCTCTTCTTACTATTCTCTCTCCTCCTTCTATTTTCACAATTTTTTCTCATTTTTTTTAAACTTTATTACATATTAATCATAGTGGATATTTTAACTAATTATAATTTTATACCAAATTTAAATCAAATAATTGAATCAATACTGTATTCTTTTAATTTCTAGTCCTATTACCATTATTCTTCCCTTCATTTTCATTCGGCCTAACCAAACTATACTAGAACTTCCATACTTTTCTTTTATATATGGGAAGATTCTCTATTATCACACGTGATAAAACATGAGATTGTATTGTTGTGACACTAGATTGCAACTCTGACAAAGTAGAGGAAAGAGTCTTTACTATGAGTTCATAATACTTATTTTCTTAGTAAAACCAATGTCAAACGATTCTATCTACATAGGACTTTTCTTCCATTTAGAGAAAAAGAGCACATTTTTTTCTACCTGGCAAGCTGGCCTCCTCTCTTAAACAAAAGAAACTTTCCTTAGATGCTTATAGAGGTCAGAGAGGGAGACCTTTTCTCCTTCACTGGCCTCCCCTCGCCTCCTCCTCTTCCCCTCTCCCTCTTCCTTCTCTCTTTCTTCATTCTCTTCTCCTTGATCTCTTCTTAGGGATGAGAGTTTTGTTTTTTTTTTTTTCTTTTTTTTATTCTTCTAATAAGTCCAGATCTTGGATTGTAATACCACCTTTTTGTAGATTTTTAGCCTATTTACCATATGTTAAATCTGAGATTTTTTTTCTGATTTAAATCTAGTTAGACGATTAAGTTGTTTTCTTTCTTCTACGGATATAGATCTCTGATAGTGTGAGCATCTTACAGACTATAGTCTACCCCACCAAGAATATAGTATAGGAGCAGATGAAGGCATTGATATTGATGACCCTTGTTATCCTTATTGGTAACCCACAAATCTTATTTCTGTTATGTTTGTGATTCAGTTTTCGTATCTTCTCTTCAAAAGAGTTTGAAATTATAATCCTTATGCATGTACTGTAATTGAAGTTTTTGATTTTTAATAATGATATTCCCTTAATGGGCTCGTTTTATCCACAAAAAACAAAAATATTAAGCAATTCTTGTGGGAGTATTCTATAAAAAATAAACAAACAAACAAATAAATAAAACCGTTACCTTAATTACTTTATGATTTCCTCAGCCGATTTGTTTATTGTAATTATGATAAATCAATCAATTGAGCAAACTAATACTTAATCGGTAATTTTTAAAGTGGGAGCTTTTAATAATTATACATTTATTTTGAAATTTTGTTCAATTTATATTTTAATTATTATTATGAATATGCTCACTATTATGCTTCAGATTAAAAATTTGTGACAAATTCGTACTTTCTCTAAAGTTAAATACTACTTTTGATATGTGGGTTTACCAAAATATCATTTTGGATTTAAAAATATAAAAATATGTATATACATAGATTTATTCAATTATAAAAGTGAACTAAAATTAATAAATAAAATAACAAATACTCAAATTTTATAGACTCAAATTTCAAAAACTGTACATCTACTTCCCCTCTTTCCTCCTTTTCTTCATCGTCTTCTATCTCTCTTCAAGATTTCGACAAGAATAAGTATAAACTAAATAAAAAGTCTAGATATGTTATATACGTATGGTTACACATATTCCCTTGAAATTTAGTATACATGTGTAGTCAATCCCGTTCTAAATTAGTATGACTCTTGCTTGGTTTAGGTCTTACACTAATTATTAGCTTGACCTTGAGCAAATTTAAGCATAGGTAGACGTTGGTTTGTACCATAGTAAAATCATGTTACTTTTTTCTAAGAAACAAAAAAATTACGTCACTTGGCTTGCTTGCTAGTGGGCCTAAATGTCGAATTTAATGTATCCTGTAAGTTATGCTTCCTTGCTTTGTTGAAAATGTGTTACGGAAAATGAAAACCAATTCATTCAACTCCAAAAGACGACGCCTTTATTCATGTTAACAAAGAAATTGGCATAATCTCACTTGGTCCATAAAAGGGATACTTTTCTTCTAAATAGAGTAAACCAAATTCTCTCCTTTGAAAAATAATGTTCCAATGATTTAGGCACCCTCCTTTCAATCAAACTCACGTTGATCTCTTCAACCCCACTATGATTCTAATTATTATCTAAAGCTTTTAAAGAAGTAGAAGTGCTCCATTTGTTTTATAAAAATAAAAATAACACGTAGGGTGCTCGCAGAGAAAACAGAAATGCCCCCACCTCATGACCTATTATCACATTCTTTACTCACTGTCTCAACTTTTAATCTTTACAATAGGAACCGATCAATGTGCACAGATGAAAGCTGATCCCAATCATGAGGAAGTTTAGATGAGAAAATAGTATACAAAATAGCACACAAGTTAATCACTTTGGGAGAAATATATATTAACTCTATGCATATATAGACGATATATATGACTTTGACTGCAAAAAGTGCTGGCTCAGTGTTTCACTAAGCCCCAAAATTTTATCTTCTCAAAGGACATGGTTTGAATGCGTACCTAATGTGTACCTTTTTTGACCCAAAAAGTGCTTTTCAGTGTACAAATAAGCTGTCAGCTTGCACATTGCAATTACTTCTCGCCTAACACGTAGACGGACAAATACTAATTCCTTTGTAATCATTTCCATTTTGTTTAAATCTATATATCACCTAATTAGCATACTCCGATAAATCATATTAATTGTGTTGTATTAACTATGTCGACAAATTTGGGCCAAAAACAAACAAGTCTCCGAGAACATATCTATCTAAAAGTGATGTAAAATTTGTTATGGTAACTCGCCATTTGTTTCCCAACTTTTTTCAATAATTAAATTATAATTTTTTTTCTTTTTTTTTTTTTGAGAAATATAATTTTTTTTCTTATACAAGTACTTTTATAAGAAATTCATATATGTGGTTAGATAGTATAGCATTATATCTTATCACATCCCTTCTTATACAAATTTATAAACACATTATTTAGGTTAACTCGTAATTAATTTATGTTTAAGAATCAAAATAGCGTTTCTCTTGTAAAAACGTTCTCTAACACCAATGCAAAACAATCGGGGGGAAAAAAAAAGTGCAACTTTGCTGAAAAAAAAACTGCCACTTCCTATCTAGTAAGGGTTTGACTTCGAAAATAGGGAAAAAGGAACCTCAAAAATACCCGGCTCTAGCTACGTTTTGCAATACCAAAAACCTCCCCTATGACATTAAGTAAATTACCATTTTTCACTCGTATATTATTATAAATGCAAAATGTATCCCACCTGTTTATTAATTGGGTCAAAATTATTTCTTCTGACAAATTTTTATCTAGCATTTTCAATTTTTTTACTCGAAAAATAACGAAAGTTCTCTTAGTTAAATAACCAAATTATTCATTAAACTTATAACCAAATAACTTACATGTCAACTCTATGAATTTATACTTAAAAAATTATACAGATTTTATGAAAAAAAATAAATAAATGCTTGGTTGTAACATTAAGTAGTTAGACTATTTGATTAAATTGACTAAGGTATTAATATCATTTTACTCCGTAATTTTGACCAATCGATAAATTGGACTAAATTGACTTATTGAGGGGATATATTTTAAATTTTTAAAAAATATAGGTATGAAATTGGAAAAGAAAAAAGAAACAATACTATTGATAATTACTTTATCATTCAAATCTCTTGAATTTTTTTTTTTAAATTCCAAGTATCTTCATATAGGGGGTAAGTTTTGCCAAGAAGGCAAATATAGAAGAAGATCAAATATTGTAGGCTTTTCAAATCTGATGGGTGGGAAAAGAAATTTTCAATTAATATATATGGGATAATATCATAAAAAACTCACTACATTTAGCGTTTTAGCAAAACAACTCACCCATTTTCATTAATATCAAATAAAGCCTTTTATTTGTATTTTTCTTTCAAAACTCACCATATTCACATATACAGGTAAAGTTAGAATTTAAACTGAAAAATAATCTGTAATTTCTTAGAAATCCAATACTAATAACTTTCAAATACACAAAAATTCTCTTTATGAATTCTGTTATATGATTTCAAAAATTAAAAATATTTGTTTTCAATAATTTTAACTCCAATTTTGACTATACTTGTGCATACAGTAAAACTTGATAGAAAAACATAAATAGAAAATTTTATTTGATATTAATGAAAAAACATGTGCTTTTTTTTTTATAAAAGGCTGAAATTTATGGGGGTTTTCATATTTTTCCTAATTTGTATTAATGACAAATTATAGAATTATAGAGTATTTAAAAAGTGAAAGAAAATTATAAATCATTAATTATGATGAACGAGATCTCTACAAAAGAGAGATCTCTACAAAAGAGGTTAGAGAGAAAAAAGATTGCAGTAGGCCGTCCATATAACTAATAGTTTCATATTATTTTCCTAATTAAATATCCTAATGATTTACATATTTTTTTAAAAATAAGATTTAACTGATATTATTATTTATTATAAATTAAAAAAAATAATACACGTATTATTAAGACTTAAACTTTTAACCCTTAAATATTCTTAAAATCTTGTACCTACTCCAGTCTGATGAGAAAAGTATTGGATAAAGAAAATTTCTTCAAATAGAAAAATAAAAATTAAAAAAAATAAACAGAAAAACGACAAAACAAACTGCTGGGGACCTGGGGTATGGTATAGCTTTATTTGTTATGACACACCTAATGATCGAGATACTAAACTTTTATGTGTGACCCTTCGGGAAAAAAAATAAAATAAAATAAAAATTATTCCACCGAAAAAATTTGTTTATGCGATGTGTCTAATATAAATGTAAGATCGAATATTTGATGGGTGGATCTTTATCCAATCATAACATTAGTACCTTCAGACTCAGTCTTTAGGATTATTTTCACCTTTAACTTTTTTTAATTCCATCATTCTCCTGTACTGTCTTTATTAGGATTTGAATGTGCTTTTATAATACTTTCATCTGAATCACCAGTCCTCGGATCATAGTTGCTTGAGCAAATTCTTTTGGCTACTTTTGATGCAACACCTTGAAGCTTCCTTTTTTAACCTCTTTATATGCAATTTTAGAACACTAGCCTTGAGCTTTGAGCTATGTAGACTCCGTTTTAACTCCCTTTCATTCTATCTTTATCAACAATTTGTTTCTTTTTTATTTTTATTTTTTTTGATTTTACAAAATTTAGAGTTATCTTTTATTTGATTTTGGATTTCAGTTTTATCTTGTTTTTGGGTAGTGGATACAAGGATATAAAATTATTTTAAGGTTTATAAGCCACATATCGTTTCACTAGGGGCAATTTTGTCATTCTGTATCAATTTCTATCCCCCAAGGAAGGAATAGATTGGATAGGTATTTACTTATTAATACATGCATACATACGTAGCTACCCTTTTTTAGTGACTAGCTACTAACGAATTTAATGAAATGACGTAAATGTATAGATATCATCTTGAATATATTAAATTATTTCTTATTACATCACCTTAAATATCCTTCATTTAACACTTCCTATTAAGATATGAAAAATTCAAGTTGCTATACAATCAGACTTAAGTTTTTATTGGAATAGATGAACACAACAAATGCTAACCACTTTTATGAGGAAAGTCTTTTTTTAATCTATTGAAATTTTTTTTTATGATTTAGTATAGGATTTAGAAACAAATATCACATGAGAACCCAAGAACCCTAAATAGAAACCCTAAGTCCAACTTCTTCAAGGGAATTGAAAGATAACAAGAAAATATAAACCCTTAACCCTAAAAATAATTTCGAAACTCCAACTTATTTAGGAGTAAATAAGGAAATGAAAAAAAAAAGTATTCTTTCAAATCTTTATTCACAGGGATACAAGATCAAAGAAGAAGAAGACAAAGGGGGTAAATGAATTGGGGAATAGAATTAATTAGATGAGTGGTAAAAGAAGTTTCATTTAGTTTTTATAAACAAACGGTTTTAGTATAAGGTATGTCTTAATGGTGTGGGAAAAGAAAAATGCTAAACTTTTTATTCTTTATTAGAGTTCTTCAGAAAGGGGTAAAAGGGAAAAAGGATCGGGGTGACAGTAGACCCACTATTTTTCAAGTTACAAAGCTGAGTTGCGTACTCTAGTCAATTTTTTCATAAATGAAAGGAAAAAAAGAAAGCATCAAAACTCTGTATGCACATCCAAATTACGTGAGCACCTCGTTTAGAACCACCCTGTACCCCTTGACACCCCAAATATTATAATTGATGACAAACATATCACAATGACTTTTACCAGGTGAACATTGAACAAGGGCATTATAACGATGGGGCAGAGATTGTCATTTTGAAAGGGAAAAAAAATTCCACATTTTGGAATAATTTGGTTTATTTTAACATAACGAGAGTATAACAAAAAAATTATTTAAAAAAAAAAACAAATTGATCAAGTAGTCAGCTAAAAGATTAGATGGTTGAGAAATTAAGGCATCCTGCCATTTTGTACACTTCATTTTAGTAAATGTCTTTTTTCCCACTTTTATAGCTAAATGGACGGGATATCAATGTTTACACTAAATTGATATACTAGCTTTAGTTTTATATTGATTTAATCAGTTTTTATATAAGGTAAATTAGATTTTAAATTTAATATATCCACTGCCAATCATCTTGCCGCAATATTTGGGAAACAGGCTTCTACTTTGAAGAGGCCCAATATTCAAGCATTTTGTTAAGAGCCCTACAGGTTTGGAAAAGGAAAAAAGAAAAAGTCAGTGAAGACACCTTTTAACTTATCTGAACCAAACCTAGGGTTTTAGACACGAATAGGAGTGTTTTCGGCTAAAATAACACTTTTAGATCCCAACTTTTAGGATTACCATTTTAGAACTAGTCATTTTTATTAAGAACAATTAGCCATTTTATTTACAAGCAATTTCAATAAAATTGACTAGTTCTAAAAAATAATCTTGAAATGTAGTCCTAAAATTGTCATTTAAGCGTAAAACACTCCTTGTCTCATCCACTTCCCCAAAAACCAACATACGTTCATAATTTGGGAGTAATTTTATTTGAAACCTTTTTAAGCGATTTTTGTTTGTGAAATCTGCCTTTTTCCCTTTTGTTTCCCTCACTCTTTTCCTGTCTCTTGTCTCTCTCAATCTCTCTTGGCTACTCTACCGTCTTCTCTTAATGACCATGTGTTGGGTTATATCTATAAATATGTATATCCTAAAGTTGGCTACATGTTTTTATATAACAATTATATATATTAGGGATGTCTAATTAAGTAGAACCTTTAAGTGATCTAATGATGGCCTTAGGGAATTACTAATTAAGTATGTGTTGTGTAATGTGTGGTTACTTAATACTAGACTAATAAGTATTGATGGGGTCTCTATTGGCTATCAGTATATAAGAACATAATTATTAAGATTTTGGTCCCCAAGCCAAATAGAATGTACGCTCTTCTTCTCTGCCTCTATCAATAGAAAGAGAACTTATTGGGCATACATAAAGTATTCTAGTTGTGGAAGACCTTCTACCTTTAGGCTCTAATTAATACATCATTTCCATTTACATCGTCGCATCCTTTGCTGTTAAATACAATGAATCCAGGTTAGTCATAGGTTTTCTCTCAACAAATATTTTTTAAATAATTTGGCATAATAGATTCTAGGATATTATTTAGCTTAACAATTTATTATGCATATGCAACAAGTGATATCAGAGCGGGATTTCATATTAAATTGATTAGATTAATCATGCATGTTTGAAGTTTTCGATATATTTACCTATTTGGCTTTTTAGGTTTAAATATAACATATATGATTGATGAATTTTTCATGATTTTGTTAAGATATTGAGTGTTTGAGGATTGAATTCTAAATTTTGGGTCACAAAGTTTGCAAATAAGGTCAAAAATTTGCATTAAGTTTGAGTTACCCGATTTTAAAATTGGGTAACTAACAGTAAGACTGAGACTTGGTACTACGACACCAAGCCACAGCAACCTGGCGTTGCGATGCGGCACCACATCAGTGGTACTGCAGCACCACTATGCAGTCGCGATAACATTGCAACGTCACAAATTGGCGTCACAGTGACATCACCTAGGAACGAGAAATTATTTTTTTTAGGGGCCGGTACCACAACGCTAACTCGTATAATATATAGGTCAAATTTTTTGACCTAATTAAGGCACATGGTCTCAATTTTGAGGTTGAATTAAGTCATTTTTGACTTAATTCAAGAAGTTCTAACCTGAAACTTAACCGATCAGTTTATTTTCTCAATCCAACTTCAGTAAAACCCACACTTTGTCCATTAAAAACTCTATTTGGCTTTAATAGTTGATAAAAGTGCTTAAAACACAATCGATCATCTATTATTGTTTATGCATTGAAATTTTCAGTTTAATATTTTGGGCACTTTGGTTATTATTTTCTTTGCACTATTTGTTTAAATATTTTGAAATAAATGAGTTAAAACAACATGTTACCAAAGTGACCTCTATTGTGTAGATTTATTTATTTTAAAATATTTGAATGATTGTATATTTATTGTTCATACGAATCATTACTGGGCCAAATGAAGGTGATTATTTTGCCAAATAATGAACACACCTATAGTAATAGATATGGGATAGTTATTAAATTTTTATGTGGATACTAAATTACCCTAAAGGAAGATTTACTGTCTAATAGGATTTATTATTAATATTTGATTACTGCAATGAAGAATACCACTTACAAGTTAATAAGTCAGCCTAAAGGAAAGCTTATTGATATTGTTCTAGGTATATTGTGATGGGAGCCCACCTTATATATTTATTTATTGTATGTCATGCTAGTATATCTTATTATTTTGTATACTTAGTTTATGACATATTTTAATATGAGCTCTTATTTTCTGTTTTTGCTTTCTATTCAGTTTCTGCTTCAAATATATCTGCTAGTTTGAATTTAATTCATGTGCTTAATGACACAAACTTTAATAAGTGGAAAGAGCACATTCTAATTATGCTCAATTACATGGATATGGGCTTTGTACTCAAGAAAGCATAACCTGCTGCTCTTACAAATGAAAGTTCTGCTACGGCCGTTAAGAACTTTAAGCAGTGAGAATGTTTTAATCACATAAGTCTTATGATCATGAAACATTCTATACATGAGACTAATAGGAGTGCTATACCAAAGGTTGATAATACTAAAGCATTCCTTGACGCAATCGCAGAACGTTTCCAAAAGAATGAAAAAGTAGAAACAAATACCATGCTGAGCAATTTACTTGCTATGCATTATAAATGTAAAAGGAACATCAGGGAGTATATCATGGAGATATCCAATCTGACTTCAAAACTAAAGACACTTAAGTTAGAGTTGTCAGATGACTTGCTTATGCAATTAGTTCTACTCTTTCTTCTGCTACAATTCAGTCAATTTAAAGTGAGCTACAATACCCAGAAAAAAAAAATGGACTCTTAATGAGCCCATATCTCAGTGTGTGTAAGAAGAGAATAGATTGAAACGAGATAAGACAGAGAGTGCTCACTTGGCAACAACCTCTCGAGATAAGAAAAAAAAAAAGAACTAAGGATAAAAAAGTTGCATTTGGAACTTCACAAAATAAAGTGAAAAATAAATAAGATAAGGAAGTAGCTTGTTTCTTCTGCAAGAGGGCTGGACATATGAAGAAAGAATGTCCTAAGTACACTGCCTACTGTGTCAAGAAGGGTAAGCTTCTCACTTTTATCTATTCTGAGATTAATTTTACTTTTGTACCTGATCATACTTAGTAGGTAGATACTAGTACCACTGCTCACATAAGTATATCTATGCAGGGTTATCTGAAGAGTCGTCCGCCAAATGATGTTGAAATGTACACCTATGGGCAACGACAACACTACTACAGTAGAGACAATAGTTTATTTAGGTTGCAATTAAGTTCTGATTTATTTTTGAATTTAGATGAGACATTCGTTGTACCATCATTTAGATGAAATTTAATTTCCATTTCAGTTTTGGACAAATCTGGTTATTCTTGTTCATTTAGAAATAATAAATTTAGTCTTTTTTAAAGTTCCAATATTATTGCGGCTAGTACTTTAATTGATAACCTATATTAAATCAATACTATTACCTCAATTAATGAAACTTTGCATGTCGAGAAATGTGGTACAAAATACTAAGAATTCTTCTATGTTATGGTACAAGCGATTGGGACATATCTCCAAAAAGAGAATACAACGTCTTGTATCAGATAGAATTCTTAACCCACTTAACCTCACAGACTTCATAGTTTATGTTGAGTGTATTAAAGGTAAACAGATAAATGTACATAAATTAAGTACTAATAGGAGTTTTGGTATCTTAAAACTGATATATACTGATATCTACGGTCTATTCTCTATGACTTTATGGAATGGCTAGTCATAGATGATTACTTTTGCTATGGGTACCTATATTTAATTCATGAGAAGTCATAATCCCTGGACATATTTAAAGCTTTCGAAACTGAAGTTGAAAATTAACTCGACAAGAAAATTAAAGCCATGAAATCCGATCGTGGTGCTGAATACTACAGAGGCATGATGGATCCGGTAAACAATGTCCAGGACCCTTTGCCCAGTACCTAGAAGAATGTGGAATCGTCCTACAATACACGATATCGGAAAAATCTAGTATGAATAGTATTGCTAAGTGATGAAACCGAATACTTAAAGACATAGTGAGAAGTGTGATTAGTCATTTATCCTTATCTAAATCACTCTAGGGAGAAGCACTTAAGAGTGTAGTTTATATACTTTATAGAGTACCTAGTAAATCAGTAGCTAAAACCCCATATGAACTATGGACATATAAAAAACCTAGCATTAGACATTTGTATACTTAGGATTGTCCAGCTAAGGCAAGGCCATACAGGCCATATGAAAAGAAACTGAACTCAAAAACAATAAACTGTTGTTTTGTTGGCTACGCTGAAATATCAAGAGGTTTCAAATTTTATGGTTCCTCTAACAGGTCCTTGTTCGAGATAGTTAATACGAGATTTCTTAAGGATATTGAGGTTTGGGAGGGAGATAAGATAAAGGATATTGTCTTTGAGGAAGAATTCGTTTCTCTTCCTACAGTTGTTATTAAAGGTGATTAGGCTCATTAATCTGACCTTATTCGAAAAGTAAATCCGAAAATTTAAGACAATATTCTGCAACTCTCTATCCCACATGAAGAAGTTGCTCTTAAAGAGCATCCTTAACAACCTCAAGAGGAAGTGTAATTAAGAAGATCTACTAGAAAGGAGAAATATGAATCAGGATGATTACATCGTCTATCTTCTAAGACATGAGTTTGACATAGGAGTAGAAAATAATCCAATCAATTTCACTAAAGCTAAACAAAGTTCAAAATCCCAATAGTGGATCACTGCCATGGAGGATGAGATGAAGTTTATGAAAGATAATGATGTTTGGGATCTCGTCGAATTGCTAGCATGAAAGAAACCTATTAGTTATAAATGGATTTTTAAAACTAAAAAAGATTCTAAAGGTAATATTGAGAGATATAAAGCTTATCTAGTTGCCAAGGGTTTCACTAAGAAAGAATAGATTGATTATAAAGAGACTTTCTCTCCAGTTTCTTCGAAAGACTCTTTCAGAATAATTATGGTACCAGTAGCTCATTTTAATCTAGAGCTACATCAAATGAATGTAAAGACTGTATTTCTCAATGGTAATATTGGGTATAGCTGGAAAACTTTGTAACTGACGGTCTATGGTCTGTAAACTAAAGAAATCCAGATATGGCCTCAAACAAGCATTCCGTCAATGGTATCATAAGTTCCATCAAGTTATTTTCTCATTTAGTTTTGAGAAAAATTTGGTCGATGGATGTATATATCTTAAGTTTAGTAAGAGCAAATGTATCTTCCTAGTTCTATATATCGATAACATACTGTTAGTAAGCAACGATATAGGCTTATTGAACGAATCTAAGAGATTTCTATCAAACAAAGTTGAGATAAAAAATCTTGGGAATGCCTCTTTTGTATTAGGGATTAAAATACACTGAGATCGCTCTCAGAGCATTATTGGGCTATCACAAAAAGCTATATCGAAAAGGTACTTGATAGATTTGGTATGAACAAATATACCCTAGGAGATATACCCATTGTAAAAGGCGATAAATTCAATCTCATTCAAAGTGTCTGGAATAAGTTTGAAGCTAAAGAAATGTATAAGATCCCTTATGCATCTATAGTAGGGAGTCTGATGTATACTTAGATGTGTACGCATTCAGATGTAGCGAACATAGTTGAAATGCTCGGCAGATATTTAAGCAACCCTGATATAGATTACTGGATAGCAGTAAGGAGAGTTTTACAATATTTACAGATAACAAAAGATTACATGCTCACTTATCGGAGATCTAATCATTCGGAAATCGTGGAGTATTCTGACTCCGATTATGCTAGATGCCTAGATAATAAGAGATTCACTTTAGACTATATTTTTCTACTTTCCGGAGGAGCTATATCATAGAAGAGTATTAAACAGAAGCTCATAGCTTCTTCTACTAGGGAGGTAGAGTTTATAGCCTGTCATAAGGCATTGAAAAAAGGAATATAGCTACAGAAATTTATCACCGGACTATGAATTGTCGATGGCATTGAAAAACCATTACAGATTTATTGTGATAATAGAGCCGATGTTCTATATTACAATAACAACAGAAGCTTGTCAAAGTCTAAACATGTAGATATTAAGTTTCTAGTTTTTAAAGAAAGAGTTCAGAGTCACCAACTATCTATAGAACATATCGGCACTAACTTCCTGTTGGCTGATCTGCTCACCAAAGGTTAAACACCTAAGGTGTTTCATGAGCACACTGCTCATATATGTGTTGTACCATTTAAAGATGTTCCGGATTAGTAGGAGTTAGATTTTATAAGTTCTCTTGTGATAGACATATTTATTATTTGATATCAATAAAGTGATGGTTTTTTTTTATACTCTGAATTTATATTTTATTTTCTTTCTATTTAATATTTTGCATAAAGTGAAAGACTAAGGTTGATTTGTTAGAATCATAAAGTAGGACCAAATAGAAATAGGTAGGCAAGATCATTTTTCATGTAATTTCTATGTTATACGTCCATACTCGATTTATGTCATTGCATGTATTGATTTGGTAATCATTGATGGGTTTAGTTACCTAACTAAGTGCAATGAAGCCTACTTTGATTTCATATTGATATATAAAACGGTTTAGATTATTTTAAAGAGTAATTTCTTAATAGACAATAATAAAGTGCACACTCAAGTTTTATTACACAATTATTTCAGGAAAACTCATGTAGCCCAAGTGGGAGATTATTAGGTTATATATATAAATATATATATATATATATATATATATATATATATATCCTAAAGTGGGCTACACATTTTTATACAACAATTATATATATTAAGACTTTCTAATTAAGTGGAGTCTTTAAATGATGTAATTATGGGCTTAAGAACTTTCTAATTTAGTATGGGCTATGTAATATGTAGTTATCCAATACTGGACCAATAGAAATTGATGGAGTCTCTATTGACTGTCAGTATATAAGGACATAATTATTAGGATTTTGATCCCAAGCCGAATAGAACGTACGCTCTTTTCCTCTGTCTCTATCAACAGAGAGAGAATCTATTGAGCATACATAGAATATTCTAACTGTAGAAGACCTTCTACCCTCGTGTTCTAATTAATACAATATTTCTGTTTATGTGATTATATCCTTTGGTATCAAACACAATGGATCTAGGTCAGTTACAGATTTTTTCTCAACAAATTTTTTCTTAATAATTTAACATGATAGATTCTAGGACTGTATTTGGCTTAACAATCCATTATGCATATACAACACCATATTGTGGAAGACACTAACAAATCGGGTCAGATCTTTGACTTATTTATCTCGAATTTCTTATCACTGATCTGTGGAAGGTAAGTAAGGTCATACTTAACCAATGTAATATAAGGTTGAAATATCAACCTCGAATTCCACACATTCATGGAGACTTGTATTGCTAAAATTTATATACAAATTTTTTCTCAATAACGATAAATTTCTCCACTAGTTCTTGCTTGTTTTTCTCAACTTTTCTTTTTTCCTTTATGAATCATTTTGTGGTAAATGTACTAAGAGTAATTTGAATGAGTCAATTGCCAACTATTGCAAACAATGTTGCATAGTGGCAAGGGTTTCCCTTATATGGAATACCCTAGCTTGGTGTTGGTCAAGCCCAATGATTGGGTCTAGCCAAATTTTCCAATTGCATGCAGTCTAGATATAGGATTGAGCTAGAATGGGGTTTTATTGACCACATTATCCTAATTCTAATAGTTGAAGCTCAATTCCAACTAACTACTAATTTAAGATAATCATCACTAACTGAAGTGGTCTACTGGTAAAAATTGGTTTGTGTAAGGTTGTGGTTACAAATTCGAGTGCTAGGTAGTCCCTCTGGGGGTTTTAAATGTAAAGGTTTGTTCCTATCAATCTACATCTAATGTTGAGTAATTGGGACTATACCTTACGCAATCCTTAGAACTAGCACCATTTGATGGGGCTAGCTGAGGGGATGCACTCCATCACCCAATAGGGTAAGGCCCACATGAAGAACCCTCAATGAACATTTCCCTTAGTGGGATTGAAATCTTATGGTAATGCCCAAGAAGGATACCACTCCGATCGCTCCTTCCTCCTCCTTTTATTATCCCAAAAAAAAATGGTGACCCAAATTATTAGTTTTGTTCTATTAATATATGTATAATGTTATTTTCAATGGAAAAATTTAGAATATATGTGCCACTTTTTATTTCTATTTTATTTTTTATGTAGCTATGTTTTTTTTTTTTTTTTTCAGATGATTGTTCCACTTTTTCCTTATGGCATGTCCTAAGACTCTATTTGTCACTCTTTCTCTATATTGAGTCTTTGCAAGAAAGTGATAATTAATATAGTAGCTGTTAAATTTAATATAGGATGAATAATAAAAAAAAGTACTCTGAAATTTGAACTTCGCAAAACAATACCCTGAGATTAAGAATTTCTGAAAATTAATACTTTGCACTGATTTTTTGACCAATTTTAGTAATGAAAAGATAATAATATCTTTCATTAAACTACATTAGTCATCACTATTCTCCTTAATTATGAGGATATTATTATCTTTTACCAGTTAAAATTATTCAAAAAAAATCAACTAAGGGTATTAGTTTTCAGAAATTTTGAATCTCATATATTATTTTGCAGAGCTAAACTTCAAGGTTTAAATTGTAGAATACTCAAATTTTAAGGTATTTTTTTGTTGTTTACTATTTTACTGTTAAGCAATATTATGAGGCACTAGTGGTACCAGTACGATATGATATGACAGTTTATAACCGTATGATTATAATTAATAAACTAAATTTCAAATGGGTCATATTTGATATGCAATTATAATCATCCAATAAAAGACTGACACCTCATATAATATTAGACATCATATGGTATATATAACATCTTTTTTCTTTTTCGATGATAAAATACCCCATAACATTATTCTTTAATATATTAGGCTACTTAACGCATTTTAAATGGGTATGATAATTGGCGTTAATTATAAAACTGATGTCTCGGTTCCAATGAAATAAAATTTAAAGAGATTTATATTTTACAAAACCCCACTGAGTCAAGAACCACTTAGAGTTGGATATATTATTTATTATATATTTAGTGATATTGCAAAAGATTTGAGATAATTTCAAATAAGATTTAAGTTAGTTATGCATGTCTTCTATTAAAGTAATCAGAGATTGAAGAGTCTTATTGTTAACATTATTTCGTGTCTAAAACTTGATAATAAGTTAATAACAGGATGTCGTGTGGTTCCCTGCTGGAGATGTGTTGTGTGCAAAAGCAGTTGCGCCGGGAAAAAAAAAATATAAAGCTTGAATTTACTATCTTTAACCACCGAAATAAAATACTACATTTTCATATATTAAAATGTTTCCACATGCATTTAGAATTTTTTTTTTTTGAAGGAAGATTTTTTTTAATTCTTTATAATCAAGATTTATATTTTTTCACACCAAAATTATAAAAATTAGGATATAAATTTTTATTTAAAAAAAAAAAAAAGCTTCCGTGTACGGTTTAAATTTAAATTGAACGTCCTCAGAAAGAATACTTTTTAGTAATGCCATTGTGTTTTTTTGTTCAAAGTGATAAAAGCAGTCACAAAAAATGAAATACAATTGATCCTTAAAATATTTTAGAAATTTCATTCAAAAACAACTATTTAAGCAAATTTGAATAATCGAGGCATAATGACAATTTTAAGAAGCAACCATTATAATGCTTGTATAATAGCCCATGAGCAAAAGGCCTCGGTGCCGCTTTTAGAATATAAATGCAATTCTAGAAGCAATAGTAAATAGATCTTAATAAATATTACTCATAATAGCGTGTTGATCATTGATCGTAAAGAGATGTGCTCCTTATTAAAAGGTAATTATATTTATTGTTCAAGATTAAGCGACATCAGTAAATTCACTTTCCTTTCGTCTTCCTATGTTGAAGAAGCAAAATTTTCTTTTTTTTTTTTTTTCAAAAAAAAAGTTATGCTATAGAGCGAGATAAAGCTTTAAAGCTTTAAGGTAAACAACATTACATAAGATTTTACTGGAAGATGAAATAATACTTAAGTTAGAATGGTGAGACCCAATGTGGAACTAGTGTATTAATAGTAGAGTAATGTTACATATTTTGACAAATTATGATGAAAAAATAACTTAAATAATGTGACATTATATTATATTTATCAATATTTAATATATAATTCAATCATTATTTGTCAATTAAGTTGTCACTTTATTAAAGTTATTTTATCAAAATAAGTTGTCATGATATTTAGCATTTTCCTAATAATAATCATCCATGAAAGTCTAATACCTCGTATGGGTAGCAATGATGTCTATAATATTACTCATTTTTTAATCTTCTATTTTTTTTTCCCACTTTTCTTAATTAAGAGCATAATAAAATGATAAAGATATTAAAAAAAGTATGGGTAGTACTGATGTCTATAATATTACTCATTTTTTAATCTTTTATTTTTTTTCTCCACTTTTCTTAATTAAGAGCATAATAAAATGATAAAGATATTAAAAAAAAAAGCATGAAATAACATGAATGCTATTTGATTTTAGCTACAAATATAAGTAAATTCCATCCAACCAATTGACTTCTTGGGAGGGTGGGATTCGAATCTTAGTTACATATAAATTTCATAATAAAAGCCTTTAAAAAAAAGTAAATTCCATCCTTCACAAAAATAGCAAATAAAAAAGGAAAAGGCAAAAAAAGTAAAATGATACTAATTAAGCAAAATACAAACAGATAAACAATCGAACAAAGGAGTACTTTCATATACATCAATACATAAGCCTGTAGAATATGCTGGTTGGAATTTCGGTATCTGAAACGGGCAAGTATTTCATCAACTGAAATCTTCACCTGGCTAGATGCTATATATATATAGGCATCATTACCAATATCAGAAGTTTTCTTCGCTAGCCGAATTTTTCCCCCTAAAATCCAAGTATAGAGGCACAAAAGGCTCATAATTACATTCAATATGGGTACTAACTAATTTACCACTCGTAATACTATTGAGTAAACAAACGTAGCAGTAATACCCAAAAAATAGAAAAATGTTATAAGGCGCCTTGAGCACTACCACGATACACTAGTAAAGGTATCAACCATCAAATGTAGCTTTAATGCTCATATTTTGTTGTAAGATTCCCAATATAGACCTTCAACTATATTAGTGTTTAGTGCAACTGTCATATTATTTCTGAAAAGTCATAAGAAGCTAGTGAATATCAATCTAGATGGCACATGATGGAAATATAGTCAAATTACGAATTAGAAGGATGCGTGGCTCTTTCGGAAAAAAAAAAAAAGATGCGTGGCAAAAGAGGGAATAAAAAATTTAGCTTAATTAAAGCGCAAAACTATAAAATGAGACACCAAGTTTTGCTTTGGACAACAAACAAGGGCTCTTATATGATAAACATGCCTAGTAGATGATCTCATGTAAAGGTTAAATGTGAACACAAATTTGTCCATTAATAGAGATTGGATTTTCAGTTTTATTTCCTTTTTTTGGTTACATTTATACTAGAAAGTTTTCTAGGTGGGTTGTTGGAAATGATATAAGATAAATATATTAAGGACAAAAGGTCTTAGCAGTTTAAAGAGAGAGAAGAGCTGAAAAAGAGCCAATAATGCAATGTAGGATAGCAGACAGAGGGTTGCTTTTTGGGTACTTGGGGAATAAAATGCTGTCTCTCTAGGAGGATTGGCGTGGAGAGAGATTTCTCTCTTCTTGAGAATAAGCCAACACTAAAGAATTTCATTTATATATAAAGAACAAAATGATAATCACGAAAAAGGAAAAAGAAAAGGAAAAAAGAAAGAGAAAAATTAATGGGAAAATTTGAAGTAAAAATGTCCCTTTTTATCTCTCATCACACCCTGGCTTCTTTCCACCTTTCCCCTTTAGTACTTTTTTTGAATTTCTGCTGGCTTTGTCTGTCCATTCAAAGCATGATGAGGAAAAAGGAGGGAAAGCTCAAGCGGCTAGCTCCCCCCCTCACACAAGTGAGTACGATAAAAAGAATTTTATTTTCATTTAAAAAAAAAAGAATTTTATTTTGAAGGTTAGTGGGGTCCTTTTGTGGACCCCGTTATTCTCATATCATGAAAAATCCCACTTTTAATTTTTGCATAAAAATAACTCAGCATAGAGAACTTAAACACTACTGTTGCTGATAAAATGTTTATTTATGTGTTACCTGCTCATGTTCTAAGTTCTCTATATCACATGCATATAGGTTCTAGTAGAAAGAAATTTTAATCAAAATATTGTTATAATGGATATTATTTATATAGAATAAAACACAAAAGTAGAGTAGATTGATATCTTCCTTTGCAGCTTTTGATCATTATATCGGAGTACAATTATTTGATTGGTGCATCATGCCTATTAAATTTTGCTCTTTTTTTTCATTAATATTTTACGAGTCCCAACGAGTGAAAAAGAAAATATTTATGCATGTATGGTTATGAACAAAAGTTACTCCTTTTTCTTATATGTACTAATTATCTACCAAACCAAAACTCAGGTCATGTCATAAGACTCATAACATAACTAGGGTGATAAAAAGATATAGTTCAATGTTTAATTGTAAACTAAAGAGAGAGAAAACAATATTGCTGGATTAGAAGATTAAAGAAAAAAATAAAGGCAAACAAAAAAGCAAACACTCTCCCCGAAAAACAAAATAAATAAAATAAAGTGTTCTTTGATGAAGAAGGAGTATAAAGAAGGTGGTGGCGTGGTCTAACCTGGGTTTTCTAAAGCTCAAAATAAAGCTCTGGTAACTCTTCTTTCAAAAACCTCACTATCTGCTACTTCCATTTCAGGTAGTACTAGTGCTACTGTTTTTTGTGAGCCTAAAAACTTGCATAAAAGAGGTATCAAAAAACCAAGCTTTTTATTCTTAGAGATCTACCTACAGAGGGTTAGAAAACTAGCTATAGCTGTGGTGTGTGGTGTTGGGAAAGAAAGAAAGAGAGAAGAACCAAAGGTTTCTGAAAAGAAGTAGTGTTAAGTTTCATCAACAAAGGGTGGGGTGGTGTTTGGGGAGAGAGAAAAAGGACAGGAAAATAAGAAAGAAAAGGCAAGTTTATTAGCTGGTTACTTGTTTGTTTGACGAGAAAGTTAGGGTGGGGGGTTAGGGGGGTGGGTTTTAGCCGAGTGATGCGCTCAGGAGTTTGTGCACTACAGCAGACCCTAACAGCGGAGGCTGCTTCAGTATTGAAGCACTCTCTGGGGTTAGCCAAGAGGAGAGGCCATGCTCAGGTCACTCCTCTTCATGTGGCTGCCACTTTGCTCACCTCTAGAGCTAGTCTCTTGAGGAGGGCTTGTCTCAAATCTCATCATCAAAACAACATTCACAACCATAATCAAAATATCATTCATCAACCTCTCCAATGCCGAGCTCTTGAGCTCTGCTTCAACGTGGCTCTCAACCGGCTTCCTACCAGTGGAGGCCCTCTCCTCCATTCTCACCACCAGCCATCGCTCTCCAACGCTCTCATCGCTGCCCTCAAGCGAGCTCAAGCTCACCAGAGACGTGGCTCCATCGAACAGCAGCAGCACCATCAACAAGCTCAACCTCTCCTGACCATCAAAGTCGAGCTTGAACAGCTCATCATCTCCATCTTGGATGATCCTAGCGTCAGCCGGGTTATGCGAGAGGCCGGCTTCTCCAGTACCGCTGTCAAGAACAATCTCGAGGAGGACTCGTCTTCGGTGTCTTCCATTAACAACTCTGTTTTCCTCAGCCCTAGCTCGTCTTCCAACTTTGTGCTACCAAATTTCTGGCATACCCACTTCTTGTCCTACTCTTCTGAACAAAACCCACTTCTCTTTTCGCCGCCGAAAGGTGAAGAAGATCGGAACTTTACCAAGTTTAAGGACGATATCATGGTTGTCTTCGATGTCCTCTTGAGGAAGAAGAAGAGGAACACCGTGATAGTTGGTGACTCTGTCTCTGTGACTGAAGGACTAGTTGGAGAATTGATGGGAAGGTTCGAGAGAGGTGAGGTTCCGAAGGAGCTTAGGAGAACCCATTTTGTCAAATTCCAGTTTTCGCCGATTTCTTTGAAGTTCACGAAGAGAGAAGACGTGGAGAGGAATCTCTTGGAGCTGAAGAGAAAGGTGGAGTGTCTTGTGTCTGGAGGAGAAGGAGTTATTGTATATACTGGAGACTTAAAATGGACGATTGTTGATCATGATGATCATGATCATCAGAGAGTATTGTCAGATGATCCAGGATTGGTGTCTAGTTGTTATAGTCCTGCTGATCATCTTGTTTCAGAGATATCGAGGTTAATTGCGTCAAGGCCAAAGGTGTGGATAATGGCTACTGCGAGTTATCAGACGTATATGAAGTGTCAAATGAGGGAAGCTCCACTTGATGTTCAATGGGCTCTTCAAGCTGTTTCTGTTCCATCTAGTGGACTTAGTTTGAGTCTTCATGCAGCTACTGCGTCCAGGTCTCTCTCTCTCTCTTTCTCTCTCTCTCTCTCTCTGTTTATTTGTAATTAATGTTCTGGTCCGTTGAGAGAGTACAATATACATGGTCTCTGAAAAAACAACCCCCGAGGCCAGAACCACTGAGAAAAAGTAAGTGGTTTGGTGAGAGACAAATACGAATGAGTAAACTTTCTTTTTTGTTTTTGTTCTCTGCTTTATATGCTTTCACTTCACCGACAGACAAATTTCAAATTCTAAGAGGAATAAAAACGCTAATTTTAATTCCAATATTATTAATTGTCCTTCTTTCACGTTTAGAATGATGTATATAAATTTTTTAGTTTAAACCATGTTTGTGCTCTTTAATGAAATGACCATTTTTAAGTTTTATACTTACAATTAATGTTATCAGTCCTAGTTGTATGGAATCCTCTCATCGTACAAATCAATTAATTATCATACTTGAGAGCATTATAATTACTCACAAATCTGTCTACATGTATATCAAAATGCAGCTTTATCTTTAAAATAAAAAATATATGTATGTAGAAAACTTGTTTTTGGATATGAAAATAAAAAGAGGGTAGTTATTCCAAAAACTTTTATTCAACTAGAATAATATATTTTAACATGTGTATGTCTGTATGTGTAATAATGTATGAAATGCATGTCCATCGTACCCAAAAGTCATCAGCTTTTAGGGATATTGAAAGCATGCATGCTTGACGACAAAAGAGCTTTTGAATTCAATTATTTTCCTGCCACAACATTCTTCAAGGTTCAAAGCTCAAACAATATGTTGTATCAATTTTAGTAGACATATATCTGGCCTGTCAATATACGCATTTACTTTATCACAATAATGCTATTGGTAAATTTAAGACATATTTTCCACCACTTAATTAAAGTAACACTTTGTTGAAATTTGTTATTGTCGACAGTGTCCATGACTCAAGGATAATGTTCTCTCAGAGCCCAGAAACCAAGCCATTATTGGGGTCCAAGGACGAAATATTACAAGACCACAAACTCATTTACTGCTCAGAATGTGCTTCACATTGTGACAAAGAAGCTCAGTTGCTCAAATCTGGCCACCAGAAATTGCCTGCTTGGCTGCAACCACAATGTGGGACCCAACCCCATCACAAGGTACCAAATTATCACCAGTTATTATATATATATATATATTTATATATGAAAAAAAAAAAGATCTATTTTATTTTTGGACCATGAATGTACGTAGTTACATGTGATATGAGTGAAAACAACTCAGTATTAGGACTTAGTAATTATATATTAACAAATAATTTTTTCTACGTAATTTGTGAAAAAAGTGTATTTACTTTACCTAAATCTTAAATAAATATCAATATATATATATATATAAATAATGGATTAATTTGGGTATGTTTAATTTTTCAGGAGGAACTGGTTGAGTTGAGGAGAAAATGGAGCAGATTATGCCAAAGTCTACACCAAGGAAAGCATAGTCAGAGTCATGTCAGCTCCACTATGTTGACTAATAATCCAATTATCTTAACCGGAAACAAGGGCACTACTTACAACTCTTGCTCTTATAGTTCATCCTACCCTTGGTGGCCAGCCCAGAATACCATCTTCCAAGACTCAAATTCATTTTCTTTTGCTGATTCGGCTTCGAAGCCGGCCAGCCACGGTTCCGGTCTAGCACCAGGCCAGTTCAGTCGACAGCAATCGTGTACAATCGAGTTCAGTTTCGGTGGCGAAGAAACCCGAAAGCTGCAGCAGCAACATGATCAAGAAGTGGAACCAAGCTTGGACACCCTGAGGAGGAGTAGCCAAGAGAAGGAGGTCAAGATCACCCTTGCCCTTGGAAATTCCGTATTCTCCGATTCCGGCAAATGGGAGGACCGGAAAATCGAAAGAAGTGGAAGTTCGCGGAGAGCTGAAATGTGTAGGGTCCTCAAAGAGAATGTGCCTTGGCAATCAGAAACCATTCCTTCGATAGTGGAGGCGATGATCGTTTCGAAATCGGCGAAGCGGGAGACTTGTTGGTTACTGATTCCGGGGAATGACACAATTGGGAAAAGAAGATTGGCCCGCGCCATAGCGGAATCTGTTCTCGGCTCATCGGATTTGCTCCTCCAACTGAACACGAACACGAACAACCCAAGGAATCGGAATGCAGTGAGCCCAGAATCCGATCAATTAGTCCTCGCAAAGGCCCTGAAAACACAAAAGAAACTCGTGGTGCTTGTGGAAGACATTGATTCGGCTGATACCCAGTTGTTGAAATTCCTAGCTGATGGTTTTGAGACTGGAAAATTTGGAGAATCGGATTTAGGCGAAGCAATATTCGTTCTGACTAAAGGAGACATAGCCATACATGAAAACGACATGAAGATCAAGGACTCTGTAATCCACATGACATTCAACGTCAGCGAAACGACGACGACAAACGGAAACTCCTTCGAGGCACTCAAATTCAGTCGCAAGCGGAAAGCCACCGAGTGGGATCTGCCCAACAGGGAATTTGCCAAGAATCCAAGAATGGACGAGAAGAAGAACTCACTGTCGAGGCAGTCAAGCTTCAACACCCTCGACCTCAACGTCAAGGCAGACGAAGAGGACGACGATGGCAGCGAAGACAAACCGGGGGATCTCAGCCCGATTTCGAGCGATTTGACTGGTGAAACCCCCACAACCGAGCTCCGAAACCCCGTCGGATTCGTGGAGTCCATAGAGAACCTCTTCGTTTTCAATAGAAGCCCGGCACGCGATCGCGAGATGACGGAGCTTTTCGAGTCCAAGATGGAAGAGAGCTTCAGCGAGATTTGCCAGAAGCAGAAAAGCGCGATTAGTTTTAGCGTGGAAGAAACAGTGTTAGAGGATGTTTGTATTGGGTCTGGTTGTTTTTCCAATACCTTGTTTGAGAAATGGGTTAACGACGTTTTTCAAACGGCCTTGAAAACGGTTAGATTTAGCGGGAAAGAGGGCAGTGTTGTTGGTGGTGGGGATGTAAGGCTTTGTTTGGGTGGCAAAGAAGAAGGCATTTTGGAGGTTGGGTTTATGGGTTCGTGTCTTCCAAACAAAATTCAAGTTTCGTACAAGGACTAAGAATGTGGCCCCACCTTATCCAAATATATATATATATATATATATAATATGCACCACCACAAAATTTGGCCACGTTCATTTGTCCTTGTGTAACTCCAGCTAGTTTTCTTAATAGGATGTGTTTTTTTCCGACTCCGACTGCAAATCATTTCTCGCAAGTTTTTTAAGATCCCACGTTTAACTATGAAGGTGTAAAATTAAAAGACTAATATTACGAACACGTATAATATACGCGCAATCATGTGGCGGTACGCATATTTTTTTTGTCACTGTATTCATAATATATTATAGCCGTTCTTCGAAAATTATGAGTAGTTAAAAAACATGCTATGCTATGCTATATCATTCTATATTTTATATGTCTCAATCATTACTCAATATTACTTGAGAACAAGAAAAAAATAATAATAATAATACACCAATTGAACCAAGGACTAATTACCTTACTGGTTCCTATACAACTAAAAATAGAACAAATAACTTGTAAATTTGCCAAAAAGTTTTCAATTCGTCTCTTTTTTAGACAATTTTTTTTAATGCATATATATTATATTTTTATAGACTAACTGGTTCTTTGACCAGTTTTTAGCCCTTAATTTATAGGCCATCAAACTCAGAAAAGTTTAGCGGTAAATATCAAACTTGAAAAAAAAATAAAAATACAATATATATCATAACTGAAATTTTTTGAAAAATGGATATACAATAATTTTTAAAACACGGACATCAGCTTAAACTAATTTAAAATATTTGTCAAAAACCTAATTTTCTCTAATTTTTTTAATCACTTGTGTTTTGTATTTATATTCATATTTGTCCTTTTTTTATCAAAAATGACAAATTTATACTATTAGATTTATACATCGTCATAAATTTACCTTATGATAGTTTTTGTTATATTTTTTTTTCTCCCATTGATTGTCAAAAACATTCCAAAAAAAAAAAATGATAGCTGACACATTTTATCCCTTCACATTTTGGGTCAAATAGAAAATAAATTTGATCAATGGAAATTACATATTGGCGCCACGTTGTTTATCGTTGTCTTTTTTTTTTTTAATTATTAAATATCGTTGTCTTTTCCAAACGAAGCTTAGTGAGAAATTGACTTGAGGAGATGTGAAAATCAAATAGCAAAGGGACAGCTAAATGAGACTCTGATCTTATTCCTTACTTCTGGCACAAATTTTTTCCAAATTGATAACGCATCAAAGGGCAGAATTTTTTTTTTTTTTATAGGGAAAAATTTTGCCACCATCTACAAATCTAAGACTATATATTTGTCACCTTTAAAAATATAGTCAATTCAAAGATATATGCAATACGTCTGGGATATTTATATAATTCTAGAGTAAAATTTACAATTGAGTGGTAAAACACCCCTTAGGGCCCCGAGTGAATTTGTCCTCAGGTTGACGATAGTGGAGATGACCTTCCTTCTATAAGTTAGTCGAGGACAATAGATCAAATTGGTACAACAAAATAATAATCCTAGAGGTACAACAATTCTAGTCCCAAAAGTTTCATAGAAAGCAAAGTGATGAACGACTTAATACTATGTAATTGATACAACAAAATTGTATAATGAATAACAATATTGACATTTTTCAAGTAAATGATGACAAGTCAATCCTTTTACAACCCTCTACATATGATAACCTTTCTTTTCTTTTCTTTTTTTTTTTCTTTTTTCTTTTCCTTTTTGAACTGGTTTTGTAAAAACCCAGAATTTTCGAGGGTAATTTGGACATTTTACCAATTTTCCAGATAAAATATTGTGGGGACTAATTTGCAAAAATTTTGTTCAGATGGACTGAATTGCAAATTTTGGGGGACTAAATTGATAGAGATTTGAAATTTTGGGGACTTATGTGCAATTTTTAAAAATTGCACAGCCCTATAAAGTTGGGCCACGTGGCCCTGCTCAACCAATCCCCTCTTTTCTTCTCTCTCTCTCTCTCTCTCTCTCCCCGAAAATCTCTTTTTCTCTCCTCTCGGATCTCTCGGCCGCACCATTGCAGGACCGCCGCCCAGCCACAGTCCG
>JXTB01000004.1:2395950-2510565 GCA_002914805.1 Parasponia andersonii
TCCTGAAGACTTACCGGGGTTACCACCTGATAGGGAGATCGAGTTCTGTATTGAACTAGTTCCTGGAGCTCAGCCAGTTTCTATTCCAGCCTATCACATGGCACTTGGTGAGATCTTGGTGATCAAGAGGAGTAAGAGGTCATCCTGATTGCAGTTCGTCTTTTGGTAATACTAGGAGTTTGTTGTTGTAGTCTTTGGACTATTTGGATTTTTTTGTTAGCATTGAACCAATATTACTGCTTTCTATTTTGTCTGCAAACTTATGTATGTCATTCTGGTGTTCGATTTTTTGGTGGATGATGATGATGCTGGGTTTTGTATTTAATTTCATGTTTTTAAGTAATTATTCAATTTATGTTTGGTGGTGTATATGAACTATGGGAGTGGTTCACGTGATGGAATTCCGATTATTTTATTTAAATAGACTGTTTTTATAAAAACTAGAACTTTTGACACTTTTCAAATAAATTAAGGAATTTCCCATCTTTGTGAAATTCCCCTTCTGCCACTAGCCCGGGTTTTGGTTCGTGATAGGTTTCTATTGATTAAGTTATGCATTACCTAAAAGATAAGTATACTACTACTACACATCTTCTTGGTTCTTACTTTCCTCCAACCTATTCTCTTGGTCTCTAGAGTATCAACTGACATGCTTAAACACAGCACTCTACCACAAAATGCCTCTTTTTAAGCTATTAAGGAACTCAAAGCAAATAAAATAAAATAAAACAAAACTCATTGCAAAGCTTTCTTTTTATAAAAATATGTAATCCGTATCTAGGTCCATCTGATCTGTAGTTCCCCACCGTCTCCTAAAAAGAGATTTGTTTTCTTTCAGAATATTAAATCAATTTTTTCTCATGTCACTTGGACTAATGCCCAAATAACACCTTTAATGGACATTAACAAACTTAAGATATTTAAAAACACTCTTTTGCTAGATAAGATTATAATGCAGTACAATACTACAACCCTTACTCTATTAATAATTACCCCTATGTACTTTTGCATTACAATCCGCATGGAAAATCAACCTACTACATCAATAGATGAAGGCAAATAAAAGGGAATGCACTGCACCTACATAGTTGTTCGTACTTTTTTTTTTAACATCATTTTTGAAGGAAACTGTTTAGACAATTATTATTGCAAAATTTCTTTTCAGCACCGTGAAAAGAGTTGGCTTGTCTAGATTGTGGGGTTGTGCCCCACGCATAACCCCACATGTGAAGGGTCTTTTAGGTAAGAACATAGGTGAGTCGGGTGGACTGATATCCAATCTTAGACCATCTCCACCACTGGTGGTGGTAGCATGGTAGTGGTGGTGGTGGCATGGTGGTAAAGGATGCCTACCTCTCTCTGCTCCAAGCTTGGCACGAGAGTTCGAATCCTCATAGCCTTATATTAAAGTTCTGGTAATAAGTGGGACTGTGGTGGTAGTGGTAACTCTGGGCGAAAAATGATGGGAGATATTGGGCCATGCTCATTACCATCCCATGATATGTTAAATTTAACATATATTTTTTGATTTTTCTTCAAGCTAAAAACTATGTTATTTTGTATTCAAATAATAATTTTATTTAGAAAACATATTTATTGTACTATGAACTCCTATTGTATATTCATCTAATTACTAATCATGAAATTCCATTTCACATACCAATACCAAGTTTGAATAATTTTTCACGCTTTCCACTTATTTATGATTTTTTTTTATTTTCTTTGTTTTATGAACTATGTGAGTAACAAAGTTATGAAAAACCTATAATTTATTGAAATTTATTTTGGAGATAATTACAAATAATATTTATTGAAAAAAAAATTTTAAAAAAAAGATATAGGTATACCAAACTTGGCCATGCCATATATGTATTAATTTTAATGATCATAATATTATAAAATTTAACACGTATTGTAATACCAATAATGTAAATTTTAACACATACTATAATGACATAGTTGTACATTTTATTATATTCTATAATGGTAAGTTTGTAAATTTTAACACATGCTAAATACGTTATTCTTTGTGTTATATTTAATATAACAAATAGGACGTGCTAGCATGTATGTTATATATAGCATAACATTTGTGACATTGTTTTTTAACAAAATGCTAAAATTTAGCAACTTAATATTATGTTATTTTGTCTTTATTTTTGAGTTTTATTATCGTTTTAGTTGTTTTGTCAATTTTTAGGCTATCAGTGACTTTTAAGCACAAAATAAAGGAAATCAGGTGCTTTGGAATCAATCTCGGTTACTTTGATTTGGAGCTTAAAAAGGTAACAACTTCCATGAAGACGTTCCACTTTTGATATTAGAGAATTAAAAATTAGAAAATTTTTATTTTTAGCTTATTCTAAAGATAGAAAGTGGAAAAAGTGGAAAATTAGTTTCTTGAAAGTATGTTAAAATGGATCTTGAATTTCAGAGAAAAATGTTGTCGACTTAAATAAGAGATCAAAGGAGTTTTTATGAAAGCAAGAAGGAGGTTTAAGATCTTTGATTATATTACCCTAAAAGAAGGAAGAAATAAAAGAAAATAAAAGGAAATTATTTTCTTATGAATATCTTTTCCCGTTATTTGTTAAAACATACCTTAGTATTTTGGGTATAACTTCCTATGTAGTTATCCCTTTTGATGCAAATTTTGCGGCTTAAGAAAGCTAAGAACAATGTAACATTTATAATTCTATTGGTTCTTATATTATAACTAGTATAACATAACTAATAAGAAAATATATTATTTGCCTCCATCTCCTCTAGTTGACTTAAATTAGGGTGTGAATTTTTTTTTTTTTTGAATTTGATTCTTAAAGGAATTGTTTCTTTTATACCTTTGAATTTTTGCTTTCTGAAAGGTTGGAGCATGTAATATTGTTAACCAAAGATATAAATGCAAAAATAAAAAAATAAAAAAAAAAACTAGGGCCAAGTTATTAAATAATTGAAATTATAAGGATCAATAGTGTAAAATTTCTTTCATTTGAATGAATTCTGACAGAATATTAAAGAGAATATGCCAAATAACTCATGGTACAAAAAAAGAAAAATGGTAGGTGCTTAAATGCCACAAACAAGAAAAAAAAAGGACCAATATGTCAAAATAGTAATATATTGGAGACCAATAATGTCCTTTACCCTATACAAAAAAAATGATATGAGATTCGATTCAGGGATACTTTCAGAAAATAACGAGGATGGGGACTCTATGTAATACCCTATTACACCATTGGATTAAGGCTATGTTTGATGGATATGAAAGAAAATGGGATGAAAGGAAAAAAATAGGACAAAGAGAAAATATGTAAAATAAAAAGAAAAATGTATTTCTTTTATAATTTTTGGTACATAAAGAAGAAAGAAAGCTGTCTTATTTTAAAATAATTATTTTAACCTCAATATAATGATTTTTAAATTGGTATGCAAAGTTGATTTGGTAAATTTAATTCTTTCATTTGCTAAAATTCTCTTTTTCCCCTTTTCCCTCCAATTTGGAAGAGAACAATTTTCTGGGTTCTACCTTATTTTTTTGGCTTCCTTTTTCACTTCCATTTTTTCTCCTCTTTATTTTCCTTCTTGCCAAACAACCCAAATTTTCATTTCTTCTCCCATTTTCCCTCATATCCTTTCTTTCCTCTCTCTTTCTCTCCTACTAAACATAACCTAAGAGCATACAAGAATGGAGGGAAAGCTTGATTACTGGGGCCTTTTTTTTGCTCCCTTATTTTTTATAAAAAAAATTTGTTTTTTTTTCTCCTTTTAAAACAGCCTATATAATTACATGTGTTCATATATATATATATATATATATATATATATATATATATATATATATATATATAGAACTTAAATCATGTACAAAAACGTCACTAAAAAATGAACAAAATAATGAATAGTCCCGTAAGATAGACATAATGTTGTTTTAGCCCCACTAAACAAAGATCCTAACTTCTTGGGTGCGCACATGTATTATCTGATGATTCAAAAAATGTCATTAGTACCCTTAGACTAGAATTCTGCATTTTGTTATTAAAAAAAAAAAAAGAAAAAAAATAGAAGAAGAACAAAGTATATTAGAATTTCCCTTAAAGAGAAAAGCTTGGTATTTGTATTTCCTGTGAAATTATGTGTCCTTCCCATACTCTTTTGAGTGCAATTAATGACCTTTCACATATTGATCATCATCACCAAGAAAGAAGTGCAATCATACATTGTTCATTGGGGTTAATATAAAGGAAATAAATAAAGAAATAACTAAGGAAAAAAAAACCCTTCTCTCCACTACAAGCCAATGGCACTTTATGATTCAAATAACTCTTCTCTCCATACTATATCATTACTTTGACCTAAAAGGGTTCATTATAACAAAACCATATGATTACATTGAACGGCGGATGTAGGGCCTGTCTTCCTACGATAGAACACTATCATAATTCTATTCTTTATGAGTAAAAGATATGATATTAAAGTCTTACACTTACAGCACTATGCTTTAATAAAGCTCTCAAGTGTCTACCTTATGGAGAAAAAGATTGGTCTATGATAGAGGAATAATGGATGTACATAATTCATTGCAATTGATTTTTCAAAATAAACATTCACATGCCCTATTCTAATTAGTGGACCATTATGACCATAGAAAGAAATTTATATAGGATGTATAAACAAACCCAAAAGACTTTCAATAGATAATTAAAAATTTCATGGCAGGAAAATAATTAAACCCATCTTACACAAGGTGGCAAAGCTGATAAAATAACCATAATGAACCACAAAATATTCCATTTGCATGCTTATAAGATTGTTTTTTTTTGACATGCTAAATAAGTTTTGTTTCTGGTACCCTACTCCATATCTGATAAAGTTTTCCAAGTTGTTTATATTAGAATCTTTGAAGAGGTAACTGACGTTAGGCCTCATGATTACATGCCTCATTTTCTCTCATGTTAGGCCATCTTTGAACGTATTGGGCCCCTTGCTTTTGATAATTATTGTTCGGAAAGAAGCATCAATTATCGTAGCTGGGGCACTATTTAGGAAATACATAAATAAATATATAAATATAAACCGGAAAAACAAAATATGCTTTCAGTTTCAACAGAAAAAAGTTGATCATAAACCCTTCAAATAATTGGCTATCCAGAAATCGTTCTTCAGTACTAACCAATTTACAATCCAAAGATTCCCAATTAAGGTGAATCAGTGATGACTCACGATCCCAGGTGGGACTGCCTTTTGTTTTTGTTTTTGTCCTACTAAAAAAAAAGACCGTAATTATTTCTTATTTTCTCTAACGTTACCAAAAAATTTTAAAATGATAGGAAATGGCCGAAAACTTTATTCTTGCTATGTTTCCTCAAACAATTAACTGAAAAGAACGCATGAATTTATTATAGCACAACGTCCACCGTAGGAGAGAAAAGGGAAAAATTTATGAAGAAAAATTATATTGTTTTTCATTTCTTGAACATTCAATAGAGTCTTTTAGTATGTTCGTTTTTTACGGTTTTGCTGTTTCGTATGCCAGATAAGATAAAATAGGATTGTATTAGATAGAATAGGACCGGACGAGATATAATTATAGTCCAATCATATTTTTTGTTTAATATGCTACTTTTTGTTAGTATAGAATTAATACGTGTGTTTTATAGTTTTAATTAAATAATAATTTTGAGATTTAATTAATTAGAAAAATACAGTTTTTAAATATTAATTTAGAAAAATATTATTTTTAAAACACAATTTTATAAAAATATCATTTTTAAAAACTTATTTACAAAAGTACCATTTTTGAAAAAAAAATATTTTAAAGATACTACTTCTGGTCTTATCACTTTTAAAAGTTAATTTTAAAAATACCACTTTAAATTTTGAAAGTGCCATTTTTTACTATTTCAAAAACATTAAATTATTTTTAATCAAATTTCTAATCTTTTCTAATCCCAAATTCTCAATAAGATTATTCTATTCTAAAGATATTTTTTGAAGTAAATTATTTTAATCTAATCCAATCCCTCTTATATACATACACCAAACATGTGATTAATTTAATTTAATCTAATCTAATCACGTCTCTATACTGCATCCCAAACAAGCCTTATTCTTTAGTCTTTTCGGAATGCAACCTTCCATTTTATCACTCTTTTATTCGAAACTTCAAACTGAAGTTAATATATTCCCAATCCTGTCCAAGCAAAGCCACCATACCAAACTCTGTTCGAAAAAAAAAAAGAAAGAAAAAAGAAAATGCATACATATATTTATATTTATATATATATTCAAACGGCACATAATAGACTTTTAGTTGTACATGAGATATGAAAAACTGAAACAACTAATAGAAAAGCTGGGGTTAGTAAAGCAGGGTCAAATATTAACTGGCCATAGGGTACACAGTGGAGCACCTAGATTAAACTACTTTCAATTGGTAAGACCCTCAAAACAAAGACGTTTAAAGTATGGGAAATAATAAAAGATATCATAGATAGAGAATACCAAAATCATATGTAGACCGTCGCACGTACCCAGTGTACGCAACATGGACCAAGTCGTTTGCATAAATTGGCAAAAATGATGAACCAAAGATTTCACTATGGAATCGGCTCAAATATACAACATTGTCACATAACGAATCAGGGAAGAAGAAAAGCCTAGGGTTACGGCTAGTAAAGAATGTGAGAAAAACTGGAACAACTTACAAATCAGGCCAAGGAACCCTAGTATACAAAGAATGGAAATAAATAGCGGATTTGATAATTTACATTTCAGGCCGGGTATACCTAAGGTGCACTGACCAATATACAAAAGGGTGACTGCGCATAATATGTTATCACCCCTACTAGTATAGCACACTATTATTTTGGAACTTACAATGAATTAGAAGGTGATGTATATGAAGACGAAGATTCGGGATGACATGAAGAACTAGAAGGATTCGAAATATGTACACTACTTTTAATGTCAAGTAAAGGTCTTAGTCTTCTCTCCACCTCATCACCTTGCAGATTAATCTCCTCAAGAATCATAGACAAAGCACGCTTACACGATTCCTCATCTCTAAATGCTAGTGTCCATCTCCCGTCAACCAGAGCTTTTGTCTTGGCTTTTCCAATGGCCCCAGATCTAGCAGGGTCCACAAATGGTAAAGTGGATGGACGAATCCGCAAGTGTAACCATCTTGAATGTTTACTGTCAATTCTTGGCTGCAGGGCAGAGACAAGAACGAATTAAAAACTCAATAAATACTAACCATTGGAAAGCTCAAAATTGAACACAAAATAGTCGCAAGAGTTACGGAATAAGGGAAAACATAATTACTTTGGAGGAAAAAAAAAGAAAGAAAAAGAACACAGGGAACTTTAAATATTGAAGACTTGCACATGCTTAACATTTTAGATTAAAAAAACCAAGACGATTCATTATGGCCGAAACGAAAGAAATGCTAACTTGCACATACACTTGAGCCAGCCAAAGGTGCAGCAACACGAACAACTCCGTAATGTTGCTTTAGGGGTAATTCTTCTGCTAAGACAACCCACCCTGACGTTCCCCAAGAGATTGGTAGAAAGGAAAAATGACGTTCTTTACCTCTCTCAAATGCAATTCGACAAGGCACAGCATCAACTGCAAATGGCAGCAACCAGAGCAATTTGACCATGATTCTCAAAATGTGGCACTTAAAAAATAGAATTCAACTACAAACCGGCGCGGAGGGGNAGTCATCGTATTGTTGTCCAATAGTAGTTACTAATTAGGTACATCTTCATAAAAATAAAAGCCAGATAGAAAACTGACCAAGTCTTAACTCAGATCCAGGTTTTGGACCTGAAGCACCTATACCAGCAGTTTTTGCTCGAACATTTTCATAAACATGAGCCGGAGGATTCATGGGAGGTTGATCTGGCAAAGCTTTACCAAGAGAAAATGTTTGAAGTTGATGCAGGAGTACAAATACCTAGAAAGGAAGTGCCATGGATAATTAGAGAACTGAAAATGAGCTAGGTAACTGCATGCTCAGTACCAGTACCACACAAACTGCAGAAAACGATAATGATGCTACCTATCCTAGTATCTTTTCAATAAGCTACCCAAAAGAAATAAGAAGGCTAACACACAGGATGACTGCATTCCGATTTAGCTTAAAACTATGAAGCACCACTAGGAGAAATTATAATACAAACCTTCACCAGCTCGCACATTCTTTCTCCAGCAGTAAATGATGATTCACCTGATAAACCATCCACAAGTACATCAAGACATCAATTCCAACCCTGTAAGTGAAACTATGCACTTTTCTCACCCTCATAAACATAATAGAAAAACTCCTCTGTGGCCTAGGAGAAGAATAAAAGGAAAATAAAGAACAGAAAGACCACCTGACAATTCAATTTTTTTCTAAGCCTTTAATTTATAAGGTGCAACGGTATTCAACTGTACCTTCAGTAGAAGACTTCTGTGATGACAAGAGAATGGACTTCGGCTGTTTCCGAGGGGAAGAGGCCTCAATTGCTACAAGCAATATTCATTTTGCAGAACATCAATCAACAGTAGCATAAGGAATAATGAAACTTTAGATCATCTATTTTTGCATTGCTCTTTTGCTCAAGTTTTTATGGCCTCACTGGCTTACGCAATTAGAAGTACCTTGGGTTTGGCCTCGTAAATGTCAGGATGTTTTGCAGTTTGACATCGGGCTAAGTGGCAAACAAGGAAGACAGAACAAACTTTGGAATGTTGCCAATATTTTTGGTCTCTTTAGTTGGAAAGAAACAATAGAATCTTCAAAGAAGTGGAGAAAAGACATATTATCACTTTGGACAGGGTTAAATATTTGGTTACTCCTGAAAATTTTCAATATAGAAGATTTCATAGAACGTCTGTTTTCTGATTTAATAAAGAGATCGGTGTTTTTGGCTGTAACGTTAGATGAAATTTTATCATCTCTAGTAACCTTTCTTATGTTAGTAACACCATTCTCTATTTCTTATCCAAAATAAAATAATAAATAATAAATAATAAATAATAAAACTACTCAACAAGACAATGCCACCCGAGAGTAAATACCTCTTTTGCACTTTTTCCACTCATCACAAAGGACTGTTATAAGTAGATCAGGCCAGACTCCTCTAACCTCCTGCAGGAGGGAACCAGCACAGCTTTCGTATGAATCCTGCTTTACAAAAGAATTAAAGAAAGAAATTTGTGAGCTTATAATTAATAACATTATAGAGAGAACATGCAAAGATAATACTTTTATGGTTTATGCATTGAGAAACTGAGAAGAAGGAATTTATGCGTAGTTAATATCTGGTAATCTATGATAAGTGAGAACCAGAAGTGTCCACAAAACTAAAAGAGAAAAATGAGACTAAATTCAGGTAATGGGAAGTCTGCAATATTAAGTGAAAATTTTTGCTTCAATACTTTATCATTTTGCTGCCCCCTCAAAGTTTCCAGCTTTTGGAGGTTGAAGAAGTGCTCCGTTTTCGCCATTTTCTGGGTCCTTTGGCTAGAGCAAAATACCCATAGTTTTTAAGACAAGTCCAGGATGAAGATTCTCCGTGGGAGTGCATCTATGGGTCACTTCAGCCAAGTCCAAGAAGTTTAAGAGCTGTCATTTTTTTCACTAATTGTAATTTGGAAAAATGTGGTTCAAGTTTGTATTTGTGTTTTGTATTTTGCTAGGTAGAGGATCCCTAGTACTTAGTTACTTGTTTCTTCTTCTGTAATAAAGCTTCCCGGTTTATGCTTATTATCGTCATTGCTGTTGTTACTGTTATGGGTGTGCATCTTTGGGTCTCTTCAGCAAAGGCCCAATAGTTTAGGAGCTGTCATTTTTTCATTACTCGTTGTAAATTTGTAATTGGAACAATGGCTTAGGTTTGTATTTTGTTTTGTTAATTTGCTAGGGGGAGGATCCCTAGTCCTTTGCCGAGTTCCTTGTTTCTTCTTTTTAAATAAAACTTCCTGGTTTATTATTGTTATTATTCTTATCATTATTATTAACAGGGAATGATAATTTAACTGAATAAAAATAGGGAAAGAGAGGACAAACTGTCCTCTAGAAACAGCCAATCAATTGTCACAAACCGCTTCTCAGCCCTTAACTACATATAAAAAAGAAAACTCCTTAAAACCTTTCACCGATAAAAAGCCCATATATTTTTAACCTATCCCATAAAACAGCAAATTTTCTTCAACACCCTAAAATACTCTCCTATTTCGTTCTAGCCAAATAATCAAGTTCGGAACCTAATGATATTAGGATCCATTACAATAGACCTATATATCAAAGATGGGGAAAAACCATATGCTAATTCAAATATATGTTTTATCTAACAAGAATAACTTACGTTTAACAACTTGAGGTGATCAGTGTTGAATTCTGCCTCGCTGTAAGGAAGTAGCTGGCGCAAAAGCCAACCACCCTCCCATAGTGTCTCAGCGGATATATTTGAACGACAAAATAGACTGACCAATGCATCAAGCACCTAGAAACATGACCACAAAATATTAATTACAAACTGTGGATTTCTTTTGCTTCTATTGGACATTTCGCCATAGATAAAGCAGAAATTTAAGATACAGGGAAAATAGAAAAAAGAGCATGGAATTCCTGACTTTGGAAAATAGTTACTTCCCTTTTCCTAGGTAGTTGATCCAAAATCTCTAGAATTTCCTGATTTTATAATTTTTCTTTTTTCTATTTGTATAGGGTCAGTTATATATTGCTGTCACACTACCAATTATCAATACGAGAAATTATTATTCTCCTAAAACTATCCTAACAAGCAAGCGTTTGGTAGAATTGGTTTCACACATGGCACCAAAGCCAGTGGTCTTCAATTCGTATAGCTACAATCAAACTCAGAACTTCGCCACCACATTTTAGATCTTCGATACATTTCAGGCTTCTACTTCAGGTGTTCTCATGTTTGGTCAGTCCAATCTATGTCCATCCACTCATTCTTCGGTTATGAAGTGAAAGCATAAGATTAGGTTCTTTTTTTTTTCCCCTTTTTTTTCATAAGAATAAGGAAACAGAATTCTAATTACAAAGCAAGCTACCCACGAGGGGTTTCAAGTGGTAAAGCCTTAGCTCCCACAAGGTCTAGGATTCCGTTCCACATGAGGACCTACCTAGAAATAGTTAGTACACTTAAAGCTTATATGAGAATTAGTAATCCAATGACTTGATCTTCAATCATGAAAATACTAAAAAGAAACAAGCAATCAGACTTAGCAGAACTCCTCATTGGACGTATGGAGTACCTGAAATCTGTGTACATGAGGACTAGCAATGACATCCTCCAGAGAATACTCCACTCTATACATTTCCTGTTAAATTCAGAAAAGAATGGCAGCACAATAAAATTTATAAGTAAAAAATGCTCAGCAACACAAAGAATCATAAAGATAGAAAACTGGCAAATAAAGCAGGGATTAAGCATTGTCATAAATTAGAAAACACTAAGGAATATACCAAGTGTCATAAAATGCATTTAAATTAACCAGTTTGAATGCTATCAGAATTGATTTTGTATGAACCTTATCAAATTTCTGCTAGGGATACTCATATGTCGTAACGCATGTAAAAACTTTCAATTAAGATAAGACGAATTCAAGTTTGTTGAGCTCTGAGCTCTAACTAGGGTCAAACCCCAAGGATTCTGTCTAACAATACTGTAACTGGAATGGAGAAACAGGGTGGCTTCATATTCATTGGAATATGACTAGTAATGAAATACCAAGGCATCTTTTATATTACTTGGATATGTTTTATTGTTTTTGTTCTGAGAAAGAAATATGATTTTATAGAAGACTCAAGCGTAATGTAAGAATTCTAACTCGCAATCAAATTGGAAGCATTCCCCAAACATTAATCAATTGTCACCGTGATGAAGAATAGGAAAGTTTCTCTTATGAATGAATGAATTGATTAAGTTATCAAGTTTCTCTTTTTTGATTCTCTTTTCTCTGAGTTCGTATCTTGATTTTCTATCGCTCTTCTACCTATTCACATGTTTTCGCCTAAGTTCTGTCAACCCTTAATCTTCTACCCATTCTTTCTAATTTCTTATCCTATCCTACATCATTTGGTATCACAACCTCGTTCAATTTCCTATGCCTAAATCATTTTCTCTGCTGAAATCTCCCATTTTTTTTTTCATGTTCTAATTTAATCTTTTTTTTGACTTATTTTCGTCTGACAAAAAAAAAAAAAGAACGAAAAAAACCTACAATACGTTTTAAAAAAAAAAGAAGAAAAAAGATAGCCATCATTGTCCAGCGGCCCTTATTGTCAATACACCAGCCACCGCCATCATCAGTTCCTCTTTCTACCACTCCAGCGACCTTCCCCGGCTGCTGTCCGTCACCTCCTGACACCAACAAGAGTCACGACCCGATTTTTTTTGCCACCACCCACATTCCGCATCGCCGACAACTGCCATACCAACCCCGCCGAGTTCCACGCTGCAGTCCACCATTTTCAGGGTTTCAGCCACTGTTTCGCCGCTCCAGCTACTGCTCGTTCACGCTGCAGCTGAGTTGTCACCATCGTATCAGTCATTTCACACCACTAAATCTAGCAAGTCAACACTTCAACCTTGAATATTTTTGCACTTACACCCTTGTTTGGTAACAATTTCTACTTTTGAAGATTTTTCTTATAATTTTATTAGCTGGAAAATTCATGAATGTGTTTTGATCCATTCTAATTATTAAATATGAATATTCCAATTTATTCTCTGTACTATTACCATAAACCATCTAAAGATAAACGATATTATCATGATACACAATATTATTGTACTCTGAATTATCCTCAACACTCCTATAGCCACTCTAGCTATTACCCTGAAGAAATAAGACACAACAATAGGGTCATAAAAGATGCTGCTACCTATGATGGTACTTCAAACCATAATATCTTTTTAGTTTGGGTAAGTGCTCTTGATGAGTTTTTTGAATATCATAATTTCACTGATGATCAATATATTCATTATGCTAGTTAGAAATTAGTTAGATCCGTAAAATCTCGTTTTTAACAAGGGCTAAAGGGTCTTTTGACCAAAATTTAAAAATAAAAAAAAAAATTCTTCTCTCTCCTTCTTCTCGTCCGATCTCACCCTCTCTCAGTTTCTCTCTCATTCTCGTTCTCTCTCCCTCCGTCGTCTCTCTCTCTTCCACCGTTCTCTCTCCCTTCGGAGTGCCCACCGCCGCACGAGACGAGTGCGCCACCCAGCCAGAGCTCCGAGACGCCGGACTGCCGCGTTGCCGAGCAGGGGGGACGCAAAGCTCTGCCGTTGTCGTCGCTCGCCGGCCCAAATTCCGGTGACAAAAAGCCGCGAAACCAGCGGCAATCGAATCCTCTCGTCGTGGGCTTTCTCTAGGTATATATATCACGATCCCATTTTCCCCGGATTAAAAGTTGCCATTTTTGCGTAATTTTAAGCTCAGGTTCGACTTTTGATCTGACCGTTAGATTTCGTTTTTGTTGTCATTTTTGGAATGTACTCGGAGAATGGTGAAGTTTGACGTATCTATTGACTATATTTGGTGATCGGTACAAAAAACTATATCTAACGGCTTAGATTTTGTCTCATTTTGCGTGACACCGGTCCGGTGTCAGCTCGGACCCGAAATAGTCGAATCTTATGTCTAATCTAGCTATTTTGGGTGCTAAGAGTTCAGTAAAGAGGTTTGTTTGTCGATTCGAAGCTCCGTTGAAGAATTAATTTTTCACAAGTGAGCGATCGAGGGCCTGAAATTGGTTCCCGACCCTCCGAACGATTATTCAACGGCGCCTTGAGGACCCATTGGCGTGATATCACTATTCTAGTGAGGTAGGAGTTCAATTACCAAGTTTTATACCTATTTTGATTTAAAATGTGCATTATGACCTCTTTCTTGAAAATGTCGATTTTTATGGAATTCAATGGTTTGATTGGATATTTGATAAATTTGTGAACTGTTGAGATATATTGGATTGTTCTGAGATTAGATTGTTTGGTTTTTATGCAGGTTTAAAATTTTGATTTTAGGAAAATACAATTGTTATGCTGCCTGATTTCCTGTAAATCCCAGAATAATACCAAATAAGTATTAAAGCATGATTTCTTAAAATACTTGATGCATGGTTATTACACACTCTATGACATGTCGTACCTACCATAGGATCACGCACTTGAGTTCCATTTGAGTATATCATGGTATTTAGATCGCTAGCGAGTTGCTGCAGCGCTAGGTGAGAGACCTAGGCCCCTGCGCAGGATTTGCTGACACACCTCCGGGTAATGTCAGGATGCTAAGTACCTCTGTTCAGAGATATTACAGGATCGTGATGGGAGAATGAGAGCTCATGTATATACTTGTACTTGGTTGATTTATGAATGTACAATAATGAACATGATTTCTTATGATTTTTTATTACTTTGCGAACTTATTTTATAAATGGATTTTGAAAAAGTGCTAACTATGCAGGTTTGAAAAGTTGCATTCATATCAAAAAGGGTAATTGAAATTCCTACTGAGCATGCAAATGCTCACCCCCTTTCTTTCCCTTCTCAGGTGATTTATAGTGCGATTTGGGCAACTCCGGAGCGGAGTAATCCAAGAAGAAGTTTACCTTAATTTGTGGTTGGTAATTACTTAGATACTCACCCTGGACTTGTAATAATATTTAAGGTTCATACTTTGGATTTAGTCTCTATTATCTATAATGCCCATTGGTGATGACGATGTGATGCATATTTATATTTTACTACTATTATTAACAGTTTATGTCTATGGTGATCACAAACTGTGGGAATTTAAAATTTGAACTATTTTTGTAAACTAGTTGTCGTCTTTCTAAAATTTTCTAAAATAAATTATGAATTTCCACTTTTGAAATTCTTTTTCTGCCACTGGCTCGGGATTTGGGTCGTGACAGGACCTGCTAAAGTTTACTAGAAACTAGTAAGATGTGACGAACATTTCTATCATCTGCTTATCTCTTTGTGGGCTGAGATGAAGGAAAAATTTGGAAAAGACATTCTTATATCAAGCAATCACGTTCCAGAAATTGAAACTCCTTATAGTCAACCTATGATTGATCTTGCATTAGTTTTTAGCATTCGCAAAAATATAGCGGACATGAAAATCGATTTAGCCAACATTAGCAAACTTTGCCAAGACTTGAGGAATATTATTACCCCTCCGTGTAACCAGTTTGTGAAACTTCTGTTCAAAAAGAGATAGTTAAATCTGTTGAGAAGATAATTCTACTAATGAGCGAATAATTAAGACTAATGAAGAAGATAATTCTCATACAGTCGCTATTGTTACATCCCCACCCCGTGATTCTATTCCTTTATTCAATGATCCTAGTCCACCTAAGTTGCAAGTTTCCAAAGAATCTATTAGATCCAATACACATTTATTTGATTTTCTTTCTAATATGACTATTAGACTAGTTTGTAATGAGATATATGTATTTACTGACTGAGGTGTTCCAAGGCCTTCTTTGTTCTCTACTATGTCTTTTATGCAGAGAAGGTGGTTCACCTAGATTATAAAACCTACCTTTTCATCAAGAATTAAGACTTTCAATTGAAGAATTTTCTTTCCTATCGTTCTGATTATTGCTTCATGGTTTACTAAAATTTTAACTCGCCAAAGTTGAATTCTCGAACCCAGTGAGATTGATGAAGAATAAGAAAGGGTTATTTTAGGAATATATCATTTCTATTATTAATATTGTTTTATTTAATTATTAAGTTCTACTTAATTTTGAGTAACTAGTTTAATATTTTTCTTTTGTCTTTGTTTCTAGAAGATGTTAGTTTTCTAGCTTTGCCTAATAAATAAGCTCTTCTATGAAAAGTATTTTTAAGACTTTAATTAATAATATACAAACTATTCATAAATTCTCTCTCTAAAGTTGTTCTTCCTCTTCTTCTCTAAATTCTTCTCTTCTTCCTCTCATCTCCTAAATTCTCACTCTGTTCTATATCACTGTATCACACCATTCTTTGAAAATGCAATGGATGAACGAGCCAACCTACTTTGTTAATCAATGGACAAGGCAACTAAGACTAAGAGAGATCACCTATTCGGTTCCTGAAGACTTCTAACTAACACCACTCCACTTTCCATCTAAACTTTTTTCCATTATTTTTATTTTTCTTAAAAGGAACATAACTATTATCAATGATCAACAATACAATAAAGTAGAAACACTTGGGACAAGGTGTCCCCAAAGTAAATTACAACAAAGAAGCCAAGTCCCTTCGCAAATTCAAAATCATATGACCATTGAATTTTTTGTATCAACTACCCATAAAGCCACCCAATGCTTTGCTCTCTCTATGAGTACTTTGCTCTATCCCATAGATAATCAAAGTCTTCTTGAAAATCTCCATAAATCTTTCTATTTCTTCTAACCAAATAGTCCAGCAAATTATCATACAAGCAGAGTTCCCATGCTTCTTTTCTTTTTTATTGCGACCTAAATTATTTCTCTAAGAAACAAAAAAAATCATTTATCAAAAAGAAAAAGACCTCAATAACAATACAGAACCTTAATGTCCAGGGAATCCAACAAAATTAGATATTATAGGAATCACTTTTTAAGCTCTTTGAAATCTACTGAATGGGAAAAGAAAAATAGAAGACTTCGGGGAAATGATGAGTGGTGAGAAAGGAGAAGAGGGTGGGTGGGGGATAAAGCAAAAACAATAGGAGATAATATGGATGCTGATCATGCTCTGAAAGCAAGATGTCACTCATCAATAGGAAGGAAAATGGAATCTCTAAATGCCTTATAAACATAGAAATGAGTCTCAACTAGGGTCAGTAATTTGGATTAACACAAAGTGATCCCTTACCCAAGTAAAAATCTCATTGCTTTCTGTAAAATTCCGAAGTCAGTTCAACAAAAAATTATATTACAGTAATGTAATTCATCCATGACTTTTACTCCAAACAAAGAAAAGGATTTTCCTCACAGAATAGGGGATAAATCTCTAGACCAGACTTAAAAGCTGTTATATAAAACACTGCTGCACTTCCTTTGCTACCGGCTTCTATTAGCAAAATTATGTTTTAGTGAAGAAGCATTTAATGAGCCGAAAGTAATACTTCGTTGTCGTCAGGAAAACATCCTCACAAAGCTAGAAATTTTACAAATTAAAAAGGGAGAGAGAAGAAAAAGTATGTCTAGGATTCGATTCCTCATAGAAACCTACCTAACTACCTAATAATATGCTAGCTGTCTCCCAAAGATTGTAGGGTTTAGTGGAAGGACAAGTATCAACAACAAAAAAAAAAAAAAAGAAAAGCATGCATCTTGTCTGGTAAGAAATGGTGCAAGAATGGGAGAGAGAATAAAATGATACCTTAAGCTTTTTTAGATAACGATCTAGCTCACTACCAATACCTTCTCTCATCGAATTACTTTCCAACGAGAAAAGTTGCTCTTCACTTGGGCCTTCACCCACCAAAGCTTCCTGAAAAATATTAAAACAAACATTATATGTCGTCTCATAGATACAAGAAAACTTTTGTACTCAATGAGGCACTAACCGAAGAACTACCAAATAACCACAGTTTGAGTTTTGATATATAGTCTAGAATTACAACTAAAGTGTATGCCTAAAATAATAAGTAATATATAGTTTTTCTTTTTCAAAAAGAAAAGAAGAGAGAGAAAGAGAAAAAGAGAAAAAACTAAGAATGCATTGTTGAGTAATGAACAAATATGAAGAAAAATAATCATCTTAGATTTACATGCATATTGATCTTCGTACAACCCACATCCATTGGTAGTATAGGATTTTTGGTAAGTAGCAATTTTCAACTCAAAATACATTCGCAAGTAGCCAAGTCTTACGAAACAAACCATCCATGATCTACTACTAGACCACTACCTTGCCATAGTTCCTTACCAACCCAAATCACCACCTACCTTTTTTTTCTTTTGATAAGATACCTATTTTTGTCTCCCCTGGGACTCAAACCCATGAACCAACCCTCACACTCACATACATCCTTGAGTCCTAGACAAACTGAGCTAGTCTCAATTGGTATATACCTTTTTCTTTTTCTCTCATGAGACTAAACAAAAGAGAACAAACCAAACAACACAAAGAGATAAGCTAAAGAAAATATCTCCAACTAATCAAAAGCAATAAAAAGGAATATCTCTGAAGCCCTTAGAAACAAAGATACAAAACAAAACCCTCAATTCCATTCTCTTGCAAGAAAACTGATAATCCTCCACTACGCTTTACCTATGCTCGAAGAAAGACTAAGCAGAATTAGCTTAGTAATGGTGCACTGAGTATGAATTGGCAGTAAATAGGAGAGTTATTTATGTTGAGGTCATAGATTGTTAAGGAAAAGGGATATTCGAGTGTTGTTAGGAAATCCGTTAGGGAAGATTTCTATGTAAAGGAGAATCGAGGAGTAAAAGGTTAGGGGGATTTTGAGAGAAAAGAGCATTGCTCTTAGGGAGAGAGAACCAGGCTCTCGAAGTCCTGGCTTGTTTTTTTTTAGTCCATATTCAATAAAACCATCAGTATTTTCTCATTTTCATTGTTAAATTCACACACATACACATCCTATTCTATCAATTTGGTATCAGAGCCACTCATCGGACCTATGGTAGCCAACACACGCAGCAAGGCCGAGCAACGTATCGATCAGATTGAAGAACAACTACAAGAGGACCGAAGTTCATGGCAGCAAGAATTTTCCACTCTTCAGAACGACGTCAAGAAAATCCATGTCTTAGAGAAGAACATGGAGCTCCTCATATCTCGCCTTGATCAATAATTTTTACCCTCATCACTGACCCTACATCCAACTGGATCTCATCCCCAGTATCAGGTACAACTTAGGACCTGGGAACGACTCAGGCAACGGGGTCCATGAGTGGAACGTCAGGGTTCTTGGATCATCGGGCTTGGAAGCTTCATTTCTCGTGCTTCAATGGCGAGGATCCAGATGGCTGGTTACTTCAGGTGGCGTGTTACTTCAACTTCAACAACATGACTAAAGCGGAGCGGTTGTTGGCAGTCGCCATCTACTTGGAAGGTCCAGCATTAGCTTGCTACTAGTAGGAACAGCGTTGGCGGCCATTCCGCAATTGGAACAATTTCCAGAGTGTGCTCCTTGATCAATTTTGAACTACCACCGCTGCCACAGCTTGTCAACAGCTACTCGCACTTCGGCAGGACTCGACAGTGAAGGATTATATACACTAGTTTGTGGTGCTTGCGGTAGCTCTGATGAATGTGACCGAAGAAGTCCTCAAAAGTGCTTTTCTGAATGGGTTGAAGGTGGAGATCTTGGCAACACTTTCTGAATAGGTTGAAGGTGGAGATCTTGGCAAAGGTAATGGTCATGACACCTATGAGGCTGGATAATATGAAGTCGACCCAAATTGCAGAGCGAAGATTGGGCTTGCTTAAGACGGGCCGTGGCCCAATTCCCACACATGTACCCAACAGAAACACTACTGCATTTACCTCAAACACCTTGGGTCTTTCTCGATCAACCCAGTTTCATCATCTCCATCACTACAACCACCGAATCGGGCTCCTACAGCGACGCCGACACCCCCCCCCCCCCCCCCCCCGGGCAAAGCCGCCCATGCCATTTCGTCGTCTCACCAAAGCTGAAATACAAACAAAGATGTGAGAATGGCCTATGTTATCATGCGATGAGAAGTTCACTGTTGGCTACCGCTGCAAACAGAAGCAACTACAAGTCTTAATGGTCTAAGATGAGGAACCATCGACTGAATCTACGGCAGAACGAGATGAAGAGGAACTTAGGGAAGGGTTCGACTTAAGGGTCACCGTCGAGCTCTCTATTAACTCAGTAGTTTGACTCACCACGCCCCATACCATGCGGTTGCAAGGGAAAATACACAATCAACAGGTAATCGTCTTAATTGATTTTGGTGCAATGCATAACTTTATTTCTATGGATTTAGTTCACAAATTGCACTTAACCTATTTCACCTATTGTTGGGCATGGAGTCTCCATGGGAAATGGACTCATTGTACTGGGAGATAGTATCTGCAAAGGAGTAGCGTTGACCTTGCAAAGTTTGGAAGTCATGGAGGATTTTCTTCCACTAAGTCTGGGTGGAACGGATGATGTGTTGGGAATGCAATGGCTTGAATCCTTAGGTACTATGCAAGTCAATTGGCAGCTATTGACCATGAAATTCCAAGTGGGGGGGCGTGGCTGTGATCTTACAGGGGGACCCAAGTTTAGGCAAGTCTTTGGTCTCACTCGAAGCTATGATCAGGACAGTGAAACAGGAAGGGGAGTGCTTCCTTCTAGAGTTTAATGTTACCGCAACCGTAGGCCCTTCGGAGTGCCAACCCGTTCCACCGGAAGTCATAGCCGTGTTGCAAGCCTTTCAGTCCTTGTTTGCACCACCCCATGGCCTCCCTCCTCCGAGTAGCAAAGATCATGCCATCATACTCCGAGAAGGTGCATCTCCGATCAACGTGTGCCCATACCAATATCTGCAAATATAGAAGAATGAAATTGAACATTTAGTGGGAGAAATGCTTGTTGCGATGATCATTCAGCCTAGCTTCAGTCCATTCTCTAGTCCGGCCTTATTGGTGAAGAAAAAAGACAGGAGTTGGCATTTTTGTGTGGATTATCAGGCCTTGAATCATGAAACAGTCCCAGACAAATTTCCTATACTCGTTATTAATGAGTTACTTGATGAATTGCATGGTGCCTATTGGTTCTCCAAATTGGACTTACGCTCGGGATACCAACAAATTCGAGTGACCCCCCAAGATGTGCCAAAGACGGCTTTCCGCAGCCACGAAGGCCATTATGAGTTCTTAGTAATGCCGTTAGGTCTCACTAACGCTCCGGCAACATTTCAAGCTCGTATGAATGAGGGTTTTCAAGCCATTTCTGCGAAAATTCGTCTTGGTGTTCTTTGATGATTTACTTGTGTATAGCCGAACGTTGGAGGAACACACCAAGCATCTAGAGAGTGTTCTCCAGCTACTTCACAAGCATTCCCTATTTGTCAATCAAAAAAAGTGCTCGTTTGGTCAAACTACCATGGAATATCTTGGCCATGTGATCTCCAATGAGGGGGCTCAACTGACCCTTCCAAAATCTCAGCTATGCTTGCTTGGCCAGTGTTACAAAACAACAAAGAGCTTCGAGGATTCTTGGGTCTTACAGGCTACTATAGAAGTTTGTGGCTAGTTATGGGGGCATCGCCCGCCCTTTGATAGAACAGTTAAAAAAAGAGCGTTTTGGGTGGTCTCCCAACAGGCGTTTGAATGCTTAAAACAAGCTATGAGTTCTTTACCGGTACTAGCACTCCTTGACTTTTCTCAACTGTTCGTGGTCGAGTCCGATGCTTCGGGGCATGGACTAGGAGCAATTCTGATGCAAAACTAGCAGCCCGTCGCTTATTTCAGCCAACAACTTTCCCCACAACACCGCATGAAGTCTGTGTACGAGCGGGAGCTCATGGCCATAGTCCTCGCCATTCAAAAGTGGCATCCCTATCTACTAGGTCGAAAGTTTATCGTTCGTACTGACCAACGTAGCTTAAAGTATCTCTTGGAGCAACGTTTGTTGTCTCCTAATCATCAGAATTGGGTATCTAAGCTTGTGGGGTATACCTTTGACATTCAATATAAGGCAAGCATCGAGAACCGGGCAGTTGACGCTTTGTCCCGTGTCACTCCAAGTCCTTCCCTAGCTATCCTGACGACTCCTCAATGGGAGGACCGGAATGATATACACTCAGATTTTGGCTGATCCCCGCCTCTCTAAAATCTACAGGTCCTTAACTATGGAACCTACTAGTCAGCCTCATTGCTCCCTTGCAGATGGGCAATTGCTATATAAGGAACAGCGTGTGCTAGCCCAGGATTCCCCCTATATACCGCGGCTGCTTCATGAGTACGACAATGGCGCCATTGGAGGCCACTCTGAAGTGCTTAAGACGTACCAGCGGATTGATGCTAATTGGCATTGGGTTGGCATGAAACAAGCAATTCAACACAAATCTCTTACTATATCTCCGGCAAGATTGTTACAGCCTTTACCAATTCTTAACAGAGTTTAGGAAGGCATTTCCATGGATTTCATCAAAGGATTACCGCATTCGGACGGATTTGATACTATCTTTGTGGTTGTAGACAGATTATCAAAATATGCACATTTCACTACTTTGCGCCACCCTTTCTCCGCACAAGTGGTTCTTACAACTTTCTTAAAGGAAGTGGTTCGCCCCTATGGATTTCCTAGAACCATTGTGTCGGACCGTGACAGGGTCTTTTTGAGCACCGGGAAGGAACTTTTTTGTCTCCAGGGTACCACCCTTCGCGCAGTACAGCTTATCATCAACAAATCGATAGGCAAACTGAAGTTGTGAACCGAAGTTTGGAGACTTATCTGCGCTATTTTTTGAGCACTCAACCTAAGCAGCAGTACCACTGGCTCCCTTGGTGTGAATATTAGTACAATACGAGCTTCCATACTTCTACTCACACTACTCCTTTAAGGTTGTTTATGGGCGCGATCCACCACCCCTGATTCATTTTGAACACGGCAGCACTGCCAACGTTGTTGTGGAGCAACAATTGGTGGATCGGGATGCCATATTGGAAGAGTTGAAGCTGCAATTACACCGCGCACAGCAGCACATGCTCAAGTCTGCCAATAAACATCGATGGGAGTTGCAATTCCAGGTGGGTGACCGAGTTTTTCTCAAGCTTCGTCCTTATCGTCAATTGTCCTTGGCCAAGCGCAAGAATGAGAAGCTGGCTCCTCACTATTTTGGGCCTTTCTAAGTATTGGAAAAGATTGATACATTGCCTATCGGTTAGAGTTACCACCAGATAGTTTGCTCCACCCAGTGTTTCATGTGTCCCTCCTAAGGCCAGCCATTGGTCACTCCATTAACCCCCAGCCCTTACCGCCCATCCTAACTGAAGATTTGTATTGGAATGTGGAACCTGCTCAACTGTTAGGCGTTCGCTTTCCTACAACCAGTTCCGCTTCGCTTCCGTAAGTACTCATTCAATGGAAGGGGCTGCCAGATGTTGAGGCCACTTGGGAAGAATATGAAACCATTCAACAGCAGTTTCCCACTTTCCACCTTGAGGAAAAGGTGAAAACTTGGGCGAGGAGTATTGATAAGCCTCCACCATGCTTTTACCTATGCTCGAAGAAAGACTAAGCAGAATTAGCTTAGTAATGGTGCGCTGAATATGAGTTGGCAGTAAATAGGAGAGTTAGTTATGTTGAGGTCATAGTTTGTTATGGAAAAGGGATATTTGGGTGTTGTTAGGAAATCCATTAAGGGAGAGCTCTATGTAAAGGAGGATCGAGTAGTAAAGGGGTAGGGGGGGGGGGGGGTTTTGAGAGAAAAGAGCATTGTTTTTAGGTCTTGGCTTGTTTTTTTCAGTCCATATTCAATAAAACCATCAGTATTTTCTCATTTTCATTGTTAAATTCACACACATACACAGCCTATTCTATCAAAAACTCTTCATGCTCAGTCACATCCTCAAAAATTCTTTCCTTCCCAACCAAATGCCCTAAACCCTATTTCTACCTTTCGATGCAGTAGAAATTTAACAACCTAACTATCCTGCCATAGATTGTGTTACAGATCTACAGCATAATAGCATAACTACTAATTTCCAACCAGTCTTTCAATTACTAAGCATTGAAACATATTGCAGGCTGTTTTATGAGTAATTGCATACCAGCAGTAGCCTTTTATGTTGTTTACGTTGTGGAAGAATTCCAAGAGCATCTAGCATTGATTCATCAAGTTCTGCATAAATGAAAATTTACTGAGAAAGCAATAACACGAAGCAGTAATTATAAAAAGAACAATTGTAAAGGAAGTTAGATGGAAAATCAGTACATAACTAATGTATTATGGTACAATGTACAAATGTAATATGGTATAATGTACTAATGTAGTATGGTATATGTGATAATCATGATATCTAAGTAGAGATAATAACTACGACAATGAGGATGTCAGATAAAATGATAATCTAAAATCCCTAATTATCATGATTACAACACATCTTGTCAGATAAAATGATAATCTAAAATCCCAAATTATCATGATTGTAACATCCCATACTACGTTTGTACCTTTTGTCTGCAACAACGTAGCCAGCACACACAGAGCACCCAATACTTGTACATCATCCCCACTAGTCACATAGTACAGCAAAGCCTCCCTACACATATCACAAACATCATTAATAGAATACATACAGAAACAGATATTACTCATTATAGTAAGATGCATACCCTATAAAGACACCCTATAGGGGAAAAAGGAAAAAGAAAAAGAACAAATAGAAACCGTGTCCTTGTTATGACTTAAAGATAGTAGGAGTGGTACAAGTCCTTTTTTTCCTTTTGGCTCAAGATAGGTAATGAGGAAAATTAAACCCAAAAAATAATAATAATAAAATGAAATGATGTCCTCTGATCACCACTTACACAACCAATCTCCAAGAGAACCAACAAAACTAAAATTTCAATTTACATTTTTTTTTAAGTCGGAAATTTATATTACAAACAAAACCTAACTAGGATTTGAACCCCTCTCATCCCATACACACACTTACACATTCCCAAGAATCCAAGACCAATTGAGCTAAGCCTCAATCAGCTAAAATTTCAATTTACTTTCTTTCATATACAATGCTTTTAAGTCTTTATGAAGAGAGCTCGAACATTACATGGAATATTAAGAAAGAGATGTCCACCAAGACATAAAACAAAGTTACTACGTAATGAAGACTCCCAAAAATTATCAAAATTCCCTTGACTTTCTCCAACCAGATGTCCCCAACAATTACCATTACAGCACACCTCCAAAAAAACCTTCATTCAGCACCTAAATAGTTACAGAAACAGACAGCAACCAAATCCACTACCCTTCCTCGCATAACCCATTCCAATCTACCTTTATGAAAAGTCTATACAATGACCCAATGTAGAATTAGTCTATAGTTTCGGCATTCTTCTGGCAAAAAACACGTCATGAGGGGGACAATGACCTAAAGAAAGTCCTCCTTTGCACGTATCATAAGTACTAATCTTTCCATGCACTAAAAGCTAGATAAAAACTTGAATCTGAGTGGGAAGTACATGCAAATAAATTTAAAGGGATCAAATTAAGTTATAAATGGATTTCATAAATGGAAAAAATAAAAAAAGGAGCACTGAATATATAGTATTTACTTAGAAGTACAAGAGATACAGAGGATATAATATCCTCATTGTACATAAAAAAATAAAAACAAAAACAAAAACAAAAACAAAACTGCCAAACAAAGAGGAGGATTACAGAGCACTCTTAAAATTCAAATGGATCAAGGAAAATCAAATGTCCTCCAAATCTGTATTAGTCAACAACCAAAAAGATGCTAAGGACAACAACCATCCAAAGTGAAATTCTGTCCAAAACAACATAGAAAGTCCTGCTATTTGTTTCTAGCCAAACCACCAAAAGCAACATCACCCCAAACACACACACCCAACCCAAAAAAAGTACAATAAAGTCCTTTGTTTAACCCAATATGGGTATAAATTGATTAACAAAGAAAAGTAACCTTTTCTATCAGCTGAAACCCACTCAAACTTCAGTCCCTTTGCAGAAATAAACTCAGCATCTCTATGACTAAAACTTAAGTGTAAATTATTCCAAAATTCCTGGACAATTAGCAAATGTTGCACATAAGTCCTTGACCTTTTTTATAGCATATTTTAATCAATAGCCTCATGTGAACCATGTAGTCATAGCCCTGTAGCCAAAATCCATCCAACAACTACGTATTTAGGATAAAGGAGAATGAGAGATTACACCAAAAATAAAATAAAAAATAAAAGGGGTAGCGGAAAGTGGTAATATTAAAACAGCAAAAGCAAAGAAAACTCTTTAAAGAAAAAGGGGGAGAGTGAAATACTTATGAAGTGCCTCAAAGCCACAAGAACAGATCATATCTCAATCTCTCCTGTTCTACAGTGCTATGTAGAAGGGGCATAGTAGTGACACTTTTGCTTTAAATTTATTGTCTCAATTTTCCCCAGTGCACTCTAATGGGACATCCCTCCAACATGTATCCTCTGGAGATTTTTCTGCTTTTGGTAACACAATATCAGAGCTAAAATCCCATGGAAATATTCAGTCTTAGTATTCATTTTCAGTTAGGAAAAGGAATTCGATTTCCATTGACAGGATGCGAAGGTGATTTCCTCGTGAGGAAAGTTCAGTTCTGGGCTCCAATGTGGCTTCATCAACACAGGGCTTAGGATTTCCAAATTTTATAATTTATGTTGATTGGACAGAGTGTCTAGTTTGCTTTCTTTTTCAGGTTATTTGACCCTTATTTAATTTTTAGTGGTAAACCTCTGTACCTTTTTACTCTTCTTTGCAAACTGTTTGTGCTTTTCAGTTATTGCTGCTGGAATTAGTTGAATATGCAGTAAACTTGATGCAAAACCGATAGAGAGAAACGAATGAAAAAATATAGAGAAAGAAAGAGAAGAACTGGATTGATCGGAAGCAGTGAAGGAACATTCGGAATAATTCTGAAGTCTCATCCTGCATTAAAACTAAAGGTAAAGTTGAAAATAATAGCAAGAAGATCAATAAAAGAAGAAAACGTCATTCTAGGCATTGCATCTAGCTTTCCTCATAATAAATCAGATGCAGGTTGCATCGCAAATCAAAAATCTTTCAAATGTGGTTTTAATATTTCTTCAAAATTGTTTTCCACTGGTTTGGGGAGAAATACATCCACCTATACAGGCTTCTAGTCATCCTAATAAAGATTCCTCAACAGACACGACTAAAATATGCAAAAGACCTAAATACAACAACATAGTGCAAGGAGACTAAATAATACCAAAAGCTGCAGACCATGTACAGAAATATAGAAGTCACAGAAATAACCAGACAAACGTAGATAATCTCAAGTTCCACAGACCTAAAAGCCTAATAGCTTGACCTGTCACCTTAAAGGCTCCCCTTCGAGTAAGCATCTAGTTTTGTGCACCATTCTATATTTCGAGTGCCCACCTTCATTCAAACTTAAATGTAGACAATGATATTTCTGTTTCTTGCAGATAGTGTAAATACAATTTGCCAATAAAAGGAAAGTCACTACTATGCATGTTCACTCTTCTAGAGGACATTGTGTTGATTCCATTAAAATGGTCCCAACTTAACTGATCAGATAAGGTGACAAAATTATAGAAATTGAACTTAGCCATGTAATATGGTATGTTACCTCAAAGCCAAATGTGAATAATCATAATCATTTCCCACAAAATCTACTTGCTCGGTTTGTGAAGTGCTAGATGAGTTTGGATCCACAAATCTTAAGCTGCCAGCATCCAGCTTGCTTTCTTGTGAAAACTCATGAGCAGACGTATAGCCATTGGGTTTAGCTACAGAGTGTGGTACGAAAGCCTCTAAAGGACAAAAGAGAGCAGCAGCAATAACATTTGCCAACTCTTTGGTTTTGACCATGCGCAAGATGCAACAAAGTAAATACAGAGAAGTGACTGCACCAGTTTGCATATCCTGGATTGACAAGCTACCAAAGGTTAAATAATTGAGCTGCATATGAATAATCATACGAAGATCCCTAGTAGGAAAAGCTAGAAAGAAAAAGGAGAGCTTGTAATTCATACATTCACGACTTTTACCGTTAGAGAAGGAAGTACAATTGGGAATATCAAAAGCTGAAAAAGATTGTCTGTCATTAACGTCCCAACATCAGGAATTCCAGCAGACATAACATCACTAAAATAGTAGAGATAATCTTCAATTTCATCCACAGCAGCAAGAATTGATGAGGTTATATCTTGAGCTGGACTTCTGTCTCAAAAAGAAAAAATAAATTAATAAACATTGTACGGTAAGTAAAACACATGTATCTGACATTCAAAACCAGAAACTCCAAATCTTACTTCAGAGCATCGGAGACCAATTCGTTAAGGTCAATGCACTGCTTCTGCAAAAATGTAACCAGATCTAAAAAATAATTTGCATGACGAGCACTGGTGACGTATCTATTTACGCTGTCATCTCCAACTGAAAATGTCAAAAGTATATGACAAATCAAAAAAACAATCCAACAATGATAATTTTACTTGAGAGAAAGGAGAGGAAGATAGAGAGAAAGAGAGACAGAAGATAAACAAGAAAGGGAAAATTAGAAACTCACCAATGTATATATTAAGTGTCAAGTTACGTACCGCAGTCCGGATCATGCTCTCCTCATGGAAAGCAAATTTTATTGCCTCAACATATAGAGGAAAGGAAACAATTTCGTCCTATATAAGCAAAAGGAGCAGAGCGAAACATAAAGATTAAAATATACAAACATAAAGCGATTATATCCTATCAATAAAAAATAAATAATAAAAAATAAAAAATAAAAATCAACAAGAGAGAGAGAGAGAGAGAAGCTAGGTAAGCACTGATGTAGGACAGCCCACACCCAACCAACCCGCCCTAAGCCCTAACAGGACAGCCCAAAGTTGACCAATTGATTTGAAAATGCCTAAATTGTTCAAGTTCCCATTTACAGTTATACTGTTACACAGAGATTTATTGTTTCTTGCTTTATTTCTTTCTTGGATTTGCTTGCTCACATTTTCATTTTTACCCCTTTTAGTTCTCTTTATATTTCCAAACACCTATTTAAGGCTTAGAAACATAGTTTGAATTCATATTATTAAGCAAGTAGGAATTGAGAAGTGTTATTTTTCTTGAATTAAAATATCTGGGTGATTAGTAGCTTTGGGGAAGATTAATGTTTATGATTTACTTCAAAGGCACAGGCCCTATCGGTAGTTTCTCCTGGCTGGTGTGCCTTTTGTAGAGATGTCGGAAAAAATATTGATCATTATTTCTTCATTGTAATTTTTCATCGAAGATCTGGGGAAAGTTTTTGGGTGAATATAAATTATGTTGGGTAATGCCAAGATCATGTACCGTTGTTTTCATTGATTAGTTGGGGAGTTGTGGCAGTAATCGGAGAAGGCTGTTAAGGAATATTACTGTTTTGGCTATTCTTTGGGCTGTGTGGAGTGAAAGAAATAATTATACCTTTGAGGATAAAGCATCTACGGAGGAGGAAACTTGGGAAAAAGTGAAATTTTGGGAGTTCAATAAATTTTCTTTCACTGATTTAGTGACAATTTGGGAGTTGTGAGTTTAGAATGGGTATTGTTATTTTGGATAGAATTACGTTTCTTTAATTTCTGTGGGGACCTCTCGTTCCCTCCTTTTGTAACTTTTTAATTTTATTTTATATAATTGTTTGTTTCTTATCAAAAAAAAAAAAAAACATTTCTCGGCTTCTTCAAGAACCTATATTCCACTACATCAATTTGGCAAAGGAGACCCTACCATCGAAGAACAACAAGCAGACAACTAGAGATCTACCCTCTTGAAAATTTTGCAACTTTTGTATCCTCATTTCTTTTTCGAGTCTACATTACGAATAATTTCTTCTTTCCTCCCCTTGTTTTGGTTTAGTTTGATTATTCGGTTTCTAAATAGCTAATCGAAATTTTTATTTGAGTGTAAGAGAAGTTTGAGGTAGGACTCTGGGGACTGTGGGGAATTTTCTAATTAGTTGCCAGAGATAATGCTTTGTTTAAGAGGAGAGGGGGGAACAAAACAAAACAAAGACAAAGGGTTGATGGTTTATTTCCATCAAATGCCCCTCAAAACAGGGCCAGTGGATTTCTAATAGAAAAAAATGGTCAGTAAACAAGTCCAAAGGTATGGGTGCACCATTTCAATGAGGTTGAAGATTTAAATGTTCTCAAAAAATTGTTTTAAGTACTCATCCACCACAAGCAACAAACACGGCGACCATAGTTGCAATTTTGACTCTTAACTGTTTTAAAAACTGGTGGCCTTATACTCCCTTTCGTGCACCATAACATTCATAAAAACTAAATTTATGCATTAAAACACTGCCTCAAACCATTCATTCCACAACCTTGCATCACATTTCCATTTTACATACATCCCCCTCAATTGACAAGTAACATTAGCAAACCATTTCAGAGCAATTTCACATAAGAGCTCTAAGTATAATTGTAATTGTGTACAAAGAAAGAAGCAGAGATCTCAGAAAACTTACATTTTCAGTCGTTACAAGCAGAGAAATTGTATTCTTATCTAGCTTTCGACTTATTGCCCTTCACAGACCATGGACATACAATTCACAACATGGTCAATAAAATACATTCAGAAGTATACTTGCTGAAGACAACAAAATAACCAGTTGAAGCAGCTAAGGACAAACCTTAGGAATGATATGTAGTAAGACAATAGGTCGTGATTTTGGAAGTCAAATGAATATGTTATTAAGTAGTTCATATGTTCATTGCTGAACAAATAATCTGCAAAGTTTATCAAGCAAGAGAAGATCAGCAAATTCATTTAAGATTATTCGACTTAAATGGACATTTCATTAAAAAAAAAAAATCTAACATTGGAACTCTTTTTATCAAATAAAAAAATAAGTGATTGCAACTATAGATTCTTTATTCCAAATCCAACATACATATGGCATGTTCACTTTCTAGGTTCTGAATCAAAATGCTCACGGTCTGCAGCAACTGAAGTGAAACAGCCAATGTCCTACTAATCTTTAATATACGTACAAATTCCCCCATTATTTGTTTCTCCATGAAGAGCCTGCAAACATCAACGGCTATGTTAAAAATGCTGATAGTAAAACACGTTGAAAAAGGACAAAGCAATTAGAAGGCTCATTATCTAACTCGAAAAAGGCTGAATCATCATGCTGGTCGCCATACGTTATCAACTCCGCAATAGATCTAATCGCTTCAATGACAAAATCCTTAAAAAGAAACAATAGAAAAGCATTTGATACGTTAAGAGAAACAAGGAGAATAAGCGCATCAGATAAAAGAAGAGACATGTTTACCTTGTTAACCTCATTAACAATTTGAACTTTCACTAGCTGATCAGTTAAAGACCTATATCCAGAAATACCATTAGACCACAAAAACTAGATAAATATAAAGTATCATTATAACAACTGATAAGCACCCACAGAAATAAGTCTTTCAAAGCACCACGACAGCAAGAATGGACCAGACGAACTCTATAAATTGAAGAACTATGCCTAGGAAGCTAACTTAAAAAACAAATCAGCACCAAAAAAACTTCAGAAGGAAATCATATTAGGAAAAATAAAAAAATAAAAAAAAATTAATCACTTTTTTCTACAAATTTGTCCTTCTTTTATGCCCTGCGATTGTCTATAAACCTAGAAGAATAGAAAAGTTGTAAGCTCTGTAATTACCTAGAGATTGATATAATTCATTCCAAATTAAAAAGTATCCTCATCAATTTGTGACCATTCAAGTTAAATAAATACAACACCATATGAATTTGCATGTGGAGTTGGTTGCATTCAGGTCCCTAGATGATCACAATGATAAGGCAAAGATTTTAGGGAATAGTAGAGTCACGATTATAGTGTGAGAAAATCTTGCTTGGAAGGATTTGAAAAAATTCGACTGCTTACACTGTCTGCTTTCTTGTTGTATGCAGTATTTCAGAGGACGGCTTCTCCTCCTTAATGAGAACAATCTTTGCCTTTACCCCACATTTTTCCCATAACTACATCCACCAACAATGAGATAGGAGATAGGAGATAGGAGATAACCCTATTTTAATACCTTGGATGCACTAAACTTTGCTTTCAGGCCTCTCTTTGTTCAACATATTGAAAATCTAGCCAAGCTTGCACCCTCTCGTCCACTTCCTACGCTTATTTCACAACCCAACTAGCCGTATTTGATATCTAAACTCAACATAATCGAAAAGATAGTCGAGCACAAGCGCCCTTCCCATTTTACCTAAACTCTAGAATGAGCCTCACTGAAAAAAACAGCTCATCATACACAAATTGCAGAAAAATCTATTTTAACTGACTGTTTAAGGTTCCTATTCGAGCTCAATGGAATCCATTGCTTTGAGTGACATAATCACAGATGAAAAATATAATAATAATTATAAAATTAAGCTTACTATTTAAACTACTTTTCTTCCCCTAACTTATAAAAATAAAAAAAATAAAAATTAATTAAATAAAAATTGAGAAACAACAAAGCTTTAAAGAACATAAAAATTGAAAGACATTTAGTAGAATTAAGTAATAAATGAATCATGACCTCAAGTTGTCTAAGGAGAAACGATTCCTGGATCTCCCAGAAAATAACCACATGGCTTGTTTTGGCTTCAACAATCACTCATCCGATTCCCGATTCCAGTAATGAAGATCAACAATTCAACTGCTCTCTCTCTCTCTCTCTCTCTCTCTCTCTCTCTCTCTCTCAATCAATCAATCAATCACAGCCACTGCCGCTTCGGACTTGGGTTTTGGTAACAAACAAAGCTCTTCTTCTTCTTGATCGCCAAACTGGTTTTTTTTTTTCCCCTTTTCTTTTTTTTTTTTTTTAACGACGAAAGCACTTTTTCTTTTTTTATTTTTTTATTTATAAGTTTATTTTCCTTCCAGAAAATAAAAGTAAGTGGGACTGAAGTTCCGAAAGTGAAATAAATTGATTATGATGTTCAAATTTTGATAAAATATACGTTATTTTTATTTAAATTTATAATAAATAATGATCCTTGTATAAATCCCATTTAAAGTAAATTGATTGACGATTTTCACCAAAAATACAAAACAAAAAAAAGAATGTGAAATAAATTGGCATTAAAACACAAAAAAAAAAAAAAAAACCAAAGAATCCAGCACACCGATGACAGCTTGGTTCTCCCAGCCCCAACGAAAAGAAGATAAATTTTATTAAATATGTTCTAAATTATATAATTATCTTAATAAAATTAGAAAAAATATGATTAGACCTTATTAAAAAGATTTAATTATCCTCGAGACTAAAAATTAGTTTTTTTATTTACTTTTTTTTTGTTCTTTTATTTCTTTTTTTCTAAGCTTCTTCTCAATTTTTAGTTTTTTTTTAACTAAATAATTTTTTTAATAGTCAAAACTTAAAGAAACGTAATATGAGTATAGTTTAAAATAGTTAGTATTTAAATTTTGAAATATTTTGTGATTAATTTTGCATTAAAAATAAAATTTTGATTAATTTCTAGAAATTTCTCGAAATCTGGACTAACTGTCCTCACGAATGTTGAAACTTTTCGATAAAATTCAATATCATTTCGATGAAATATGTTTTTATAATGAAATCTGAAAAATTGAATCGAGTTATTATTGAATTCCGTCGAAATTCATCAAATTTCAGGAAATTCCGTTATAAAAATACACTTCATTAAAATATGATCGAAATAACATCGAATTATCATCGAAATGTATCGAATTTCATCACATTCGATTATAAAACAGGTTTTATTGAAATGTCATCGAAATAACATCGAATTACTATCAAAATATATCGAATTCTATTGAATTTCACCAGATTCTATTATAAAAACACTTTATTGAAAAGATATCGAAATAACATCGAATTATCATCGAATTCTACCGAAATTCATCGAATTTCATCAAATTCTATTATAAAAACACATTTCATTGAAATGTGATCAAAATAGCTTCGAATTATCGTCAAAATTAATTAAAACTCATCAGATTATATTATAAAAATACACTTTATTGAAATAACATCAAATTATCATCAAAATACATCGAATTTTACTAAATTCTATTATAAAATCACACTTCATTAAAATGTCATCGGAATAGCATCGAATTATCATTGAATTCCATCAGATTATATTATTAAAACATACTTCATTGCATAGCATCAAATGATCATCGAAATGCATCGAAATTTATCAAATTTTATTAGATTCCTTAATAAAAACACATTTCATTGAAATTATATTGAATTTCATCCAATTAACATCGAAATTTTCAATATTTATCGGGGTAACTAGTCTAAATTTTTAGAAAATTCTTATAAATTGATTCAAATTTAATTTTTAATACAAATCTACAACATAACATCTCAAAACTCAACTACAAACTATATTAAATTATGCTCACAATATTTAAACATAAAAATTTTTTTATTGTTGACGAGAAAGAGCGAAAACTCGAAGTTCAACTAAGTAAGAAAGAAAGTACAGAGGAGTAACTACCGAAGATTGTTATTTCCTTTCTTTTTTTTCTTTTGATTTTTTTTTCAAACCAAATAATTAAAACTATACTTTTAGGTGTATTTTGATCAGAGAGTCATATTTTTTGAACAATTAGTGGAAAAGTCATGTTCTTATAAATAGCTCTTGTTTAGAGCATATTTAATGAAATTTCTTTAAAAAAAAATGACTTTGTCGGGTACTGGATTTAGACTCACCTGAGACTATAGGTCTTATAGAAATGTAACTAAATTTTAGGTCCAATTTCAATAAATGTCTCTTTGTCAAATGTTATAGCAAAATATTCAGTATATATGTTTATATATCAAATGTAAAATTTTATATACTAAGTATAAAAAATTATATACCCAGTATATTTCAATATATTAATTAAAATTAGTAGATAAATATATTTACCAAGTATAATTATATATATATACGTGGACATTTCGCTATAAAATTTTAAAAATGGACATCTACTTAATTAAATTTAAAATGTTGATCATCCATCTAAATTTTTCTAAGACTATTGGGTTCAAATGGGCCTCATATTTGGACTTGGATCACCTGAAAAGACCAAAAAAAAACATGGGAAATTTGACGAGAAAATTTAATTTGTTTATGAGAAATTTAAGTAGATGACCAGTATTTTAAATTTGATTATATAGATGACCATTTTAAAATTCTATAATTAAATGTCTAGGTATATATATATGGGACTCGTTCCCAAATCATACACCAAGTGGACGATTAAGTGGCAGAACATGTCACAAACAGGACACACCATCCGACATGTGTCGAGAGTGACTAGTTAGAGGCCACGCGAGTCGCACGTGGTACCACATTGGCCATTGGGCTATCCAAGGTTGGGGCCAAGCCCACCCTAGACCCTGGATGGACTCGGCCCAGTCCGATTCTTACCTCGACAGCTGGGGCTCGGAAGCCCCAAGAGTCTTCCACCAGAGTACAATGGAAAGCAACTCACAGCTCCAGACCCAGACAGAGCATTTAATGCGATATTGAGTAGGTGTGCGTAGAGGGCAAGCCGTCTTGATAGAATGACGATTTGTCCAAATCTCACCCCTGACAGACTCGAGCCATAGGGGACGGCGGAAACTAGGCTACAGTGATGCAGGGGGGATCACGGTAATCTCGACCTATAATTTCTGGAGAAAGTCTTGAGGAAAAAGGTACTCGGTCCTGAGATTGAGAACCAGGAGGTTCATAATCTCAGGACTATATATATATGAGCCATGCGTCCCCAAAAGGGAGGCATGTACGCATACAAAAAGAAATATTTAAAAGTTTACAAGCAAGAAACAAGATATACTCAAACAGATACAGAGAAAAACTGAATCTTTGCTACTTAATCTCAGGGGTAAATATCTGACTTAATCATCGGAGAGTTTTTGCAGGTGGTCACCCCTGCCTCTCTAACCCTGCCCGAAGCCGGGAGCATTTTGGGATAACAAGGACACGTGGACAGTTGGAGGATACAACATCGGCAATTCAGAGATATGTGAACAACTGGTGAAAACCGCTCCAACAACATATTTTTACACTTAGTAGATATGTTTATCTACCAATTTCAATTACTGTACTAAAATGTATTTGGTATATAATTTTTAATACTTGGTATATAAAATTCTACAATTCGTATATAAATATATATATATATATATCAGACATTTTGCTATAACATTTGACACATAGAAATTTACTTAAATTGGGCCCAAAATTTAGTCATATTTCTATAATACCCTTTGTTTATTATAATTTTTCAGGTTTCTAATATTTTTACCTACAAAAACTAAAAACAATTACAAAAATATGGATGTCAGTATTTTTTGTTGATTCTCATATAGTTTTTGTTAGAAAAATATCATTTTTAAAAAATAATTTAGAAAAATATTATTTTTAAAATGATCATTAGTTATCAGCTTTTAAAAGCTGATTACCAGTTACTAGCTACCAATTATAAATATCTGTAATTACTAGTTACTAGTACTTGAAAACTAGCTACAGGTTACTGGTTACTATTTTTTAAAAAAAAAATTTATATTTTTTTAAATATTTTTTTAACAAATTATTTTTCTAATAAAAACCATACCATATCTAAAAAAACAGATTCACTATATTTTTTTAATTTTTTTTTAAATATCATACAAAGTCAAATTTTTACTAGTTTTTCAAAAGTAAAATTACTTTTAATAGTATTCGGAAAGGTGTGGACGAATGATAAGATTGTCACGATAGCATTTAATTGATGTATTTGACCATAGTCAAAGAGAACAAAGACCAAGATATGATGACACTGAAAGAGTTATGACCTTTGTCAAAACAGATGGAGTTATATTTGAAGAAGATTATTCTTATGTTGGCTATGCGTCTAAAGAATGATCCTAGGATGTAAGTTTATTCACTCGATTTCTTTACTATTATTTTTTGTTACTTTTGAGTTCCTTATTAACAAAACAACTTTCTATGTTATTTTTGGGATCTTCATCTCTCTACAGAACTTCATATCTTTTACAAAGTTTTGTGAAAATTGTGAGTTGATAGATCAATGTATACCTTTATATGCTATTCTTGACATTAAAATTAATTTGAATGATTCAACATAGACTAACACTATATTATATGTTTCTAATTGACAATATTTATATTGTATACATGTTATTAATTTTAATACTACTTCTTTTTTGGTTTATGCATGTATTTTTTAAGACGACATCTATCAAGTTGATGTCTTAAGAGTACATGGTTTACATGCCTTAATACTAGTTGGATATGGGGTAAAATCAAATGAAATAAATTATTAAAAAGTTAAGAATAACTACTCTATAAAATGGGGACAAAATAAGTTTGATCTAATAATGAGATCAAACACACTATTACTATTAAAGGAAGTTTATGCACTCATATTAAGGCACGTGAATAGGCTTGAAAACTTGGAGACTCATCCCCCCTTCTCCTCAGGATCATCGTGATGGTCTTCATGGTAGTCATCATCGTGGTGTTATTAGCTAGGAGATGATCGTGGGGATGCTAGTCTAGGAGGTAGTTATTTTGGTATACTAGCTTAAAGGGGATATATATACTTTATAGGCTATTTTATTTTATTTTCTCAGAGACTAGCCATTTTTAATTTTATTTATATTTCAGTAACAAGTATGACGTGTATAATTATTTATTTTTAGAAAACTATGTACTTTTTTATTTTATATTATGAGAACTATAATGGAGATTATGTGTATTAATGATAAATTATGGTACTTATTGTTGGGAAATTAAAACTTCAATCTTACTCACTCTTATTTTGAAGATAACAAACATTTGATTTAGTATTAATGATTTAACTTAAGTATGTAGTGAAATGGTATTAAATTTCTACCTCAAGTTAATCAAGGAATCAAGCTTGAAGATAGATGCATATAAACATATTAGAATCAAGCATGAAGATGCTACAAGATCATATCTAAATGAAAAATAAATTTCGTCTTCAGTCACACATATTAATACCAGTGACAATTAAATATTCAGTAATATAGATTATTTTTAAGATAAAATCAAAACAAAATCGATTCTGTGGTATAAAGAAAAAAAATTCAAACTAATCATATTTTCATCAATATCATTGTTATTGTAATTAAGACCACTCTCATTAGTTTCTATACTACTTCCAAAGGAATCATAATCCTCAAAATCATTTTACTCAACACTAACAGTCGCAACTTTAGCATTGTCTTCTATTATTATTGCATCACCTATTACTCTATCAATATCATATCTAACCCATATGAAAATTATTGACAACTTATTTAATTATAGACTACTGAATGGCTCAATTTGAGAATCAATTGTCAAATTTGCAAAATTTTTACCTTGCATGCTATACAAATCCTTAAGTATTATTTCTTTAACAACATACTAATTAGTTTCAACCGGATTTTGTGAATATGATTGTTTTGCTTAAGATGCCAAGATGAATGGTTCATCTAACATACGATTCTGCTTATATAATTTTGTGTTTGAAATTTACTAAGTTAAAGTCAAATTCATCAATTCTCTTATCCAAATTGTTATAACCTACTCACATTTCAATAATAAAAATTTATAGTCAATTGATTATTGCAACTTAATAATATTAATCAAACACACCATAATAGGTATAATCTCCAACTGTAGGTCGATTATCTCTTGCACTTGCGTAATTTAGGGTACTAGCCTTCAAATTAACTCTAGTATTTTAAGTGCATCTTCTTCTTTCATGCTTCTCTGTATGAAACCTAAACTTAGTTATAATATAACTGAAAATCTTCAAGCCTATTGACATGGACCTGTACCTAATATTGAAATTTCTTCAAACACTTCGTCTTTCTTCATTCTTACATGATTCTAAATCTACTTGTGAAAGTTCTCATTGTGAAGTCGGTTAATTTCATATTCACCTAGATGAAACTTCTTGTATCTCAATATTTTTTTTTGTTTTCTATAAAAATATATGAAATAATATGAAAAATTATTCCTTAATAATTATATATGGCTAATAATTATAAATTATGATGATATTGAATCTTACTCATAAAATGAAGTCATTAATGTAGAGTTAACCAACATATACCGATGAGCTTGGACAAAAAAAAATTCATCAAGTTTAAATATTTCCTCTTTACCTAAAGCATGATCAAATCCACTCGACAAGCTATCAACTTCATAATTTTGAACTAGAATATTAAGTTTAGTCTCAATATCATCTAGGTATCTTGCACAATATATTATACATTCCTTCAACAATTAACCCTTGTGGACAACCACGATTCCGTACATAGTTTTTGAGTGTTAGTAAAAACCTAAAAAAGACTTAAGTATGATTAATAATAAACTCATTAAACCTAGACTAGAATATAAAAATTGACTAAACTTAATGAAGTACCTCTCAATAGTGTACATCCAACACCAATAATCATAGCTTTTTATGCTATATAAATTGTCAAATTCTCCATGATATCAAAATATGCCATAGGGAAGATATTTTCTAGATGACAAAACATCAACACAACATTATCTTAAAGATTTTCAAAGTCTTCGGTTTTCATAAATTTTGAAAACAAATTTCTAATATGTGTAATTAAAGACCTTCGAATAGATATTAGAAGTAGTTGCTAGATAATAATGTGATTGTCATGAGTTTTTAATCCTAATATTATGCTCTTTAGGATTCACACTTCTTGAAATATTTGATGTATAACTTTTTAGAGTTTATCATATTTTTCAGCACTTTGTAATATATTTCTTTATGATACTTGCTCATTGTGAAACAAGCAGGTGATAAATAGATTTTATTATCTATTTTGCACTAACAATGCAATGTTTTGAAGGTTATATCGAGCTTTATAATTTTCTTTGGATCTGTCATCATCTAACAATGTCCAAAGTATACTATCATAATTTTTTTAATGTGCATAATATCTAAATTATGACAAATTAGATTGTCCATCTAATATAGGAGTTACTTCTACTAAATTATGAACTAATATTGTTCTACTCTATTTTTCTTCTTTGTCGCTTCCCTAAATGAGAATTTGTAGCTTTGGTAATCAAACCCTAGATCTCTCACAATCTTTCTTAATTTTGAGTATGAATCCCATCAATGGAAAAATATCTCTCAACAATTCAAGCAACGCAATAAATGAAGTATGACTCTATTTATGTAGTACTTTCATATAAAATACTTGAATAATAAAAGATGAATATTTAATATAACTATTATATAACTCACATTTTGCTAATTTCAACACTTGGAAAAAATTTGAACCATTTAGATCATCAAGATCTTCCCTCGATCATTTTATGCATTATTATCATCTTCATCATCTTTTTCTTGAAGTCTAAATGCATATATACCATTCCATCTATATTATCTAAACATAAATATATATATATATATATATATATATATATATATATCATGTACTCCATTTGTTCTTGAAGTTGAAACTGAATAGAAAGAAGATTTACAATGAAATATCTATTTAGTATATATTAGCTAAAAGCCATAAATAATCAAATGCTCATAAACAACTTTTTATTTTTGGCTTAAAGTATTTCGATATTTTCTACAGGTACATTTAATCTATAACTCATGATACTTATTAGTATATACAAATTAGATAAACCATTTAACTCCGTTAATATAAGGTTGAAAAACTCTTAGTAATTTTATCCATTCTCTATCGGCCATTATATGAAGATAAATTTTTTTCAAAATTTGAATATCTCCAAATGAACTAGTCAATAAAATTTAAAACTCTACTACAGTATATTATAATCTATGTCAAAAAAAGAGAAGAAATTCTTAAAAAAAAACAATCTAATTATATTATACTTTGTTATGAAAAAATAATATATGAGTGAAACAATTGAAGCATTAAATGAACTTAATTATTTATACTTGATAATTAGATGCAGACTTAATTTAAATATTATAAATTATATCTAAAATTACTATAACCAAATCAATAATACTAGGCAAAGTTCACCATCAATGAAAACAAAACAATTTACTTATTAAATATAGCAGCAAAAATAATTTTGCTTGTAATTAAACACCAAACTCATTGATTAAAATAGAAAAAAAAATAGTACATAACATGCAAAATAAGAAAAATACAAGAACTTTTTTTATATCGTCTAATAAGAGAGCAATCATTCGTAATGACAAAACAAAAGTTACACGTGTATCCAAGTGTTAGTTATCATTTCCAAGGTTGTTATTTGTTAAATATGAAACGAATGAATAATTAAATATGCAAACTATTGTAAAAAGAAAAAAAAAACAAAAATATAAATATAGAAAGGAAAACATATAATGATTTATCTTAATAATGTCCCCTTTATTAAGAGAAAAATGGTGTGCCTTCCTTGGTGCTGATAAGAAACTTAAAATAATAGAAGATTCGTTGTTGTATGCTGCTTCAATCCCACCCCAGTGTCAAAATGACTTTTTTTTGCTAAATATTAATCTTCTAAATTTCAACATCCTTTAATTGTTTCCTAAAGTATTACAAATTGAACTACCATAAATAACTCAGAGAGAAAATCAATAATTTCCTAAAAAAAGCTCATTTAAGACTATGTATACAAGTCACAATAGATTCATGTATTTATTAGTCTAATACATGACACATGCATACTCAAGAAGTGCTAAAACCACCATCATAAGTTACAAGCAATAGCAGCATCAATCTAAAAAGAGCAAGTAAGTTAAATAAATTACTTACAAAGTTTCTAATTTAAAGAAAAATTGCATGGCAATTTTGTTTAATAAGTAATACAATAATAGCTACTAACTTAGTATGAAGTAACTTAGGATGGTATCAAGGGATATAAAAGAGATAATACTTGAAAGATGCTAAGTAATATAATAGTCTAAAAATAAAATTACATAATTAATTCTATATTTTACTTTTTTGAGAATATATATGTATTATTACCAATTTGAATTTATAATTCTACTCTATTTTACTTTATTTTGCTTCTAATACTTATAATTCACTACTAGTAATTTATATACAGCTTATTTTCAACTTAAAAGATAATCATAAAACTTGCTAAAAATGTATTTGACGTAATAATATAGTTTTAGACTTAAAGATTAATGAAATATTTAATTTAATTGCAAAAATGAATGGAAAGGTAATTTTATCTATAAAATATGTTATTACTACCATTTATGAGAATAATAACAAGAATCTTAAAATGTAAAAAAATAATTATATGAGTCACCTTGAGTGAAAAATAGCAACACATATCTATTATCAATGAGACGATCAATGGGAAATTCACTATAAAGCTGCTGATAAGTATCTCTAATTTTTTATCCTCTGGCTCACATGTGATAATCTTATTATTATCTTCACATTGATTCATGATCTTATATCAATTTATATTTGACCATTGTTGAGGGAATATTTTGATGTAGTAGCAAAATTTTTTATGTTAAATGGACTTTATAATTTGAATTGTTGACTACCTCTAAAAAATTATGATTATCACGAAACCTTAGAGTTCAAAGATATCTCATACTCTCCATTAAGTGGATTCTTTTAGGAAAGGATTTAAGAATATAAGACAATACTAAATTTGCAATATAATTATAGCAAATCATAGTGAAAATAGGATATAGAAGAAAAAATAGTAAACTACCCTGATCATATGATACGTGTTAGAAAGGTTGTCAAGCTTATAAGAATAGGATGATACTCTAGGTATGGTAAAGTTATCATTTTCTATTGGTTAAAGTAAGAATGGAAGGAGAACTTTGAACATACAAAAAGAGACTTTATCGAGTTTTAGGATGAGTTGAACATGGTTGGCTTGTGACTAATTCTCAGATAAAGAAAGTATAAGTTAGATAAAAGGGGAGATTAGAGGAAAAATGTGACTTATAGGTTGGTTCATTCAGCAGTTGAGGCTTCTTTTTTATAGGCCAACTTTTATAATAAAGCAAAACAATAGTCATTCAAGTATCTCTTATCTTAAGCAATAATCAGTTCCTCTTTTTCCTTCAACTTTTCTCTAAAAGCTAAGAATGGAATGCTCATTAAATGGTGAATAAGACCTAATAATACATTGTCTAGATTTGTGAAATAGGAATACAAATCAAGTAAAGTTAGATCCTTCTTTCTCTCTTAGATAGCAACAGAATGAGAAGTATAATAATTGTTGGCCTAAAGTCATGTCAAAGGTCATATTTAACTATTCTCTATTGGACTCTTCCTCTTGGTTAGAGCTCCTTTAGGCTTTACATATGGGCTTTAGTTTCTAACTTTTGGGCTATAAGTCATTTATATTTGGGCTTAGGCTTCTAACTTCTAGGCGATGAGGCTTGTAATGTGTTAAGCTATTTTGGGCTTCTTTTACTTCATGAGGTTCTTTTATCCCCTTAATAATTTAATTTAAAATTATGTGCTTCCCAAGTGAGCTATAATTTTCTTAATTAAATTATTAATAGAATTTTATTGAATTTTTGTGCATTCTATTTCACAATCCACTAATAAATTTTCTTCGTTTGTGGCTTGGGTCTACTTTATAAATATTTATATTACATATATATATATATATATATATATATATATATATATATATATATATATATATATAAGGGGACCAATCCAGTAGATATTTTTTTTATCTATGCATAGGTATCAATTTGGCCAATAAAAATTTAGCATGCACATTTTTTTATTGTAAAAAGTAAGAGAGAGAAAGAGCATTAATGATGCACATCTTTTCATGCACTTCATTATAGCTATTGAATCACCATTAGATGGTGATCTAACGGCTAAAAAAAAAAAATCTACCCATAAGTAAAGAAAAAAAATACCTATTGAATTGGCAACCTATATATAAATAACACTTGTTATGATGGTAAGTATCATAGTGTTATATATTGCATAAAAATATTTTGTGATGCATGCAGATTCCACATATGAGCTTATATCATGCCTGAATCGCATGTTTACATGTGCATGAGCTCATAAGTTATATTTAATACATGGCGAGTATATACCAAAGCATGAATATTGCACTTGATATAACTGCATACCATAAACACATTAGTAGTATGAATATTAATCGAATGTAGTACGACTACATGCTGTAAGCATATTAGTTGCGTGGATATCAATTGAATTTAGAATGACTCATGTAGAAAATATATCAACAACGTGAATATTAGTCAAATTTAGTATGATAACAATGAGTAAATATATTCGCCTGTACCTTTCATTACGCATGAGAGACTTGGGCTTCTAGTTTTTATTTCTTTTTGGGCTTATGCATGTAAGAATTTGCTTCATATGGGTAACTATTTATGGGCCCAAACCCATTATGCATAAGGAGTATTGAGCTCTTTTTTATTCTTTTAGCTTTATTTCATTTTCGACCACCACTAATAACTTGAATTAAAAACTATCAAGTGATAAACACAAATTATACAATTCCCTTATCTACTTTCATATTTTCTAATTAATTAGCCAGAGTATCTAATGCATTTGATTTTGTTTAAAAAGAAACATATGAAAGAGTGACTTTAGGATTCTCAGCATGAAAATCTTAACCTATTTCATAAAACTATATCCTGTTATGCATTTTCAAGAACTAAAACCTAATATCATAAATAATCTATAAAGACATCACAAAATACATTCACCAAAAATATGAATATTTTAATCAAATATTTCAACACAAAATTGAATCTTCAAACTTAGTTCAATCAGCCATTAATCGAAAAAAGGGCAATTGAAGCTAATAAACAATAAATTTCAAGAAATAATATATTGAATCTAACAAAGAATTATTACCCAAACTTAAAATGATGATACTTAGGCAACGAGCTTAGAGCTCTGAAGATCTCAGCTTCGGTTGAAAATGGTGTTAAATAGAGAAGAAGAGAGAAGTGTTATTGGCATTGGGAGGGGGAGGAGAGAGAGAGAAATAAGTGTTTCTGGTTACTAATATCTCTAGTATAGTACAAGCAAAGAGTATATATTTCTGTAAAATTTTAACTAAATTGTTGAATTAGTCTTATTAGCTTTTGCTTAGTCAAAGATCTAGTAATTAGTCTTATTAGTTTTTGCTTAGTCAAAGATCTAGTGATCTATAATCAAAATATGAAAAAAGTAATATTTTATTTTGCTTAATTTAATCTAACATTTTCAAATGTTATTTTAATAACATTAAGAAAAAAGTTGTGATCTTGGAAAAAAAAGAATCTATTCCTATTTACTTAATTATAACCCAAAATGAATTTTGAAACAAAAAAGTTTGTATATAATTTTGGATGTTTTAAGATAAATAGTAGAAATGGAATAAAATTTGGTTGCATTTAAAAAAAGTTATAATTTACTAACATTTTTAGAAAAGCGTTGTTATTTGTTGCATTTTAAAAAATAATTACCATAATTTTGCGGCGATATTATATTTAAGGTCAATTTAAAAAGTTTTCACATTTCTAAACACTTTTGCGGTATTTTTACCAATGCAAAATGCCGCTAAAACTAATATTTCTAGTAGTGATCATGATTATATTGGATTTATGGGTACGTGAGAATAATATTTGTGGCGTTTGGATTACTGCCTACTCGGTAAATTTCTTATTATTTGCTTTAGGTTTGCTTATTGCATCATAAAATTTTGGCCATATGTGTTTTATTAACTAGAGTTTTTGGATTTTAAAGCCTACGATCAAGTTGCTATGACATGCATGAAAATATAAGCTGATATCAATTCCAATCCCTGTAATTATGAGACAGATTTAAAATGATACTAGTATCGTTAAAAAAATATCGTGTTCCTTTTGAGTTTTAGGTATTGTAAGGCCGAAAATATTTGCATCAAATATTATTTCTAAAAGTTTAAAAGATAAACTTTCTATCTCTCTGTAATGTTCCTAAACAAAAACTGAGGACCTATTTTATAGAATTTTAATGATTTAATTTGATTAGATAATAGAAGTTTATTACCAAAAAAAAAAAAAAAAGATAGTAGAAGAAGTTTGTGTGTTCTGCATGAATGGTTTACTAGTGATAACCCTGCACGAGACTGGAGTAGATTTTATGGGTCCATACACTTCATTTGGGCCATCGTACAGACCAGGGATTTGAAGCCCATCAAATTAGAAGAAGGGCAGATCAGTAAATTTACTTCCATTTTCCACTGTCGCAATTCGCAAAACATATACCAACTAGGGTTTCATTCTTGACACCCTTTCACTTTAAAAAGAGGCCGACCAAAACCCTAGCTAGCTCTCTCAGACTCAGAGGCGCCTCCCTGCATTTTTGACGGTACCAACTCTTCACCTTAACCTCGTTTTCTAGTGGTTTGGGTTCCATAGCTGAACCTCTCTTGATTTCCTCCATTTCCACGTATAAAAATGTCTATTTCTTCTTCTCCTTCTTTTCGCGATTGAATGTTACCAGTTTGATATCAGATTTAATATTTTTCTTTTTCACGAAGTTAAGAGTTTTGATGGTTTAAATTTCTTGGTATATTCGTTCAATGCTTTTCTGAATCCAATGAATGATAATGGGGTTCTTTTCGGAGAGAGAGAGATGGGATATACCTCTGGAGTGGATTTTGGGTCCTGGGTTATGTTTTGCTTTTGTCAGTGGATCCAAATGAAAATTGTAAACTATAGATCTTCTGAAAATTCTCCGTGATGTTGCTTGACATGATAAAAAGTTTATCCAAGTATTGTTCATGAGAAAAAAAATTGATGTAGCTAAACATGTATTGGCCATTCATGTAACTTCTGGGTTTTTTATTTTTTTGTTGGATTTGTTTGATTGTTCCGGGTCCCATTTTTTGGTAGCACAGTATTATGTTGCAAGTTTTTTGCTTAAACTAATGAAATAATTTAATTGGTTTTATTTTATAGAGATGGGTGAAGTTAAGGCATTGGTTCCAGAGTCGGTGTTGAAGAAGCAGAAGAGGGAAGAGGAATGGGCTTTGGCCAAAAAGCAAGAACTCCAAGCTCTAAAGGTGAAGAATGCTGAGAACCGGAAGCTGATCTACAATAGAGCCAAGCAGTACGCTAAGGAGTATGCAGAGAAGGTAACTACTTCATTCTTCTGTAGTAATTTTTGTTTGATCGGTTTCTTTTTGTTAGATTTAAATTATTTCACTTCCTCTGTTTTTAGGAGAAGGAGCTGATTCAACTTAAGCGTGAGGCTAAGTTGAAGGGAGGATTCTATGTTGAACCAGAGGCCAAGCTGTTATTCATCATTCGTATCCGTGGGTGTGTACTTGTGTTTTTCTGAATTTGATTCATGAATTCACGATGAGCTGCCCTGTAATTCTTCTTAATAATTACTTTTCAGTATTAATGCCATGCACCCGAAGACAAGAAAGATCTTGCAGCTCTTGCGGTTGAGACAGGTACAACATTTGATTCGTCATATGCTTGACTAGTAGACATTTGGCTTTTGCATGTTTTTGCTTGTTTGTGTTGTTGTGCTGCTTTTCTCATATCAAATGCGTTGCTCGTTGTTGTAGTATTTGTAGTGTCCTTTTCAGTTTTTCATTTTATATAGTCCTTGATCATTCTTTCCCCATCCATGTAAAGTTTTTGGCCAGACCATGTTACTCAATGATGAATTACAAGTATTGATTTTGTTGTATCAAACAGCATAGCTTTGAGATGTTATGTAAAAGATTTGAAATCTGTAGGACTAAGAACTATTTATCATATTTTTATATAATCAGCGTGTATGGAATTTTCTATTTGTCTCTTCCCATGTAAATAGAAATACTTACTAACCTCTCAATCCCCATTCGGTCTCTTGGTTAACCCCATTTTATGTTGTCTTTCTTGCTGTTCTGCAATGCTATTTCAATTAACTGGATAGTGCTTTTTAATACAAGGTGATACATTCAGATCATGATTGATTTTCCTTGTTTTCTTTCCTAAAACAGATCTTCAATGGTGTGTTCCTTAAAGTGAACAAAGCCACTGTGAATATGCTTCACAGGGTTGAACCATATGTGACATATGGGTATGTGCGAATGCTCCAATATTATTCGTTGATTATACATTCCCCGTACTCCAAATTGGCTGATAAACTATGGTTGATGATTTTAGATACCCTAATTTGAAGAGTGTGAAGGAGCTTATTTACAAGAGAGGTTATGGAAAGTTGAACAAGCAAAGAGTTGCTTTAACTGACAACTCTGTCGTTGAGCAGGTTTGTGGTTATTTCTGGTGCTGTGTATGTACGAATACTAATTACTTCTAAATAGCAATGCTAATGATCTAATTTTCACAGGCTTTGGGCAAGTATGGAATCATCTGCACTGAAGATCTTATTCACGAGATCACGACTGTTGGACCTCATTTCAAGGAGGCCAATAACTTCTTATGGCCATTCAAGCTCAAGGCTCCATTGGGTGGTCTAGAGAAGAAGAGGAATCACTATGTTGAAGGTGGAGATGCTGGAAACAGAGAGAATTATATTAATGAGCTCATCAGGAGAATGAATTAGGTTTGGCACAATTGGTAGTAGTTCATTGCTCGACAGATTATGAGGTTTTTGTTTGCTGTTAGAACAACGCTAAGTCAAATTTTGTGCTCTCTCTTAAAGTTGGACACATTTATCCGTTGTTTTTTGGTTTTTAAGAATTTCGAGACTTTGGATGTCAGAAAATTTTGGAGCACTTCTTGCGTGTTTAAGTTCTTTTGTTATAATCTATGTTGGATGAGAGCTCCTCTACTCGACATGAAAGTATATACAGGGGAAAGCTTAAATCTAATGGTATGGTAGGCGGGTTTACTTTCTACTCAGATCCGTTGGGTGTTATTATTATTATATTTACTTGGATTGCGTGGTGTTATTGCACATGGATTTAATTCTCTCTTGGAAATGATAATTTAAAGCTTCTTTGAACCAGGAAGCAATTGAATAGTCTCAATGCAATGTTAGGGGTAATGAGGAACGATGCTTAAGATTGAGGATTATTTATGCCGGTCTTATTTTTCGTCGCTTCTATTCCAAAGTTAGTAGTTTATTCTGCAGAGAAGGGTAAAGTTGAGGCATTGGTTTTATTCTCAAAAGTTAATGAATATATCTATTTTTTGATTAGGAGGTTTATTGTAAGTTTGTAGCATCCACTCTAACAATACATCTAGATTTAGGGTTTGTCGTACAGTTTCCCCTTGAATATTATAGTGAACCAATGAAAGTGGTTCTTGAATTAATGTACATTGGCATTGACATTGAACAGTACTACTTTTCAATCAATAACGAATTTTGGCATGTAAAGGACAATTTAAGAGAACAAACATGCCAATCTACGAGGAGTTCAGGAACTATATTACAAACATAAAATCCACGGTAACTAAATCCAATGTCAGGGACTATATTACAAAGTTATGAGAAATCCACGAGAACTTAGAGGACCAACGCGTTGATAACTNTACGAGCAAATGTGTTGATAACCTTATAAACGTAATGGCCATTTACAGTGCAAATTGATTACCACTAATTGGAATTTCAGAGGCCAACAACACAAATTTCAACGTGCTCGACTCATTTGCTTGGGGTCTAGGTGAAATTGGGATTTTATTTTTACCCGTTTTGGAGGCTTCCATAAGTGAAATTTTCGAGGTTCTTTGCACGAAAATCTCAAAGCTTCTCGTGGGCCTGGGATTTTTATATTTTAATTTATTTTTTTTTTCACTTCAATTTAAATTACCTGAACTTTGTCTTCGTATTACTTTTAATCCCTTAAATTTTGCTATCAAAAGTCTCGTCGTTAGTAATAATTAAATTAATAGTGTAACGCTATTTTTGGGAATTTGAGATGGTCATAAGAACGATATAACGAGACTACATACGCCTTCAATGCAAAACTTACAATAAACTGAGAAAATCGATTGATCATCGTCGTAATCGTTAGCATGAAGCATGGAACATGATGAAGGATTGTTAAGACATAGTACTACTAATCGTATATCGTAAACCATGTAATAAAAACAAAGCCTCTTCTTCAAGACAAACAAAAGGCCTATCTAGCTAAGAGGATTACTTGAACATTTTTCCATTTATTTAAAGGAAGAAAAAGAAGTTACATTTAAATACACACACGCAAAAAAAAAAAAAAGCAGATTGAGATTGATCAGTCGAGCGAAGAGTCGATTTGATTGATGGAGCGAGAAAAGACAAGGAGGTCATCGTAATTTTGTGCTCCATCACCATCATCATCAGAAATATTATGCCCTTTCTCCCGACAAGTAGGAGTAGTAGTGCCCTGATCAGATGATATTATGGAGTCTTTAATTAATGCTTTGGTCACCGGATCCATTGTAGATGTAGAAGCCTTATTCTTGGAACGATCATGATTCTTTTGCTGCTTCTCATGATCATCTTCTTTCTCTCTTAATTGCTCTCCTCTTTCCTTACGTGCTTCCATTATTGCTTATTAATATTCTCTTGTCCTTGCTAGTTATAATGGTACATGGAGCTTCGAAATGAATGGTTTGCAATGGTACAGTGCAGTTGGTGGAAAGTAAAACAAACTTTATTATTCACTCAAATATTTTTACAAGAGAAAATTCTTAATTTTACTCTTCAAGCTCACTCACTCACTCACTAGAAGTTATGATTCTTTCTCTTTTCTCTTCACTCTTAGAAACTTTGCTTCTTACTTAATGCTTAGAACTCAAATGGGGAGGGGCATTTATACTACATGAGAAACAATGAGAACCACGTAAATAAAAAATTACAAAAATCCTTAAGCCATACATATTTTCTTCTATATACTTCTAATAATAATTTAAGTAATCAAATCATTCACATGTAAAAAGCTAATATCTAGTTAACACTAGAAGATTCTAGGTGGAATGCTTTTTTATTTTGGACTTGGGCTTTTTTCTTTTATGAGTTTTGTACTTGGGCTAACTCCAACTTATTGGGCCTCATATTGATAGGCTTAAATACTTCTTATGGGCTTAAACAAGTTATATTTTTAACATTCCCCCTTAAACTTATTTTATAATACCAAGTAAATTTCTTAATCTTGTAAAGTCCTCAAACTTGAGTGGCTTGGTGAAAATATCAGCAATTTGATCATGTGATCTCACATACTCCAATTGTACTTCTTTGTTTGTCATACATTCTCTTATGTAATGATAGCGAGTGTCGATATGCTTACTTCGGTCATGAAAGACTAGATTTTTAGCCAAAGCTATTGCTGATTTATTGTCAATACAAATCTCCGTTGGCTCCTTTTGAGGCATATTTAACTCTTTCAAAAACCTCCTTAGTCAGATTGCATGATTAACACATGACGTAGCAGCTACATACTCAGCTTCGCATATTGAAAGGGTGATAATCGGTTGTTTCTTAGATACCTATGTGAAGGCAGTTTCTCCCATGAAAAACACAAAACCAATTGTACTTTTTCGATCATCAGTATCTACGGTCCAATCACTATCACTGTAACCAACGAGTTTTTAATCATTAGAAACTGAATAGAACAAGCCAAGATTGATCATACCTTTTAGGTAACGGAGAATTCTCTTTGCAGCTTTGAAGTGAGTAGTTGTTGGAGTTTCCATGTAACGACTCACTAGTCCAGTTGCATAGAGAATATCGGGCCTTGTACATGTCAAGTACCTAAGGCATCTAACAAGGCTCTTAAAGAGTGTTGGATCCACCCTTTCTGCTTCATCATCTTTGAATAATTTTATTTTGCACTCCACTGGTGTACTTATCGGCTTACAATCATTCATATTGAACTTCTTCAGGATCTCCTTTGTATAGCTTTCTTTGGAGATAAAGATGCCTTCTTCTTTTTGCTTGACCTCTATGCCGAGGTAGTATGCCATAAGTCTAATGTCTGTCATTTCAAAATCATGTGTCATTACTCTCTTGAATTCGTCAAACATCCTTGGATTACTTCCAGTGAATATAAGATCATCCACGTACAAGCATACGATCAAAATATCTCCATCTTTAGTCTTAACATAGAGGGCATGTTCATAAGGGCATTTAATGAATCCATTCTCTTGGAAATATTTGTCAATTCGGCTGTTTCATGCTCTTGGTGCTTGCTTTAGGCCGTAAAGAGCTTTCTTCAGCTTCAAAACCTTATCTTTATACCCTTTTATCTCATAACCCAATGGTTGTTGGATATAGACTTCTTCTTCAAGAACTCCATTCAGAAATCGGACTTTACATCCATCTGATGAATCTTCCATTTGTTCTGAGTAGTAAGAGAAATAATTAGTCTCATAGTTTCCAATCGTGCAACAGGAGCGAATACCTCGTCGTAGTTAATGCCAGCTCTTTGACTATAGCCTTTCGCGACTAGCCTTGTTTTGTATCTTTCTACCTCTCTATTGGCATTCTTCCTTACCTTATACACCCATTTTACACCGATAACTTTATGACCTTTAGGAAGAGTGGATAGTTTCCAAGTGTCATTCTTCTCTATGGCTTTGACTTCTTCATCCATCGCATTCCTCCATTTTTCATCTTGTACAGCCTCTTGGAAGTTCACTGATTCATAATCAGCAAATATACAAAATAGAGTGAGATTTTCAAGTCTATCAGTCACCTCATATAGATCTTCAAGACTTCTTGTACGTTCTTCATGCCTCTCAGTTAAGAAAGATAGAGGTGAATCTTCATGAGTGGATGATATCGATGAGGAAGGTGGAGTAATAACCTCCTGATGGACTTCTCTTGCTTGCTCTACTAGTGTTTCCATATCTTCAAATTGTGGAAAGAAATTATAGTCATTTGTTTGAGAACCAAAGTCCCATTCACCTTCTCCATCGAATATTACATCTCGGTTGATGATTACTTTTCCATTATTAGGATTGTATAACTTATGTCCTTTAGAGTTGGTGTCGTAGTTGATGAAAATGAACTTCTCGCTTTTATCATCAAGCTTGGTTCTATGTTCGTCTGGACCATGCATATGGGCTATGCTTCCAAAGACTCTCAAGTGGGAGATCCGAGGCTTCCTTCCGCTCCATGCTTCTTGTGGTGTCTTTCCCCACATACTTCTTGTTGGAGATCGATTGGACAAGTAAACTACGTATGCAATAGCTTTTGGCCAGAACTCTTTGGGTAATCTCTTACTTTTCAGCATGCTTTGAGCTATGTTGAGGGCGGTTCGGTTCTTTCTTTCTGCCACGCTATTTTGTTGAGGTGATCTTGGAATAGTTAAAGGTCGTCGAATTCCATTTGCTTCGCAGAATTCTTGGAACTCTTTTGAAGTGAATTCTCCTCCTCTATCAGATCTCATGGCTTTGATCTGAAGACCGCTTTCCTTCTCTACAGTAGCCTTGAACTTCTTGAAAGCTTCAAAGACTTCTGATTTTTGCTTTAAGAAATAAACCCAAGTCTTTCTTGAGAAATCATCAATAAAGAGCAAGAAGTAGTTGCTCTTACCGAAAGAACTTAGTTTGATAGGATCGCACACATTTGTATGCACGAACTGTAGTGGCTTTTGGGCTCTTGAATTTGACTTTTTTGGAAAGCTTTTCCTGAATTGCTTCCCGAGTAAGCATCCTTCACAAAGTTGATCAGGATGATTGATGCATTGCAAGCCTCTTACCATTTTTTTCTTGGATAGTAGCTCTAGTCCTCCAAAGTTGAGATGTCCGAATCTCAAATGCCATAGCCATGATGAATCCTTGTAATATACTTTCAGACATTTTGTCAAATCATTTTGAATATTTAATGAGAAGATTCTATTTCTTGACATAGGCACCTTAGCAATCAAGTTTATATTGTTATCTCTTATAGAAAGACTATAATCTCTCATGTAACTATCATAGTCTTTCTCTAAGAGTTGTCCCAAACTCAAGATATTTGTTTTCATTGTGGGTACAAAATAAACATTTGAAATAAATTAATGCCCTCTATTTTTTAAGCAGATAATAATTTTACCTTTTTCTTTTACCGCTACTTGTGAATCATCACTGAAAGAAACACTCCCACTGATTGATTCATCAAGCTCTATAAACATTGATCGACGCCCACACATATGATTGCTAGCACCAGTGTCAAGATACCATGTGTTGTCTTGTCCTCTATTGTTGTCTTTATATGCTAGTAGTACGGTACCATTTTCTTCCCTTTTTTCTTCAACGTAATTGACTCTCTCTTTAATTTTGCTATTGGGTGCTTTACACTCTCTAGCATAATGCCCAAACTTGTGACAATTGAAACATTCAACTTGAGACTTCTTAGGTCTTGAGTTCATTCGACCTCTACCACAATCTCTTGTAGAGCTTTCTCCTATTTCAAAATTATTGATATGATAATTGTGGTTGTTGGAATTCCAACCTTGTCCACGACCTCGACTTGTACCACGTCCTTGTCCTCGGGCTTGTCCTCTACTACGGCTACATTGACTTCTTTCGCTACATTGACTATCTTCTTTCTCTGTAAGTTGTGTCTTGAGAAGCTGTCCCTTAAAATTTGGCTTATTCTTTTTCTTTTCCTCGTGAGCTTGTAAAGAACCCAAGAGTTGTTCTATTGTCATGGCTCCCAAATCTTTAGTTTCTTCGATGACAGTAACAATATTCTCGAACTTTGGGTCTAACGATCAAAGAATCTTTTCCATAATCGTAACATTTTCAAGTTTCTCACAATTTCTCTTCATTTGATTCGAAATGGTTAAAACTCTAGAAAAATAGTCAGAAACTGACTCAGCCTCTGTCATGTGTAATAAATCAAACTCTCCTCTTAAAGTTTAAAGGTTGACCTTTTTGACCTTTTATTCTCGTTTGTATGAAATTTGAAGTTTCTCCCATGCTTCCTTAGCAGAGGTTGCACTTGAGATTTTCTCAAACCCGTCGTCATCTAAGGCCTGGTAGATGAGGAAGAGAGCTTTTTTGTCTCTCTTTCTTGAATCTTTAAAACTATTCTTCTGTGTTGAAGATAGTGTTGCCTCATCTCTTGGCTCTTCATAGTCTTTCTCTTCTACTTCCCAAACATCAATTGCTCTAAGGAGGACTTTCATTTTGATAGTCCAATTATCAAAGTTATTACCTTGAAGTGGTGGAACTTAAAGAGATGCTAAACTATTGGTAGCCATGACTCTTAATAGAGTGAGTTTTTGGAAATTTCGACTATACAGATAGATCCAGAACGTTGAAAAACCTTAAGATAGACTTGTATATCAACGGTCAAAGTCAACGTTCGGTCAATGACTCTGACGGCTTAGTCAACGGCACGGTCAAACGGCTCTGATAGCTTGGTCAACGGCTCTAACGACTCAGTCAAACAGCTCTGATGGCTTGGTCAACGGCTCGGTCAAACGACTCTGACTCGGCTCAACTCAGTGAGTTGACTCAGTTTGTGGTAGCAAACTTCCGACGACTCGTTTTGACTCGTTCGGACGTCGATTTGATATGTAATAGTAGTATGTTTAGAATAGAGGGCTAATGCTCTCAATTTTAAGAATTCTTTTCTGATGTGGAAGATCAGTCAAAGCTGCAACCACAGAGCATACTTAGAATTTCAAGAGAACTCACAACTTTGCTCTGATACCACTTTGTTGGAAAGTAAAACAAACTTTATTATTCACTCAAATACTTTTACAAAAAAAAATTCTTAACTTCACTCTTCAAGCTCACTCACTCACTCACTAGAAGCTATGCTTCTTTCTCTCTTCTCTTCACTCTTAGAAGCTTTGCTTCTTACTTGATGCTTAGAACACAAATGGGGAGGGGTATTTATACTACGTGAGAAATAATGAGAACTACATAAATAAAAAATTACAAAAATCCTTAAGCCATATATATTTTCTTCTATATATTTCTAATAATAATTTAAGTAATCAAATAATTTACATGTAAAAAGCTAATATCTAGTTAACACTAGAAGATTCTAGGTGGAATACTTCTTTATTTTGGATTTATGCTTTTTTCTTTTATGAGTTTTGTACTTGGGCTAACTCCAACTTATTGGGCCTCATATTGATGGGCTTAAACAAGTTTATTTTCAACACAAGTGTCCGACTAATGTCCCTCCTTTCCTATGCAAACACCAACAAGCCTACACGTATCACGCCACCTATGTTTTTTTTTTTTTTTTTAAATCGTACTACTATTTTTTGCTATGTTGGTTTGTTTGTTTTTCTTTCTTTCTTTATTTATTTTATTTGTATAATCCTATTATTCATTTATGAAATTTAAATGTAGAAGACAATGGAAATAATAATCTATTTTCGGACACGGGTGGTAATAATTTTAACGAACTCATGGCCATGGTGTCTTATATGTCTTTTAACTTTGATTCATATTCGTCTTACACGTACAGTACACGCAGTGGTAGTCTCTCATTTGTTTAATGTGGTTTTCCTTGAATAAAGACAATTTTTAGCATGAGTAGGTTGTACTTTGTTCTTTTTTTGTTAAAAATAAATTTCTTTTGCCAAATGTGTAAAGTTCTATCAATTTAAAAGTCTTCAAAGCTGAGGTACTAATAAGATTATATTGTAAACCACCAACTCTCACAAAAATTTAAAATTTTCGTTTTCGTTATATTTTAGATATGGTGTAGAACAACTTGGCCTTTGTTCGTGTTATAGACTAAACTGGTGTGTAATGCATTTGTAATATGTTTTGACTTAAATCTTCTGCATGTTGCTGATTCCTTAAATCCTCCGGATGTTTTCTCCTTCTAAATCCTAATATTTAATTTTCTATTTGGTGCTATAAAAAAAATAATACTAAATTGATGATTTTGTATCTGTAACTTACCGCTTAGATTCAGAATCTGAACTGATAAAAATGGCACATGCAAGGTTCTAGTATATTATACTGAGGAGCAGTGCTATTTAACATGGTTGGTGAAATTTTACGATGCACGCGTCAACCTTTCACTAGAAAATGACAATTTTTTAAAATATAAATAGCCCACACCTAAAGGTGAAAGGCTAACATTCAGCCAACCTTTCACAACCAATTCGGATTGAGCTTACGAGTTGGGATAATAAGCTTTTTTTCTATACTGAGATTCCTCTAATTGTTTCTTGTACATATTTAAGACAAAAATACCACATAAAACACGCGTAGAACAGATCTTTTCAAATTTTTACTCCTTTTATAGCGAGTGTAGACCAAGCTATATACATAGCATTGTATACCATCTATGAATAAGACACAGTTCAGATATAGTCAGTAACAACCTATGTTAACTACAACAAAACCTGTACTTGACATGGAGTGATCGTTCCTCGACAAGAACCTCAAATGACCTGAAAAGGACCTTTTTTTTCTTTCCCTTTTGGAGGATTGAGTAAACCAATCGAAAGGCTATCTTCGGCTCTTACAAGTTACATCAAGTGTATGATTGGATCTGCATCACAGACTAGGATATCCATAAGGAGTACATGGCATTTAACTGATTGAAATCAGAAGACTTAAGAGAGTTTCCGTAAAGCTCCCGAAGCTTAACAGCATCTCCAGATATGCAGGATGATGGAGTTGGCTGAGAAGCAGAGGGTTTGTTTCCACCTCCAGAAAGTGCAGCAGCCAGCATTTTTCTCAAAAGCATCTGCAACTGACTCCAAAACTTGGAATGTAACTCGGGATAGTCGACTTTTAACAAGTCGAAACTCGTTTTGGATATGTTACGTCCTTCAAACATGTGAGACAGAGCTGATTCTGACATCTGGAACAAAAACACGACGTCAACTTGTAACAATAACGGATGGTCAGGGTCAAGGCTTAGCATAGCACAATAATTTGTGGCATCCAATCTGGTTTTGCCTACTCATTAAACAAGGACAATTCTGATAGAGAATTTTAAAACAGTGATGCAGCAGAGAGACTGATTCCCCGGACCCCAGATAAGTAACGCGGGAATGATAGTGGTCAAGTCAATATTAGTGACAAGATAACTGGCATAACTGTTCTCTAGACACAGTTTTCTAAATGTTTGAACGGTCAAAGAACCAAGTAATGTATTTCTTTTGTAAGCCAAGATCAACTCTAGCATTTATCCGTTCACTGGGTGAGTTTCTACCAACAAAAGATCCAACTCTGCAGAAGGGAATACTGATCTGGAATAGGAAAGAGTATTTTAGGAATATTATTTACTATTGTTATTTAGATTTTATTTAATTATTAGGTTATTTAAATTTCAAGTAACTAATTTTATAGTCTCCTATTTTTATCAATTTCTATATTGTGTCTACTTTCCTAGTTGTGTCCAATAGCCCATCTATAAATAGATTAGCTCTGTATTTGTTTTTCAGACTATGAATAAATGAATGAATATTGAATCGTTAGTATTTTTGATTGTTCTGATTCTCTCTTGAATTCTTATCTATTTATATTGTTTTTCTACCAATTCATCTATTTTTGTCTAAATTTTATCACACCAATTCATCTATTTCTGTCTAAATTCTATCACATTTTGCTCTTTTACCTATTTTCTTTCTAATTTCTAATCTTATCCTACATCAAATACATATTCCAAGCATGCAACATACAAAACCAAGTTGAACGTATTAGAGTTTACAAATAGAATTAATGTAGAAACACCTAATTATTTTTTGGGCTAAAGGCCTAGTTGAGTTACCTGGCTGAAAAACATTTCAAATTTTTGTTAGAATTTGAGCAAGTCATATTGTAAGAAAATAAACGAGTGTTCTCTCTATAAATGGTGAGAGGATAAATACCATTATAAAAGGAGGGCTTTTTTATATTGAAATCCTGAGAAATGGATTAAATATCAAGTTCCATAGCATACCGCATTCGAGTGTAAAGTGTTCGAAAGGCTTGATAGAAAGGCTGATCTCTCCATCAATATGGTCAAATACATGGTGAAATGTGTTTCTGGACCATAAAAGTCCATTGCCTTTTGCCAGTTCCTTTCAGCAAGAGAAGCATACTGCTTGACCCGTACAAGATGGTTGCTTTCAGCTTTACCAAAGTTACTTTTCTTGTGACCTGACTCTAAAAACTTCAAACAACAATCTCTCTGGTAGCAAGCAAGCTGAAAATAAGCATATGCAGCCTCTTGTTTGCGCAATTCACCAAGTGATTCGTATATGTATAATGCCTCCCTAATGGCATCATTGGCTGATATCTCATGCTTTTGCACTTCTTTTCTTGTTCTTCTGCCGCTAGGACTACTGAAATACAAGTGTTCTTCTTCCATGACTCCACTTCCATAAACTTCAGCACGTATATCTTTCTTTGCCAAAAGCATGCCAAGCCTCAGATGTGTATTTGCAAATTGTGTATATACCTCTGTCCGCAGGCTGCTTGACATAGCCCCATCTTCTCCTTCCATGGTATTTAGTTCTGACTTTGCTGCTCCATAAAATCTAAGTGATTCACTATATTCCAGTTTTGCAGTCTCTAAAGCATGGTTGTATGCATTATGAAAAATTCCATGTACCTCAAGATCATTGATTCTTGACACCATTGCTTCAGCTAATGATCTCCTACCATGACCCAAGTTACAGTTGATTAATATTATATTGGTGTGGTCAGAAACTTCTCTAAATGCTTTTATGGCATCTGCAAATGCAATTTCAGCTTTTTTCAGTTCTTTCTTTTCAAGTCTGTATCTTCCAAGTTCATTGCAAACCCATCCAATCTTTTTAACAACGGATTGTAGTTCTCCTGAACCAGATGGAAGTCCAGTCACTGCATTTCTAGCTTCTTTATAACAGCTTAAGGCAGCTGAAAGATGGTATTGAACGTCTCCAACTATAGGACCTTGAAGGTACTTGAATATGCCACCACTTTTTCCTTTAAGTTTTTCACTCGAAGCTGTATCTGATTGAGAGCCCATTGATGATCCCAAGTCATGCATATTCAAAGCGCCCTCTGCTTTAAAAGAATTGGTAGCTGCCACGCCTTTTACAACAATGTTATCTGTATTAAAGACATCTGTTACAGTTCTAGCATCTCTATTGTGCTGCAATTGTCCACCATCAGCAGCTTGTCTGTTTTCTACTTTGCGACTACTATTGTCATCTTCATGATCAGCAAAAAAAGAGTAGGTGTTACTCTTAGCATAAGATCTTTTAGTCTGCTTCCTGCCATAAGAAATCGAGTGCATATCTCCATTCCTACTACTTGCACTGCTTCCACTGTTTGCCCTATCACTCTGGCAGCTGCAGTTCACCAGAGAACACGCACTGCAGTTCTGCATGAACTGCCCTAGCTTCTTCTTGAGCCTTTTAACTTCCTTAACAACCTCAGATGATACTTTCAATTCTGTGGTAGAAGATTTTCTCTCTGCTTCTATCGAGATCTCATTGCCCTTAACCATATAATTTTCAACATATATATCTCCAACTAGTGTCCATGCCTTGGCCCAGAACAGGTACGATGAAGAAAATTGCTCAGAAGTAAGACTATCATTGGAGCTGGAGCTCACATCCTTGGCATCAGTGTCACCATTATATTTTTTTGTCTTGTCATTTTTGTAGTTGAATTTTGTTTGCAACAGTGAGCAACCTATCATTGAAGAGATGAATCTTGATTCCTTAAGATGTTGAGGCATTGATCCATAAACAGAACATGCCAACTCTACAACCTTCAAAGCTTGATGCAACTGACCATCTTCCTTATAAGCATGTCCAAGTGCCAAATAAGATTCTCCTAGCAAAAGAACAAGTTTCCACAACTTATGATCCAACTTAGATCTTGGAAGCCATTCCTTAATGTCACAAACTTCAATACAATCAGCATCACCACAAGCACAAATAGAAAGTTTCCTAGATGGAGGCAGTGTATTCCGAGTTTCACTATCCCGGTCCTTCAGCTCTGATTCAGCATTCTGGAGTTGGCGCATCCATCTAAGAGATTTAATAGCCTGAGAAACGTGATGTATTGCAGCTAACTTAGAGGAAATTGGATCAGCAACAGTTTGGACAACATGTGTGGTTCCTGGAGACAAATCACACAACATAAAACTTTCATCGGCACAAGATGGTGGCATAACATTTCTAGAATCTCCAGTCTCCATATTGCCTGATGCTCTTGGACAAGAAGCATTTGCCTCCAAAGTCATCTTTATAGAAGCATCTCTTGCTAAATCTTGAAAACCTTCTCTATCTTCAAATAGAGTCTGCTCTTCAACTACCACAGAGGAAACCTGTTTGCTGACATCTGAGACATTGCTCAAAAAGTACGAATCTTCAGCATCAGAGACTGTAATTTCACATTCTACAGGAAAAGCTTCAGAAGTCATTTCCAGATCTTCACAATGATTTAAAATAAGCCTTGCAAATTGTTCATGTGCAAATGCTCGAACAACCTGTTCAGCAGATTACAAATCTTACTTGTAAGGGTACACCTCAAGAAATGACACATGATTGATGATTATAAACTATTCCCGAAATAAAATTACCAAATGATCTGGTTCTTCCAGAAACTCTAGACACTTCTTGATGAATTTTGCACATTTTGTCCTGTTATCTGGAGCCTGCCAAGAAAATCTCAGAAATTTGTAAAAACAAGCAACAATATGATACTATGCATCAAAGATGTGATTTATATTTCTTCCATACCATTGAAAGTGAGAGCCTGTGGGCAATTCGATATAAGAGAGTCCCCAGAGAATATAAGGAGTCACTTCTCCCCTTATGCACTATCGAAGGCAGGGAAGTTGAGCAATCATCGCAGTCACTGGAAGAATGGGTTTTAGGAATAACAGAAAGATCAAAAAGTTGAATCACATCTTCACCAGAACTTTTATGCAGCTGCAAAAATTCCAGAGAGACAATTAATGAAAAATTAAATCTCATGAAAAATATGTTTTATATACAGATAGAGGCTCATGTAAAATTGTACTAATACAGTACCCAATAAGCTCCAGGTTCTTGTTTGCAATTTTCTTGAAGGAACCTCAAAACTGAAAGGCCATTTTGCTGGACAACATACGGATGAAAAGCAGGAGTGCCGTCATCAGAGATTCCTTTCAACAGAAATATGTCATCAGTTTTCAGAAGCTCGTAACCCTGGACAACACCATTTTGATGATAACAAATGGCCAACTCGGGTACACTTGCCATGACATTGTCAAGCCAGGCTTCAAGCCACGTTAATGGAGTAATCTACGAAAATAGGAGGAAAAGGTGAGAAACAAAGGACAAAATAACGATTAAATATCAAGGCAAAACCATGTCAAATAGTTTGAAGCACCTCTCGTGTAACATCCCATAAGTGCAAGCTAACTGCAACATATTTTTCATTACTGAACAACAGCAAGTCACTACCCAGGAGCATCCGAAAATTGTGAAATTGCCAAAACAAAACTCTTAAAAATCCATCATCACTAACTCTTTTCTGTTTTTCAGAATCTTGCATTGTTGTCCTGGGCTTCTCACCAACTTGGGAAACCTTTTTCACAGGAGCATGGCCCTTCTTTATCTTGTTCTTCTTATTTCCCCAAAACAAGTCATCATGCTTCAGCTTTGCATAGCCTGGACTATGATTTGATCCTTCATGTTGCATGACGTCATCAGGCTGCCCCACAAACTGTGTATTTACTCCTGGAAGAACAGAAGAGTTTGATTGCTCATGTGATGGGACATGATGAGCTGGTGGACAATCACAAGCTTCCATTCTAACCGAATGCATAGCAAAGTTCAAAAACAAAGACTGGTCTGCAGATTTTGTTTGATTGTTATGTCTTCTAATAATCTTTTCTCCCTCTTCAATATCAGGCCTAAATTCCACAGAATCATAAGATTACAAAAGTAATAACGAAAATAATTACATAACAAAATGAACAGCCAAATATACAAACCCAGCATTCAGAACTAGTGTCTGTCCAATACGCTGAACTGCAATTGATAAACGAGCCATGGAATACGGAATCTTGAAGATCAGCTTCAAAATGTCAGCTGGAGCAATCACATCTATCTCATCTCCATATTCAACCAAACCAGATACAGCAAGAGCCTCACATTTCCTGGTGAGATTTGATGAAACAGTGCCAACATCCCATGATAAATCTGACAAGTTTCACCAGCAATAATATCTTAGATTTTAAAGATTCAGAAGGAATGAAAGTTCGTTTAAGTCATTATAAGGATGCTATACTTCCTCCCACCGAAACCTAGAGTCTTTGGGAGACATGAAACTCTAGCATATTCTTGGTAGGTTCCATGAGGAATCAAACCTCAAACCTCATGGGAGCACGCCATGGGCCTGATCATTCAACCTACTCCTCATGGGTATTATCAGGATGCTACATTCATGAGCCTAGGTCTGCACATACACCCTGAGAACTAGCTGTATATGCATAAAGACTGCTTTTTAGAAACTCCACATTACATATGAAATTCTTTATAGCAATTTCTTTTTCCTTTTATTTACTTTAATATTTTTTAAGCTACTTTATAGCAGTTTCAACACTTTAATCAATTGCAAATTTACTCTCCACTACTTAACCAAAACCGAAATAATTTGCAAGCTACCATGGAGAACTACGAAAAAAGGATAATAAAATTGTAACTAGCAATAGGAAAAGTTTATCATAAATATTCTTAGAAGATTTATTTTTCTAGTTGTTTTATTTTATTTTTTTTGGCTATATAATCTGAAAATTTTTTGATAAATCAATATAATACATGTTTATATAGCACTAGCAGTCAATGATTTAGGAAAAGCAATAATAAATAATATTAATTAAATAACAATAACAAAAATCATTACAATTACAATAAAGATTTAGGACTTAGGAGTTCCTAAAGGCACAGTAGCTTCCCTAGTAACTGACATGGCGCTTTGACAAAAAGAAAATACCAAACTACTATAACTAAGGACTCCCTAACTATTCTGTAATAAAACTTCCCACAATATATGGTTCAAAATATGCACAAAAGTTGAGCATAATACAGCATCACTAAAAGCATTGGCAGACCCCACTAAAGCAAAATAGACATAATTAATCACTTCTTTTACCAGAGGGAGCAAAACCAACAGTAAAAGCTCTCCAAAACAATCAAGGCATTGCGTTAACAAATGATTAAACTATCAAAAAGACTCAATACAAGTATGTACACTAAAATATAGACCCCAAAACCTCAGGGGGCTGACTACATGATACTATGGAACTGGCTAGAAATTGTGATTTTCTCACATTCCAAATAAGATCTTGATTTGTCAATCTCCTTCATTAAAACACTATCGTTTCCTCTTTTTTTCTTTTTTTTTTTCGTTCATTATTTTCCTCAGTGCGCAAGAAATTGAGGATTTAATTAGAAAAAGAAGGATCTTACAAACAGTGGAGGATAAGCAGTCCGCCAAATAAAAACATGCAAAAGTAATAAATAAATTACATTAAAGAAGACCATCCCTCTGCAGATATGAAAACATAATATCCCCAAAAACTTCATTGTTCTTAAATCAAAAAGCTACGGAGAACCTCATTTAGTCCCAAATGACATCTGTTTCCTCCACAATATTGTTAAAAAAAATCTTCTACTTGTCGCGCCATTATGCTCAGAAAAGTGCTAACAATCCTAATCCACCAATGCACCACCTATGAATCACCCATTCCAGATGAAGCTACTGAACAATATAAACTACAAGTTAAATCAAAAATGAAAAATGATTCCCTCTCATTGTTACTCTAGGCAAAGAATACACCAATCCAGAAATAGTTAAGGTCCCCTCCTTAGCATTAAACATGCATTCAGCTTATCAAAAATGTATAACCAACTTAGCACCTAAACTTTTGGGTTGCCATCGTGATTCACACTTGATTCCTTCTTTAGCTCATTAGTAAATCTACACCTCAACATACACTAAACACACATTGGAGGGACTCTTTCATCCCAACAACTTTAAGCCAACCTTGTTCTAAGCCGATTTAACATCTAGGCCGATCATATATCCTACTTGGATCACATTGTTAGTATTGCATTGAGCACGAGCTGCAGAGTTATCCTTCATCTAATGGTCCCATATGGTAAAGCCTGCTAAATTTGTGGAACATCACAAATTTGGTACGTTTACCAACTATATACTTATATATGGCCCCATCTCATTTGAATACATTTATATTCAAAATGGCTCTATTATGTCATCACATCCTTAATAAACATGCCCCAATTGAATTGAATTTTTCTGTAGCACACCCTTAGTTGCTTCACTATAAATCACGCAAAAGTGCACTGCATGTCAAAAATATACGACTAATGCTCCACTCCATAAGAGACACGGCAACAACATGCATAGAAACTCAATAACCCTCAAAATTAAGTACTCGAGCACAAACTAAGAAGTTTCTAATTATTTTTTCCCCCTCAAAATCTCAAACATGCAATCCATGTACCTCGCCCACAAGGGTGTTTGATTAAAGGCCTAATCTTCGGTTTAACCACCTCCCTTTCCAACAAAGTTTTTTAGCCTTGTTGCATATTAAAGTTTCTCTTATCAATCCATGTTCTTTGCATCACACATATCATCCGTTGGCTCTTGTCCGTTATAAGCATCTAATTGGGATCCCAACCATGTCTGAGTTCAACGACCACCCTTGTAGAGCATTCTTCTTTTAAAATGCTGGCAGATGTTATGACATGAATTCCCCGAATCCCCCACTACCTTCTCCACAATCACAGTTACCTATTATTTTCTGCTTTGCCGAAGAGAGACCTATTAAAGCCAGCTAAATCCAAGAATTGAAGGAATTTGATGAACCCTTCAAGGGTTTTGAAGTTCATGGAGAAACCACCTCGCAAATTAGCATAGTTTCCCTAACTCATTCTAAGCCATCCTATTGTGAAGACTAGTTCAATTTTAAGCATGTAAAATTTACCCAAATTATGAAAAAATAATTATATCCACTCCCAAATTCAAGTGCTAATCAAACCATAATATAATAACAGAAAAAAAGGTACCTCCACCGGGCCGGGACTGGACGGCGCCAATGGGAAGAACTTTTTCTGGGAAAGTGGAGAGGAGCGGAGGGCTATTAAGATCCGTCTCCGTTGGAAGCATGCGATACCGAGGAGCACTCACTCTGAAAAACATCACAAATTTCAACAAAACCAAAATCAAAATCAAAGAGACAACTACAGAGAGAAAAGGGAAAAAAGAGCGAGTTGGGGTGCGTGAGAGTGTACGGACGTTTGGCGAGAGGAAGGAATGAGATCAGAACAATTGAAAGAGTGGAAAGCTTTGTCAGTGGGAACGGGAATTGAGCCACAGAGGAAGCCAACGGGCTTCGGTCTTGCTATCTCCAATTTCCCCACGCACTGTAGCTCTCGGGATCCCTCCATTGATTTCTCCATCGATCTTCTTCTTCTTCTTCTTCTTAGTAGTCTTCCCCTCGCCAATGCCCTTCTGCGGTTTTTTTCTCGAACTTTCTCGGATCCCTGGCCTTGTGGCCTATATTTACTGTTCACCCACTCCCTCTGTTTCAAAATGTATAACCTGTTAGATTAAGAATAATGCTCCATTCAAAATAAATAAATAGATAAATAACAATCCTAAATATCCATCTAAATTATCAAAATTTTTTTACAAAATGGCAACATTAGTATTTTAAAATTTACTGCAAAGAAAGTTAAATATTACTCACTAATTTTAATAGTGATGACTCTTTTAGCATATCGTATTAAAAATTTAATAAATTATTAAGATATGTAACATCATTCTTAAATTGGCTTTCGGCACCAATGGTACCTAGATTTTTCAAATATGAAAATTTAGTTTCTGAATTAAATAAATCACTCTTCAAATTTATATTTAAGTAACAATTTAGTCTAAATCGTAAACTGTGATATCACAAATTTCTTAATAATACTTAATTCTTTTCATAAATAAAGAGCCACTAATAACAAAATTATATAGCATTTTTATTTATATTAGTGTCATGTTTGAATACCATTTTAAGTTTTGATTTTAAATTATTATAATTATTAACTCTTATTACGTTTTAAAATAATTTTGCAGTTAAATGCTCAAGATGAGCTCCTTGGTACTAGCTGACGTATACTAGAATTGACTATAATTTTGTTGTTTTATCTTATTTAATTGTTATTTGGTCAAATTATTGATTTTAACGTTTTAGTTCGAATGTGTTTAAAAGATACTTAGTATATGTTAAATCATAATTACTATTTTTTTTGTATATTAATATGTAGTTAATATACTAATAGAAGGTTAGTATTATTAGACATCTTATGCTCATACATATATTTTTTTTCCTTTTATAAAAAAAATTGGAACATTTATATATAGTCATATAAGGCTTTGTTTAGTATACGGGATTAGGATTGGATTATAGCATTAAATTGGATCATAATGGATTAGATTGGATAAACTTAATACTATCTCATGTTTGGTGTAGTATTGGATTAGATTAATATTATTATTATAATATAAGACCTATTTTTTATTAGAATGTGTAATAAATTTATTTTATATTAGTTTAAATATTAAAAAATATTTATAATATGAGATCTACTAATCTAAAAAATTGAAATAAATGTGAGTCCCACAATTTTTGAGTATGAGATTAATAATTATATATTTTTGACTGGGATAAATTATCCCACCTATAGAATTATTTTGGGATTTGTGGATTATTTATCTCAATCCCAAGTTGACATCAAACATAGATATAAGATAAATAATCTCATTCTTAGTCCTAATCCCATGTACCAAACAATGCCTAAGTAAGCACCACAATTAGTGCTGTCAGATTGTTTTAGTTGAACTATTTGGTTTACTTGCTTACTCCATCTCGTGGTTTTATGTATTTTTTATTGTAATTTTATGTTGTCCCACAATAAATTATTTAATATATTTAAGTGATACTTATTTATACTATTTGATTACTTATTAAAAAAAAAAAAAGTGGAGCCGACTTTGTTAAGTCGGCAAGTTTACATTAAGGAAATTTGTTTTGCTTTCAATCGAAGCTACGAGAATCATTTTCTTTCTTCTATAATCATTCTTTCCTAAGAAAAGACCATATCAGTATGGAGTTAGTTAGTGCTCATATATCTGGTTTTATAAGGAGTCAAAAGGTAAATTTATTATATCCAAAGTCTTAGATAAGTATCTATCTTGTCTGCTCATCTTGTCTGCTCACTTTTAGATATGTAATTAGAAATTTTCTTTTAATAAGCATATGTCTTGTCTGCACTTGAAATTTATTTATATCATGTGTATTTTTATATTGAAAACATAAATAACGAACTGATCTCGAATGTGTGGTACTTGATATATTACTAATATTCATTACCTCTATATCTAATATATTGAATTATAATCAATTTCTTCTTTTGTCTTTCATTTTAAATTTTGAGCGTTAGCTTTAAAGATACTGGTGTAGTTGTTACTATATATATACTGAAAAAGAGAGATAGTCATAGTAATAAGTCTTTAGCTTTTGTTTGTGTAATTGGTCTGTTGTATTTTTTTACCGTACAACTGTAAGCTGAGTTTCTTTTATTCTAACATCAACTGGATAATGGTTACTATATAAGTATATAACTATAAGCTGAGTTTCTTTTATTCTAACATCAACTGGATAATGGTTACTATATAAGTATATAGATTAATTGGATTTAGGCCAAATAATGTTGAGTAATATATATGTTTTTATACAGGTGCTTGACTAGCCTGTATTAAACTATACGTATTAAAGTAATAATAACAATAGTAGTAATAAATACCTTATGTTTAAAAGTAATAATAATAGTAGTAGTAATAAATACCTTATGATCCAACAATTTTATTAATACCTTGCTATTAGTGACTTGCGATTTTAAATGAGACTATGCCTATATGTATTTAGCGACTGTTAAAATTTGCTTGTTGCATTTTTTTTTGTTATTATTATAGGATTCTTTTTATATGCTTATATAAAGAAGGAATGAGAAGTAATTGAATAGTAACACAAGTAGATGTGTTAGGTCTTGTGGTATTAAATTAGGATTAGTCTGTTTATTAAGTTTTCAATCTCTTATATACTTGGATATGAGTCTTGCATAATTATATTTTTTCATGATTGAGATAATGATTCTTTTAACATTGCATGTTTTGTAACTAAAAGAATATGTCGATGACTAAATTTAAAAACACATCAGTTGTACCTTAAGCTAAGAGCATTTCACAAGCAACAAGCTGAAAGGCTCGAAAATGAGGTACGTAACGACATACCTAGAATATAAAAAATTCTTTGTTTCTATAAATCTGTGAACATGGAATCTATATATATATGTACATACGTATCAGTCAATATGCTTTGCATGAGTCATGAACATGATATAGTTCCTTTGGGAATACTTTAGTTTCTTCAGAGACACTTTGGTTCATTTGGGAACACTCTGGTTCTTTTAAAGATACTATGGTTCTTTCGAAAATACTCTGATGGTGGTATAGGGTGAACCTCTACTATACATAAAGGGGATTCTCAGGAGCTCGAGACCTCTATGTAGCTCATGATATGTTATATGTTTTATGAGTGGCTCAATATGTGATTCACGGTCTTGTCATGCAATACAATATATATATGGATTCTAATCGTACGATTATTTGTTTCATATTATATATATATATTCTATATCTGTATACGTTACTTATTGAGTTTTATACTCACAAATATTCTTATATTATAGAGGATACTAATGATAAGTGGGTTTGGAAGAGGGGAGTGCCGACTTTCTGATTGTGGTTTATGTATATGAGCATTTTGATGCTGTGATTTTCTAAGAAAGAATTTTGAATATATTTTGTCTGTATATATTATAAGTGATTATATGAGAGGTCTATTATATATGCATATATATGTTAAACTATATGTATAATTAAGAGTAGAATTTTTTTATTATTTCTAGAAGTTTAAAAAGTTTTAATTTTTCCTAATTTTATTAGTTCTAAGTCGAGTAACGTATCTTGATTGCACTAAATATTTATACCAAAAACTTTTACACACGTAGTCTAATTGGGGGATATTACATAAACATTGTTAAATTTTAGGCAAAATTCGCATGTATATCACATGCACAATTGGAATTTAGAAAACATAAATTATATAAAAAATTAAAAAGGAACTTTCTCACTTTTATTTTCTTGTATCCCTAATTTCTCTTAAAAAATCAATTTAGGGCTTTTTTATTTTTTATTTTTAAATTTTCAACCCAAAACTCAGGCTAACATAAGAATATGTTTTTATCCAAAATTTAATAATTTTAGCGATTTAGATTGAATTATCACTTAAACATAATTCAATGATTAAATGGGCCATACCGAATTCATAGAGTAAATTATCACATTTCAAAAAGTTCAGAGACTACTGAGACTATTTACCGTATATTGAAAATGAGGATTTGGGAAAAATGAGCAATACAACTGAAATTTCTTCATTGTAAACAAACATCATCATAAAAAATGATATATTGATATGCTAAAAATTGGACTTGTTTTCTATTGAGTGAAAAGTACTAAATAAATTAGATTGATTTTTTTTTTTCTAATAAAAAGGACATTATTTGAAATTTGACCTTTTTCCCTTTCTCTATCCACATCCCGCAGGTACAACATTTGAACAAACAAAGAGCCTTTTCTTTTGTATATGTATAAATTGATATTATTCCTTTCCAATTCTTTCCCAACACATCCCGAAGAAAAATCACAAATTGGATCTCAAATTATCATGTACACGGGCTACCTCATTCTTAATGAAAAAAATAAGGCAACAAAAATCACTACTACTATTTCTCAACATATAATGCATATCTACAAATCACCAACTTAGTTCACCATACTAGTCGTTACTTCGAAATCACTTTATACTATATGGATAATAAACTCCAAATGCAAAACAAGATCTAACTTTCATGAAGAGTTGTTGCTAAAGGATCAAAAAGACTAAAGATTCTTTTTGACAAAACAACAAGAGTTATATATATTTTTCATCAAAATATAATACAAACCCTAATAAAGGCCTTTTATGTAAACAGTTTAGCATTAATCTTGAAATTATTCTTTATAAAGTTTATATTTAAAAGAAAATCATAAAAAAACTAAATTTAAAAATGAAAATAAATAAAAGTAACATAAATCTAAAATCTGGTAAGATAAAACCTTTCAAAAATAAATCTATAGGATAAAGACCTTAACAGAAAATAAATGATTATTGAAGAAAAAAATCTATCGGAGAGAGAAATGAACAGATGATCTCTCTCTCTCTCTCTCTCTCTATGGAAATCAAGGGAGAACAAATTTGAAGAGGAAGAAGATGGAGTTTTGTTCTCTTTATTTATCTATTTTTAAAATAGAACTCACTTGTACATATTTACTCGTGCAATATATGTATGTATAGTAGATACTAAATAATAAAAGTATTCTACATGTTATTACATAAATAATATTTTTTTCGTATATAAACTAATATTTTTATATTTGGAAATTTGCCATGTTTGTATTGCAAAGGAAAGAAATACATTTGCTTGGTATAACTTTTACTAAGAAATTTTTTTATATAGATAAAATAGATTTAATATTATATAATTAGGGGTTTTGTGTTGACAAACAAATAGAAATTTATTCTTAAAGAGTTCATTTAGTATCTATTTTGTTCCAAATAATAGTTTGATAAGACATTATAATATTAATCAAATATGACATTATTTTTTTTTTGAGACTTAAATAGAATTAGTTATTAGTTATGTATTTTATGCAATTAGATTCATTCAAATTCTTACTTAATGATGCAGTTCCATGGCATATTCTCTTCAATGTGGAATAGGCAAGAGGACTCTTTATCTCCATATTTTTCTTTTAATATGTGTTAAAGGGTTGTCTAGCTATATACAAGCTAAGTAAAATGCCAATCAACTTATTGGACTCTATCGTATTCATATGCCCTTAAAAGAGGACAAGCTCTCTAACCTTAATAATAAAAAAGGATAATATAATACCCTTAATAAATATACAATCTATATTGTTATTCTATTTATTCTTTTTAAATTATACTGAAGAATCAAACAATTACTTTTACATCTTACCTAGCGTGTCATTAAACTTCCAATTAAATCCTCGTATTTCTATAATATACACTAAAATAGCAGTAGCAAGAGTTGATCCCACAAAAAACTTGTATTATCTAGTTATTACTTTCTAACGAATCCAATACTAAATTAAGGGAGTGTTTAATCAAATTAATAAAAACTATAATAAAAAGAAAATTGCAAAAGTAAATAAATGAAAGTAAAATCAATCAAGATAAAACTTATTAAAGGTTCATTCTTCACCATTAGACATTCATATTAAATTAACTAATAAATCTATATTCAATCACCTATCAAATTATCTACCACAGATAACAACATGCTTTGTTATCTCTATTTTTTCTTAAATTTTCACTAAATAAAACAAATTCTTTACTTAGATTCTATGAATTAGAGTTTCTAGAATAAGCTCTCTAGATGTAATCTAATCAATGCATTACATTAAGAAAAATAGATTAATTTAGGGAATAAACACATAAGCTTAGATTATTTAACCTTGGTTATATTTTTCATAACAATTAATTAATCACTTCTCACAATTCAAGTAATTATAAACTTGCTACTAACAATCGAAATACTTGAATAATTATGGATCTAAGATTCTAAACTAACAATCAATCTCTATTATGTTTTATTTAGTTAGCTATCCAAATCATCATGTCTAGGCCTTTGAAATACCCCTTAACTAATAAAAAGCCTAACCTAGCATGTTTACAAAATCAGCCATAATATTCATCATGCTAAATAATAAAAACCAATATGAAAGGAAAAATGAAAAGAGGAAAAGTGATGACTATTACTGAAAAGCGAAAGTCTTTAACATAGAAATTTTCTAGACTTCAAGCAATCTTCAATCTCTCCTTAACTCTCTTCTCTCGAGGTCTTTAAATGTTATATGAGTCTAAGACATGTTTCCATCTAACTTAAAGTGTCCTATTTATAGAGGAATTGATCCTAGGGGTATTTTGGTAAAATTCTATGCAATTACGGAGTCTGAAAAGTAAAAAATTACTAAAGTCAATAGGATTTTCACAGTGTTGGCACTACAATGTCGGGAGTTTGGTATCACAATACTAACTTTGTGGAAAGTAAGTTTTGTAGCACCGTGACGCCAAGTTCTAGTGCCACAGCGTTGGACCCTAGTTTTGCCCAATTTGGCTTTTCTACCTCCAAAGTACATTTTGTTGTCACTGAGTTGAATAGTGTTTAAAAGGAATTGATTCAACAAATAGAGTTAGGCATGTTGTTGGGCATTAAAGACGAAGCTATCAAGCACAATTTATTAGTGTGGTTATTCAAAAGGTTTAATTTTGTTGAAGATATATTAGATATTGATGGAAAATTATTCAATTTAAATAGCAAGGTTTTTTCATTGATAATTAGTGTGAAAGATGGGATCAAGGACTTGTTGGAAATTTAGTTCGAAGATGATTCGACCAATATAGCTGAACCAACAATTGTACTGTCTCTTGAACAAAATTTGAAGTTCAATATCAATACCAATAGTAATTTATATAAAATTCTTATTATTTATTATTGATGTTGATACAAACTCCGTCAACTTATGACGAAATCCAAAACAAGGATGATACCTAGGATCCTTCTACAATCAGATTCGGATAGAAAACCTCAACCCAACACCCATAGAGAGATGTGAATCTTGGTATAAAAGAAGACGATACAATCAAAGATGGAAAACTCAATTGATAAGTCAAAGGATGAACAACATAGAGAAATCTGATAAGTTCAAATAAGTTTTCAAAGAACCAAAGAGAAATTACTCTCAATTTTAATGAATTATAATCTGCCTTTATTGAATGAAAAATGTACATTATATAGGCTAAGGACCATGAAATGTTTAGTCCTAAAAAACTCAAGAAACACCTAAAGGTAAGCCTAAAGGTAACTTACCCAAACCAGAAAAAGAAAATAGGAAAATAACACTAATAGCTAAGCTAAATTCGACATCAATTAAAAGAGAGTCAATCTGATTTTAATCCCCTAATTTTTAGCCTGTCACACGCCAATAAAGAAAAGGAAATAAACAGATAAATTATTCTGAGAAACTAATAACCAAAATAGGAAAATAAGCTATGACTTGGCGTTCAGGTCTTTACAAATTGGATTTCCCTTCTATATGCACCTATTGACTTTCTTAAACCTAAATCAAGCTTGTTATGGACTTAGAAATTTGCTCATCTCCTTTAATAGGCATCCACGTGCATGTTTGAGCCTAAATCTATTGAATCAGCTCACTTAACGCATTTTGGAATTTCTTTACATATGCTCTTATAACTGGACCAATGGGAACATAGATAGGATCCGTATTCCATGTTCTCATGCTTGACTTGTCCTCATCATTTCCCTCCTCTTGAAAAGGATTTGTCCTCAAATCAAGTTCATCAGCTATATCAAAAGGACTCAAATCAGAAACATTGAAAGTAGCACTTATATTATACTCACGAGGTAAGTTAAGCTTATATGCATTGTCATTGATCCATTCTAAGAATTGGAAAGGTTCATCTCCTCTAGGTAGCAGCTTGGATTTCCTTTGAGTCGGAAACTACTCCTTTCGCATGTACAACCAAACCCAATCACTAAGTCTAAAGACCACCTGTTGTTGGCCTTTATTTACTTATTTGGCATGTTGCTCAGTTCGTCGTTCGACGTTGAGCTTTGCTTTCTCATGAATATGCTTTGCAAGGTTAGCTTTTCTTTTTCTATCGAAATTCACACGCTCAGACAAAGGTAACGGTGATAAATCCAAAAGAGTTAAAGGATTAAAACTATAAATAATTTCAAACGGTGAAAATTTAAGTAGCAGAATGAACAGAATGATTATAAGCAAACTCAACATGCAGTAAATACTCTTCATAAGTTTTGATATTCTTTTTAATAATAGCCCTCAACAAAGTAGACAAAGTCCTATTCATTAGTTCAGTTTGACCATCGGTTTGAGGATGACAAGTAGTTGAAAACAACAACTTAATTCCTAACTTAGCCCATAAAGTCTTCCAGAAGTAACTTAAGAATTTAGCATCTCTATCAGAAACAATTGTTCTAGGCATGCCATGTAATCTTACAATCTCTCTAAAGAACAAATTAACAACATAGGAAGCATCATCAGATTTGTGACATAGAATGAAATGTGCCATCTTAGAAAATCTATCCACCACCATAAAAATTGAATCTCTACCCCATTTAGACCTAGGCAAACCTAACATAAAGTCCATCGAAATATTAATCCAAGGCTCACTAGGAATGGGTAATGGGGTATATAAACCATGGGGTTACACTTGGGATTTTCCTTGCCTACAGATGACACATCTACCACAAATTTTCTCAGCATCTCGTTTCATGTGTGGCCAATAGAAGTGTTCTTATAAAATAGCTAAGGTCTTAACAACTCCAAAATATCCCATTAAACCTCCCTCATATGACTTTCTCACTAGCAAATCTTATATAGAACAATTCGATATGCACAATTTATTTTCTAGAAACAAGAAATCCTCACACCTAAAGTACTTACTATTGGTTGTCTTTTCACAAGATATATATTCTTCATTAAAGTTATGGTTTAAAGGATATAATTTTTTAATATGCTCAAAAACAAGTATTTTAGCATTAAGAGTATAAAGTAATACGTACCTGCGAGAAAGGACATCAGCAACAATATTTTCCTTACCTTGTTTATATCGGATAACGTATGGAAACGTTTCAATAAATTCCACCCATCATGCATGCCTCTTGTTCAGCTTATATTGGCCTCTCAAGTACTTCAATGACTCATGATCTGATGGATCACAAAGTCTTTAAGCCATAGGAAGTGTTGCCATGTCTCCAAAGCCCTAACAAATACATATAATTCTTTATCATAAATAGGGTAGTTTAAGGTTACCCCCATTTAGTTTCTCACTGAAGTAAGTAATTGGTCCCTCATGCATTAAAACTATACCTATACCAAGACATGAAGCATTACATTCAATTTCAAATATTTTATTAAAGTTAGGTAAAGACAATAAAGGGCGTTGGTCAGTTTTTGCTTGATCAGTTGAAATGCTTTCTCTTGTTCTTCTCCTCACTTGAAACCAACATTTTTTTTGATTACTTCGGCAAGTAGTCAGCTAATGTGCTAAAGTATTTCATAAACTACTGATAGAAACTAGCAAGCCTATGAAAACTCCTCACATTTCCTACAGTCGTGGGACTAGGCCACTCTTGGACGACATGCACCTTTTCTTCATCAACTTATATACTCTGTACACTCACAACAAATCCTAAAAACACAAGTTTATCAGTGCAAAAGGTACACTTCTTCAGATTAGCAAACAATTTTTTTTTCTTAAGCATATCTAAGACAGATTTCAAATGCATTACATGATCATCCAAGTTTTTGCTATAAATCAGAATATCGTCAAAATAAACAACTACGAATTTTCCAATAAAACATGGTTTATTAATCTTACAAAAGTGTTAGAAGCATTAGTTAATCCAAAAGGTATAATTAACTACTCATATAGACCATATTTATTTGAACACAATTTTCCATTCATCACCCTCTTTCATTCGGATTTGATAATATCTATTTTTCAAATCGATTTTAGAAAATACACAAGACCTATACAATTCATCTAGTATATCATCTAAGCGAGGGATAGGATGATGATACTTTACTATTTTATTATTGATTGCGTGGTAATCAACATATATTCGCCATGATCCATTTTTTTTAAGAACCAAAATTACTGGAACTGCACATGAACTCATGCTTTCTCTAACGTACCCCTTCTCCATCAATTCACTAACTTGTCATTATAGTTATTTTGTCTCCTCAGGGTTACTCTTGTAGGTTGGTCAGTTTGGAATGGAAGCGTCAGGTACAAAATCAATCTAATATTCTATTCCCATAATTGGAGGCAATCCATGTGGCATCTCGTCGAGAAAGACATCTTCGAATTCCTACAATAGAGAAATAATAGAACTAGACAAAGCAGGATCAAGATCGTTAGTGTTTAAAAATGCCTCATTGTACAAGAGTACAATCATCGGCTGGTTTGAAAACATCGCTCTCTTAATTTCTTTGGCTCTTTGCATAAAAATTGCTTTGTTTTCTCTCTGTTTTTCTCTCAATGGCCGAATCTAAAATTGTCTTTTCTCTCTTTTTTTCTTCGGTTATCTCTCTCTCTCTCTCTCTCTCTCTCTCTCTCTCTCTTTTCCACTCTTTTTCTTTTGTTCACTCTATTTTTACAATCTCACTTGATCTTTATGAACTTCTTTTGGTGTCAAAGGAACTAGAGTGATTGTCCTTTGATTAAGTACAAACAAGTACTTATTGGTGAAGCCATCATGTTTAACATGCCTATCAAATTCCCATGGTCAACCTAGTAATAAGTGCCCAGCTTGCATCGGAACCACATCGCACAAAACTACATCTTCATTTTTTCGGGTACGAAAAGAAACTAACACTTATTTGTTTAACTTCAGTTCACCACTATCATTTAGCCATTGCAACAAGGGATACTTTATGGTTGGCAACCCTAATTTCTTCACTGTAGTAGTGCTAGTGACATTAGTACAACTACCACCATCAATAATCACACTACATACCTTATGTTTAACGTGGCATCTAGTATGAAAGATGTTTTCTCGTTGCACCACTTCTTCTTCTTTGAATTTCGTACTTAGAGCTTTTCTTGCCACCAATAAATCTCCTTGGGCAGGATATTCCTCTTTATCAGCATCCTCCAATGGTGGCATATCAGTATCATTTTCATCTTCGGTTTCAATCTCACCATCATCTCGCAACATCATAACTCTTTTGTTCAGACATTGGCTAACTATTTGACCCCTACCATGACATCTAAAATACTTGATATCACGATTCCTAGAAGTAGAAGAATTAGATTACCTAGATTTTCATAGCTGGTCACTTCTTGCTTTTGCTAAGTTTTCGGCTTCATCATAGGTTGCCTCTCATCCTTCTTCTATTGATTCGATTTCCAAGCAAATGTACTTGGATTTTGACTTGGATGTGTACTACCCCCCTTTTGAGTTGGTTCTCAATTTTTATTGCCATGTGGACCATATCCTCCAACTCCACATAATGTTGTAATTCCACTACATTAGCAATATCCTGATCCAAACCAACTAAGAATCTAAACATTGTAGCCTCCCAATCCTCCTCTACATTAGCTCAAATCATAGCAACCTCCATCTCCTTATAATATTCTTTTACACTCTGGTTACCTTGCCTAGGCTTTGCAACTTGTTATATAATTCCTGTTAGTAATAGCGTGGAACAAATTGCTTTCTCATCATAGTTTTCATCTCTTCCCACGTCTTTACTGAATGCTCCATATTTCTTCTCCTATTTGTCACCAATTGATCCCACCAAACAATTGCATAATCAAAAAATTCAATGTAAGCAAGCTTTACTTTTTTATTCTCAGAGTAATTGTGGCAATCGACTACTAATTCTACCTTCTTCTCCTACTCAATGTAAGCGTTTGGATCATTCTTGCCTTGAAATGATAGAATCTTCATCTTAATGCTATTCAATGAATTATCTTCTCGATTCCTAGCTCCTCTAAACTGCTCACTGTTTCTTCTATTGCCAATAATCGAATTTCGATCATCTTCATCATCAAAATTATCTCTATAATACTCATCATCTTCAACCCTCAATTCTGTAGGTTAGAATCTCCCTCTTCTACACATATTAGGAGCAATTTGTAGCTGCTCCACACGTATATTCTCTATTTTGTCTATCTTCTCATGAACTTGCTCCATCTTTACTTTCATTGCTCTCTTCATTTCACTAATTAGGGCTTTCATAAGAAGCTTCAGATCACCCATACCAAATGTATCTCCAGAATTATTTTTGTCCTTGTTATCTGACATGTATGCCGCAAAACAAAGTTAGTAAAAGAAAGGATCTCACACACTCTCTCACATGTTTCACTCAATAATGAATCATTCAATTTCACTTGTGTTTCAAAAAAATATCAGATTGGCCTTTACCCTCTTATGTGCTCACCACTCTTGCCTTTTTCCACTTGTAATTTCTCAAAAGTGCTTATCAAACTAATTTAAACAAATAATTAGTATTACTTAGCAACAATCCATGCCAAAACTCATCAACCAGATTAAGATTTAATGTAGCAACCTAGAATAATAGTTTCAGGAAATTGACAAGCAAAGAAAAAGAAGACCCTAGGTTCAAAATCGCAGACAACACTTTGAAGGATCACACTAAACAAAGAAACAAGAAAAAAAATGCACATAAAACTTTGAAGGCGCAAAAAGTGATGAAAATGATAGATTTTGAGCTCGAAATCTAGCAGAATACTACATAGTCTACTCAAAGTCATAGAGCTCATAATAGGCTTCGATTTGATATATAATAATAGTCGTTTCGATACATGGATCAAAAGTTATAACCGTTTTATTGAAGCACTCTAAAAATCTTATAATTCGGCCTTGATTCTTCCTCTTTTTTTTGTTCTGGTTCCTGTTCTTTTTTTTTTTGGTTTAAATCAGGTACCAAATATTAACTGAAGAATATAAAAATTACACGGAATTGACATAAAAATAAATTCGGTCTCAAAAGTAATCAAGGAAGAATTGCTACGACTAGAATAGATAAGTTTGGTTACTATTTTTTTAGGATGATTTAATGAAACAAAGAATAAGAAATATAGATTGGTTTTGAAAATAAAAGATAAAGGATAGAATAAACCTGAGACTAGAATCCGGCTCTGATACCAAATGATACAAACTCTACCAACTTGTGACGAAATCCAAAACAAGGATGATGCCTAGGATCGTTCTAAAATCATATTCGGATAGAAAATCTCGACCCAACACCTATAGAGAGATGTGAACTTTGGTATAAAGGAAGATGCCATAATCAAGGATGGAAAACTCAATTGATAAGTCAAGGGATGTACACCACATACAAATATGATAAGTTCGAATAAATTCTGAAAGGACGAAAGAGAAATTGCTCTCAATTTTAATGAATTGTAATCTACTCTTATTGAATGAAAAGTGTATATTATATAGGCCAAGGGCTACGAAATTTTCAGTCCTAAAAAACTCCAAAAACACCTAAAGGTAAGCCTAAAGTTAACTAACCCAAACTAGAAAAAGAAAATAGGAAAATAACCCTAATAGCTAAGCTAAATTCGGTCTCAATTAAAAGGGAGTCAATATGATTTTAATCCCCTAATTTTTAGCCTATTACACGCCAATAAAGAAAAGGAAACAAACAAATAAATTATTTTGAGAAATTAATAACCAAAATAGAAAAGTAAGCTATGACTTAGCGTTCAAGTCTTTACAAATCAGATTTCCCTTCCATATGCGCCTATTGACTTTCTTGAATCTAAATTAAGCTTGTTATGGGCTTAGAAATTTGTTCATCTCCTTCAATGGGCCTCCACTTGCCTGTTTAAGTCTAAATCCCTTGAATCAGCCTACTTAATATATTTTAGAATTTCTTTGTACGTGCTCTTGTAACTAGACCAATGGGAACTTAGATAAGATCAGTATTCTATGCTTTCGTGCTTGACCTGTCCTCATCAGATGTATTTTTTAAGCATAATATATCAATTTACCCAAATAAAGAACTCCATGATTTTACATGTCAATATCTGATACATCTACTGTACAAAAGATAAATAGGCCTCAATGTCTTTTAACTATCTTGTTGCGAGCATTCCTCGATTCAAGGAGAAAAGAGAAAACTTTGTTATCTGTTATGCATCTTTCTTGTAGGTTAATATTTATGCAATATTTACACTGAAGATAAGATTTATTTGAGTCATTTCAATGTTGAGAAGATCACATTTTTGTAGTTTCAACACTTTTAACTATACACTTATTTATTTGACAAGTATTTTATTTCCATCATGTCACTAGATTTGATACATATATTAATAGAACTATATGTCCCATCATATCTTGGTGAGAGTCTATTAGTTAACAAGTGTTTTGGTGGATCGATGAGTATGATAGATTCAAATCTATATTATCTTATTTTCATTTTAAAGAAAAAAAAGTAATATAACCTAGGTTCCTGATCTTTCCCCAATGAATCATTTGAGTCATTATTTTTATTTATTTTTTTGTAGTACTTTACTTTCCAACTTGCCTTTTGTTTTACGCTACTCTTTTTTCTCTTTTCCAAGCCAAAGTGCCATTAACTACCACATACACAGTGTCATTGTCCGGGAGTTTTAATACCAATAATGACCGTGCAGTACTGAGACTTCCCAAGTCCCGGTCAGCCTTCTGCCTATCTATGTACCATGGGTCACTTTTTCACGCCTTCATGTGTGCATGTTCCAAGCCACATGTCTATAAGAATGACTCCCGCTGAGTCTTGCTCGCAAGCAACTATAATGGCGCCCATGTGCCATGGCCTCTACCGAGCCACTCGCCCCGTTCATATGTTCTCAATGTGCCATCGAGGTTCACGCCACATACCCTCTCACCCAAGGATGTTCATATCTTGGTGACTCCGTCTCATCTGATAAAGCCCCACCAATAGTTCTCAGATAGCTCCCATGGCACTAAGGGTGTTCTCACGCCCATAGGCCAATCATTGTGACAACAAGCTTGCTAGAGAGCTAACAAGTGCCTACGATTGCTTAGCGGCTTGCAGCCTTATGTGCAACCTTCTCGTGAGGGAGTATCACGTGGCCATCAGTTTCCCACTTAGTGTCGATGCCCACGTGAAGTCTACTGGAGACCAACATGTGTTGAGGCATGCGTGGTCTTGGCATACCACTCATCTTCTAGTAATCTCTCTCCATAAGTGGCTTGCATGAGGCCAACTTTTGTTGAGGCATGTATGGTTTTTGCGCACCATGCATCCTCGGTCTCACTATGAGTGGCCTTCCTGTGATCATCTCATGTTGAGACATGCGTAGTCTAGGAGTCCCAGGCATCCTCTAGGAAGCTTAGTCCATGAATCGTACTTACAGCATAACAGCCCATAAGTTGAACACACCACTGAACCTCGTGAATGGAGACTATGCGCAATACTGAGCAGCCAGTACTGTTCACGAGTCTCTCCTCCTCGTGGAGACACCAAGGGTCCCCTCATGGTTCTCTAGTACCCGCCCTTTCAAGCACTCTCCCTATGCTAGTAGGTAGGTCACTTAGCCATCAGTATCCACTGTAGTCGGGGGTGGTGGAGAGCCAATACCATGCACCCCCCTAAAGAGCATTATGAGCATTTGGCCTAGTTTTCCAAGGAAATATGATTTTCGCCCTGGAATCATATGGCCTAATAAATATTTTTCTTTAGGATATCAACGAAACGATTGCATATTTGTGATCCTTTCATCTAGGGGATGAGGTCACTTTGACCAGAAAAATAATCGAACGTAAGACGAACAAGTTAGGAAATTCTAACTTTGTCCCGAACAATAGGGAAAATCCCAACTATGTCTCGAAACTCTACATAAGTGACTGTATGCCAACTCCCATGGGCAAACTACATAACTAGTTCCCTAGGCTCACTCTTATCATGGACGAGCCTTCTCATGGCACGTTACATCCTCCCCTACTTTATCCAGTCGATGCCCTCATTGACGATCCTCTGCTCTATATCCTCCTTAGCTCAATGCTTAAGGGTAACACGCTATCCCCCACGACTTCATCTGAATTAACTGCATATACTTGTCCCTTTACATAAGTAGATGCACTATCTGGTGATGATCAATTCTTGTCCACTCTTGGACTATGATCTAAGACCCCATAACATGTTGTTCACTTAAACTCAAACCATGTAGGGTGCCCTTACACCCCTGAATCCGTCGAGTTGAACTCTTATGAAATCTACCGGATGTCTCACTAATTATGAAGCAGCCCATCTTCTGACCTTGACCCCAAAGCTTTTGCATCAAGGATGCTTACTTTCCTACCAACTATCTAATATCCACTCCCTTGATCGGAACTTAGATGCACCTCTGCAAAGTGTAGCTCGCGAGCCAACCATTTACACGGTATCCATGATGAGTCCCCTCTGAAACTCGGTTTGGCGCTCCTCTGAACATCAATATAGACCACCTCTAGGGCAAACCATCACTTTGATGGCCTGTCAATGCAACCTACTTTGTAGAAAGCGTACTCCTTTTTCAGGTGGTGTGTCTCTCAAGATGTGGCTCTCAAGCCAACCGCGTTGTTAATGTGGCACCTTGTGCATTCTATGCACTTTTGATGACTTCGCAAAGATTTTCTCCAATTTGCCCTCTGGCATGCCGCCTACCAACAATTTCTTGTAAGTGGCATCACCCAACTTTACAAGATACCTCAGATTACTCCTCTGAATGTTTTCGAGTTGTGGCTAATGGTTTGGAAATCATTCATAGCCACTGTGGGATCCTATCCCACAAGCTTGCCTTCTGGCACGCAAGATCCTGTTCTGATGCCGAACACTATGCCCCAAGTTCTGTCTCGGCTAACATTGTCTTCCCTCTAGTTGACTTTTTCTCTGTGACCAACTTAGATGCACTGTGCCTTCTCTCAATAACAGACTTCTTGAAATTGACCCAACTCAATACACCGATCGACATGAATTTCGAAATCATTCAGCTTCCAAGTCTCGTACCCTGTAGCTTCCTGATCCTTCGATGACATGCTCAAGTAGGCTCCCACTTCAGTTTGGAACAAATTTTCCATTTCGAAGTGTACCTCTCAAGGTATAGCTTCAAGCTAACTGCTCTTTTAGCAGCTCCTCAGTTTATCTCGAATGTTGCTTATTCAATCTCTCTGTCATGCTGACTTTCTTCCCCTCTGACATACCAATGTTGTCTTAGTACTGAGTCTAGATGACCTTCACCCTAGAAAAACATCTTATGGTTCACAGACATTACCTTAGTCCCTAAGTCCTGACGACTTTCACATCGAGGCAACTATCCTTGTCTCGGTTTCTAAGTCTATAATTACTTCCAAACTGAAGATCCAACAATTCTTAACACCCTCATTTTGCTAGTGCGGTCCTCTGGCCCCCATTCGTATCGAATCATATCCATCTCTTTAGTCTGCCTCAATCTCCCTCAATAATATGGCCCTGACGGCCCTCGTGATGCTTCTTCAAGTGCGCACCCTCTTATGGTGCTTTAGTGTTGCTCGTGTTCTTAGAACACATTCGTGAGCAAACACTTTCACCACACAACATATCCAAGCTACCCCTCTGGGCTAAATAGTTCTCTAGGAATGCCCACACTTCCAATAACGATGTTCTTTGACATTCGCGACTTCTATCTAACCTTCCTTTCTTGTAGCAAATATGTTTCGAGGTCATTCAGACTAGTAGCAATAGAGTATCTAACGTTCTTGATCTATCTTGTCTGTGTTGACTACTATTTGATTTCACATGCCTTTAATTGATCAAAGAGTAAGCATACACTGCCCCTAATAAGCTTTCCTTTCAACAAGAGCTCTCCTACGTGGCTTACAATGTCACTTAGACAAGCCTTGGTGTAGTGCTCCAAGCAAACTCGTATGACCCTTCATCGAATCATATTCTAGCCAGTCAAGTATGCCAAAGTTGTCCATGTGATGATTACTTCTTAAGAATTATCTAATGGGTCCTCACCCTTCTTGATACCTCCTTTAACGGTTTTCCAATGCCTCAACTGACATTGAGCACTTATGCTACAACTATTTTCCAAAGCATGGATCCCTCCCTAAGGCTCCTAAGTTTCCATGAAGCCCTCAAAATCAAAGGGTGCACTCGGTCCCTTTAACTTGCCTACTTGTCTCCTCTGAGATGTGCCTCAGGTTCACTCATCTGATGAGATGAACCCAAGCTCTGATACTAACTGTCACGGTTCGGGAGTTTCAATGCCAATAATGACCATACGACACTGAGACTTCCCAAGTCTCAGTCAACTTTTCACCTATCCGTGTACCATGGGTCATTTTTTTGTGCCTTTATATGTGCATATTCCAAGCCACATGCCTATAAAATGACTCCCGCTGAATCTTGCTCGTAAGCAACTATGATGGCGTCCATGTGCCACAGCCTCCGTCGAGCCACTCACCCCGTTCATAGGTTCTCAACGTGCCATCTAGGTTTACGCCACACACCCTTTACCTTAAGGATGTTCATACCTTGGTGACATATGTCACTAGGTGTTGAGACTAAGTCGGTACTCCGTCTCATCTGATAAACCCCTATCAATACCTCTCGGATAGCTCCTATGGCACTAAGAGTGCTCTCACGCCCATATGCCAATCATTGTGGCAATAAGCTCGCCAGAGAGCTAACAAGTGCCTACGATTCCTTAGTGGCTCGCAGCCTTGTGTGCAACCTTCTTGTATGGGTGTTGGAGAAATTGACCTAATACTTAGGAAAATCATGTATACATGTAGATATAGAAAATACATGATCATATTATGAACGCAGTAGAAAAATTAGCGGATTTAGGCTTAAAATTTTTACATGAAAAAAGTTTTCATAACCATATAACATATATGCATCATACATAGGATTATGTACAACATAAATCAAATCTGAATACAAAACCCTAGAGATGAGATTAGGGTTTACCTCTTGTAGTGTGATCCTCCTTGATCTCCTTATTGATGGTGATCAAACCTTCAACTCTAGATCTTCTTATCTATGCTCTTGCTCTTAGTTGATGAGGCAAGTGGGCACTAAGTCGAAACCTTTGTTGAAGAACGATCAAGAACACCTTCTTGATCCTATAGAATACCGGGATGTGAGATGAAACTATGAGATTATAGGAAACTTTTTTCTCTCTCACTTAGCCTAGGTTGGCCGAATTCTCTCTCTCTCCTTGTACCTTATGTGTGTGCCTTAATGTACAGTGTCCTTAACTATTTGGTATTCCCATCAATTCATAAGTCATAACCTTCAATATGCCAGAGTTCACCTCTAACTTTATAGAGGTTAGTTTTTTAATAAATCAAAAGGCTATAACCTATAAAAGTAAGTCCAATCAAATATCAAGGATTAAGATTTATATGCTAAGAGCTAGTTTGTGATAATATAAGAATTGAGTTACGGCACTCTAATTCTTTATATTACCTGGTCCAGTTTAATACACATAACTTGTTTATGTTGTATTAGTATTTCTATCAGAATTCAGATACTTCAATAATTTGAGATACATCATTCCCGTTGAGATAGACAAACACTACAACCTATAGTAAATAGAATATTCTATCTTTATTTACAGATTGTAAACTACTTCATTTAGACTCAGATAAAAAAACAAGTCTCTCCATAATTAACACTTAATCATGTTTGTTTCTTTATACACATATAAAGTCATGGAATCTTTTTCAGATGAATAAACCATTCAACCAAGATAGTTTGATCTAGCAAATATCATAATTACATATAAGAGAAAGTTATTTATACTCAAAAGAGTAAAATTAGAAATATGCTTTTTAGGGCAAAAATCCCAACAGTGAGGAGCATCACACTACCCACCAGTTTCCTACTTACTATCGATGCCCATGTGAGGTCAACCGAAGACCAACACGTGTTGAGATATGCGTGGTCTTAGCATACCACCCATCCTCTAATAATCCCTTTTCACAAGTGGCTTGCCTGAGGCTAACTTGTGTTGAGGCATGGATAGTCTTTGGGCACCATGCATCCTAGGTCTCCCCATGAGTGGCCTTCCTGTGACCATCTCATGTTGAGGCATGCGTAGTCTAAGAGCCCCACGCATCCTCTAGGAAGCTCAGTCCATGAACCGTGCTTACAGCATTGTGGCCTGCAATTCGAACACACTACTGAACCTCGTGTGTGGAGACTATGCGCAATATCGGGCAACCATTACTATCCACAAGTCTCTTCTCCTCGTGAAGACACCAAGGCTCTCCTCGTGGTTCCCTAGTGCCCGCCCCTACAAGCACTTTCTGTGTGCTAGTAGGTAGCTCACTTAGTTATCAGTTCCCACCGTGGCTGGGGATGGTGGAAAGCTAACACTATGCACCTCCCCCAAAGAGCATTATAAGCTTTTGGCCTAGTTTCCCAAAGAAACATAATTTTCGCCCTGGAATCATATGGCTTAATAAATACTTTTTTTCAGGATATCAACGAAACGATCGCATATCTGTGATCCTCTTATCGAGGAGACGGGGCCCCTTCAATCGGAAAAATTATTAGATGCAAGACGAATAAATTAAGAAATTCTAATTATGTCCCGAACAATAGAGAAAATCCCAATTATATCCCAACACTCCACATAAGTAACCGTAGGCCAACTCCTATGGGCAAAACTACATGACTAGTTCCCTAAGCTAACTTTTATCATGGTCAAGCCTTCTCATAGCACGTGGCCACTCACACAAGGGTAAGACCTGAGAATTGAAAAAACTAAGGACACTGAACATTCCTCCTTTCTCATTTTCTTGTATTTTGTGCTATATTTTCCAGAGAGCCAAAAGTTTGGGATATAGTTATAAAATGTTGAGTATCTTAAGCTTTCGAGACAGAAAAAATAGTTACAATAGGATTTTAATTGGGGAACAGAGCTAGACTTTGCTCTCATGAAGCAAATCTTTCTTAATAGACAATCTCTTTCATTATAATTTTTGCGTTTTACTGATACAATCGATTGGTGCTTAAAAGGTTTCATTAATAGTAATTGAATTAATTTTTGCTAAAGATTTTTTTCATTTCACTAGAATTTTACGACAAATTCATGATGAAATTCGAGTTGATGCTTACTTTTCTCTTGGAGTTTAAATGATGTATGCCCTATATTAACTTGTTGCTTCGTTTAATTTGTTTTTATCTTAAAAAAAATTGTTGCTTTTAAAAAAAAAAAATTATTTAATAGATACATTTTGAAATATGAGAGGTTTTTTTTTTTAAATGAAGAAGTCTGAATTAATTTTGGTATTTGAATGTAGTTAAATTGCAATATAATTTGAAATTTTCGAGCAATGCCATGTCTTCTTACTCTCTCTCAAGTTTCTCTTTCTCTCTCTCTCTCTTCTATATGTGTTATTGGTGTGAAATTAATCCTTTGTTCCACGTTCATTTCCTAATCCTTTTTATTCATTTTTTCTTTGACTCTTATCTTCATCTCATCTATAGCCTTTTCCAGGAATTTTAGTTTAAAGAACAATCTGGCCTTATTTATTCAAAAGATTCACTTCCTTTTAGTCTTTTTGTCTTGTAATTTTCACTTGATTTTAATATTTTTTTTTCTTTTTGTTTTTTGAGAAACAAAACTAAAACCCTTTGTCTGAAGAATTTCCTTCTTTGTAATGTTGCATACTCTTTTGGATAGGTGGGTTTCTTTTTTTTTTTTTGGGTTCTTTTTCTTTTTTTTAGTAGTTAAATTATGTTTGATTTTGAAAAAAATATGGAAAGAAAAAGAGAATAAAATACTATCTTTTAACCTTGATTTCTTGTTCTCGCCAAAATTCTAATATACAAGTAAAATATCGACTTGCAATCAACCTATTAGATACGATAGATAGCGTTTTCTATTGAAATAGATGAGAATCCTAGTTCCGGATACTTCTAGTCTACTTATTTCTTACATTTTTTAGCAGCTTAATATTTGAAGCTACTTGCGAAGAAACTTCAATCACGTTTCTTTTATTTATTTTTTATTTTTTCCATTTGTGGCTATACTACTAGTACGACGAGACGAGAAAGGAAAAAGTTGGGTACTTTTTTTTTTAATTCTCAGGTTTTACACTTAGCTGAGTGACCACGTGCCATTCATGTGCTAGCTAAAGCCCTTATGGATTGGAAAAGAGGAAAAAGAGTAATGCAAAATTAAAATATAAAAGTTAAAGAGTCCAGTGATTAAAAAAAATGCAAGACTTGGAAGTGGAAATAGATAACAAAGATTTAGTTCTTATCATTTCCCGTCTGAGTTGTAGAGTTGTATCTTTAAAGATAATAGAGGTGAATAGAAGATTTATTGAAAATAATGACAGCTCATCAATCAACCGCAATATGAATAGTAAAAAAGGCAGGAGTAATAATAATAATAAAAAAGACAGTCGCAATAGTAATAATAAAAAGAACAGTTGTAATAGCAATAATGAAAAGAACAGTAGTAATAATAATAGTAAAATGTGATGTTCACACAACCTTTCAAGTTCTATAAATATAGAGGGCTTCATCACTTATTTTGTATCCCATTCAAAAATCTTCTTCCTTTTTAAGAGAGAATTCAAGTCTAAGAATTCCTCTTAGTGTCCCATTTATGTTCTCTTAAATTATTTAGAAAGAGTATTTTCTCCTATTTTAAGTGAGAGAAGTTCATTTGTTTTCTCTTTATATTTAGATAGAAGTAAGTTGTAATCTTCTTTTCATAGTAAAATTCTTCACAGGCTTGTCAATAGATGTAGTCTAAATTGAGTGAACCGCGTGAAATCTTTTGTATGCCTTATGTTTTTCATTTCACCCAAACTTTCTCAACTCATATTTTAGTTGTGTGTTGTCGCTTCTGCAAAGCCGTTCTCCTAACAGTGGTGCTGGAGCCATTGGTTGGAGCACTGTTCATATATACAGTACTGTACACGTATACGGTATTGTGCACATACATGTTATTGTTCATATACAATGAAACAGTGGTGACTAAATAAATCATGGTGAACAAAAATGACGACGAAATTCAAAATTGAGAAATTCAATAGGAGAAATTTCTTTCTGTGAAAATGAAGATAGGCAATTCTGAAAAAAGATAATTGCCTAGCAGCAATTAGGAAAAGGTCTGCTGAGATTACTGATGATAAAAGGTAGTAATGATGTCGCTAATTTACATTTAGCACTAGCAGATAGAGTCTTGTCGAGCATTGAAGAGAAGAAGTCAGCCAAAGTGACATAGGATATGCTCGCAAAGCTGCATCATGCTAAGTCACTACACAACAAAATTTTCATGAAGAGAAGGCTTTACACCCTTCAGATGGCAGAATCAATAATGATGACTGACTACATCAACACCCTCAACATTCTATTTTAACAACTCACACCAATGGAGTATAAAATAGATAATGAACGTGTAGAAATCTTACTTCAGAGTCTACCTGATTTATATGATCAGCTTATCATAGTTTTCAACGATCTTATAGCTGTTGTTCTCGAAGAAGAAAATTGACATAAGAACAAGGAAGACAAATTGGCAAGTTCATAATAAGCAGAAGCTTTGATAATGAGAGGGAGATCAACAGAATGTGGCTCCAGTGGGAGTCAGAGTCATAGTAGATCAAAGTCAAGAAGTAAGAAAAATATCAAGTGTTATCATTGTGAAAAAAAGTGACACGTCAAAAAAGAGTATTGGCAACTCAAGAAGAGTGAGGATTCCAGAGGGAAGGACTCTGAATCATCAATTACTCAAAAGAACATTGCAAGTACTTTAGATAATGGAGAAATCTTGTACAGTGAAGCAGCAACAGTTTCTAAGGACAGAAGGTAGCTCATGATGTTTTGTTAGTAGATTCGGGAGCAAAATAGCACATGACTTCTCAAAGAGAGTGATTTCACACATATGAATCTATCTTAGGGAGGATTTGTATTCATGGATTGTGATCATGCCTAAGAAATCGCTAGGATTGGCACCATCAACATGAAGGTGTATAAATGCATTATTCGTACTATTCAAGAGGTGCGACATTTGAAGGACCTAAAAAACAATCTTTTGTCCTTAGGACAATTGGATAACCTTGGTTGCAAAACTCGTATCGAGAATGGGATCATGAAGATCATGAAGGGTACACTTGTAGTAATAAAGGTAGAGAAAATCGTAGTGAATCTGTACATGCTTAAAGGAGATATACTGATGGAAGCGAAAATATCATTTGCTTCAATAAATTTTGGAGAAGAATCAACAATGATATGGCATCGTAAGCTCGATCATATGTCGGAACGAGACTTAAATATTCTCTCTGAATGAAGGTTGCTTTCTAGTCTCATAAAGGTATCTTTACCTTTTTGTGAGCATTGTGTCACAAGTAAGTATTATAGATTAAAATTTAGCACTTCCAATTCTAGAAGTAAGAAAGTTCTAGACTTGGTTCACTCTGATGCTTGGCCAGCACTGGTGATGTCCCTAGGAGGAGCTAGATATTTTGTATCTTTTATTGATGATTATTCCAGGAGATGTTGGGTGTATCCTATCAAGAGAAAGGCAAATGTGTTTTCAGTCTTCAAAATATTCAAAACGCGAATAAAGGTTGAATCTAAAGAGAAGATCAAGTGTTCAAGGATGGACAATGGAAGAGAATACAAGCGATGAGCTTGATAACTTCTGTCAACAAGAAAGTATCAAGAGACAATTTATAGTGACGTACACTCCTTAGCAACATAGAGTGGTAGCGTAGATAAACAAAACCTTGTTAGAAAAGACAAGGGTAATGTTAAGGCTGTAGATCTACTTAAGACATTTTGGGCAGAAGCAATCAAAACTACCTATTATGTGATCAATCGATCTCCATCAACAATGATGGATCTGAAGACACCGATGAAGATGTGGACTAGTAAGCTAGCTGATTACGCTCGCTTATATACATTTGGAAGTCCTGTGTAAGTGATGTATAATACTCAAAAAATCACAAAATTAGATTCAAAGTCCAAGAAGTGTGTACTCTAGGGATATGCTGATAGAGTCAAGGGGTATTGCTTATAGGATCCCACTGCCCATAAGATTGTCATCAGTAGAGATGTGATATATGCAGAGAATAAATTGCAAGAGAAGGGAGGCGATCACAGACTAGAATCTACTATAGTTCAGGTAAAAAAGAATGCTAAAGATTCAGATTCTTCTGAAGTAACACCAGAGCACGAAGTAAAAGAACTAGTCGAGGAAGAGGCTTCTGAAATTCATCAGTCAACTCTGAAAGTAGACCACCGGCATGGCACTCAGATTATGTCACTGATAGCAACATTGCATACTATCTTCTAACAGAGGATAGAGAGCCAACAAAAGTTCGGATGTATCCCTATGGATGACAGCAATGCAAGAAGAGATTGAAACCCTTCACAATAAAAAGAGATGGGATCTTGTTTTGCTAGTACAAGAAAGGAAGGCTATTGGCAACAAATAGGTCTATAAGATCAAGCGTGATAACAATGATCAAGTGGAGCAGTATTATGCGAGATTAGTAGTAAAGAGATATGCTCAGAAAGAAGGTATTGACTTTGACGAGATATTTTCACCTGTAGTTCAACTGACAATAGTTAGAGTGGTTTTGGTAATGTGAGCTACGTTTAACCTATATCTAGAGCAGCTAGATGTGAAAACTGTTTTTCTTTATAGAGAACTTGAAGAAGAAATTTGTATGCTCTAACCATAACGTTTTGCTGAAACAGGCAAGGAGAACTTAGTTTGCAAGTTGAAAAAATCTCTATACGGTCTCAAACAGGCACCGAGATATTGGTATAAGAGATTTGATTTCTTCATTATAAGTCTTAAGTACGACAAACTCAGTTCAGACCACTGCACATATCTCAGAAAGTTTGATGAAGATAATGATTTCATTATCTTATTATCATACGTGGACGACATGTTGGTAGCAGGCCCCAACAAAAGTAGAGTCCAAGAATTAAAGTTACAGTTGGCTAGGAAATTTGATATGAATGATTTAGGACCAGCAAATATAATTCTAGAGATGCAAATTCATCGAGGCAGAAGTAACAAGAAGATTTGGCTCTCTCAAAAGAATTATTTGAAGAAAATCTTGTGTCGCTTCAATATGCAAGATTGTAAGCTAATCTTTATCCCATTTCTTGTTAACTTTAAGTAATCTTCCAGGATGTGTCCTAGCAATGAAGCAGAGAAGATAGAGATGTCTCGAGTACCGTATACATTAGCAGTGAGAAGCTTAATATTTGCTATGATACGTACAAGGCCAGCCATTGCACAAGCAGTGGGAGTGGTTAGTCAGTATATGGTGAATCCTGGTAGAGAGCATTGGAATGATGTGAAGAGGATTCTGAGGTACATCAAAGGAATCTCAGATGTTGCACTATGTTACGGAGGATCAGAATTTACTGTCAAAGGATATGTTGATTCAGATTTTACGAGTAATCTTGACAAACGCAAATCTACTACAGGTAATGTATTTGTTCTTGCAGAAGGAGTTGTAACATAGGTTTCGAAACTGCAAACTATTGTGACTTTATCTACAATAGAAGTAGAATACATGGTGGCTATACAAGCTTGCAAAGAAGCTATTTAGGTTCAAAGGATATTGGAGGAGCTCGAGCACAAATAAAAAAAGATTCCTCTGTTTTGTGATAGTCAGAATACTTTGTACATTGTAAGGAATTCAGCCTTTCATTTCAGGACAAAGTACATAGGTATTCAATATTATTTTGTTCGAAAAGTAGTAGAAGATGGAAGTGTGGATATGAAGAAGATTCACACTAAAGAGAACCTAGCAGATGCTTTAACCAAACTAATAAATATTGACAAGTTCCAATGGGAATAGTGAAAAAGGTAGCGGCACTAGCAATAGTAAAAAGAGCAGCCAAAATAATCATAGTGAAAAGAGCAGCCTTAATAGTAATATTAAAATGTGATGTTCATACTACCTTTCAAGTTCTATAAATATGGCGGGCTTCATAATTTGTTTTGCATCCCATTCTAAAATCCTCTACCTTTCTAAGAGAGAATTTAAGCTTAGGAATTCCTCTTAGTATCCCACTTGTTTTCTCCTAAATTGTTTAGAGAGAGTGTTTTTTCTTATTTCAAAAGAGAGAAGTATATTTGTTTTCTCTTTGTATTTAGAGAGGAGTAAGTTATAATCTCATTTTCATAGTGAAATTCTTCACAGCCTTGTCAGTAGACATAACCTAAATTGGATGAACCATATTAAATCTTTTGTGTGCCTTATTTTTTTTTATTTTACTCAAATTTTCTCAAATCGTATTTTCGCTGTGTGTTGTCGCTGTGGCAAAGCCGATCGATCTCCTAACATGATTAAATTTGAATTTAAAGAATGTATATAAGCTGAGTTTAATAGTAAAATGGATCGAATAGGCAATAGATCAATTGGTGTGATATACAGTATATTTAACCCCGTTGTCACCCTCCTATAAACAAAGAATTTCAGACCAATAATGAGAAATAAGCTCAGGTCCTATTATCATTTGTAAAGCAATGTCTTGCTAATAATATTGTTGATAGGTTGGTTAACAATGGGACTGAAGTTTCCAACCGAACTCGTAGAAATATTGGAATTAAAGCTAAAGATTATCTTAACAATAAAACGGAACCGATGTTTATTGATATACTTTACGCCAATCCTATCAATGAAAATATACAAACTACACATGAGAATATCGAATATGTTAGTTCACTATGTGACAATGATAATGTTAGAGTTCATCATAATAATATACTTGAGCTGAGTAATTTTTCCCTTATTATTGTAGGTGATAACAATTATAGGGATTCTGAATTTAAAATCTATTTAAAAGAAGATTTAAAAGAACATGAATAAGAGTTGAAAAAAAAAAAAGTGCGAAAAGGCTTAAAGACATGGTTAGGGTCTACTTGAAATATGAAGGCTATCAGATGGGTTTATTTAAGTTAAGAGTGTCTTTGTATCTTGAAAAATTCAAATTAGCCCTCTACCATTTTAATTGATAATTTTCCCTCTGGCTATTTTTTAAAGAGATTATTTAGCATACTTTTATTTTTATTTGTTCGTAATTTATATTACTTAATATTATTTTCCACATCTGACTTGCTCAGTGAGATTTTGGTAGAGTTATCGATTTGTAATGTTGAACGCATTTATTTCAAGAGCCTTTCACTTGAAGGGCATGCTGATATAAATGTATTTTCATTGAAATTTTTTCCTTAAATATTTAAAAAGTTTAAGATATAAAAAAAACAAAAATACTAATAATCTGAGTGGGATAGTTTACGAGTTGAGGTGGCTTGTCCTGAACAGGTGGGGTCCACATGTATTTGTTTTCTTCTCTTTTAATCTATTTTTTTAGAACATCGTATAAATTTATCAAAGGAAAACAAGGCCAAAGTCAGACTTCAGCCGGATTTCGGCAGAACTTGGCTCCTTATTCCCTTATTAATTAAAAGTTTTAGGAGTACACGATGTTGTAAACAGTGATAAACTCACTGATGATGGTCTCGTCATTCAACCCATTTGATCTATCGTTAATGACATAAGTTAGAACATTAATGGGATTTATTGTCCAAACTCATACTTGCCCAAAATAATTTAGAGAATAATTACACTTTTATTGTAGAGAATATGTAGAGCCAAGCAAAAGAAAATGAATAAGTTCTGCGAAAGAAAAAAAAAAAGGCATTTTTTCCAAAATAATGGACAAAAGAATTATATACCAATTTTTTTTTTTCATACCACTGATGTGTTCTAAAACCTTATTGAATCTCATATATATATATATATATACACATTATTTTGACCTTTTCATTTGGATATAAATCTATACATCAACATAAAACAAAACATTTCAAATTATCAACTGCTTTTTTTTTTATTTGGCTAGAAAGTGTTCGTAAATTGAATCATTATTGTTAATTTTTTTTTTTTCACGAAGGAGATCAGATTGTTGAATTTCCAAAGGAAAAAAAAGGTGCTAAATTTTGGGATTTGTGTAAAAAATAAATAATTAAGATAAACAGAAAAAAATAAAAATATTTACTACGTTTCCATTACAATACACGTGTATCACTTTAGTATCACGAGTATTCAAGCCCGTGATAAATAGCACTCCTCTATAATTAAAAAAAATGTCATTAATGCTTATTTAAACATGTGTAGGTGAATATCATATATCAATGGTTAGATTTCGACGAAGATTAAAATATATATGACATTATAAAAGTGGATGTTTTATACTTAGTTAGAGTATAAAATAAGAGAAGAATAACAATAGGTTTGCTTTTAATCTTTCATCAACTTCCGATTTATTTAACATTTCTTCTTTCCATATGGTTTAGTTGGTAGATGCATAGTGTGGTTTTTATTGGACTTTCATGATACTCACACTTCGAACAAAGTTAGACGACGGTCTTTTTGTTTCCCCCATATGTTACCAAGATTTGGTAATTTTTTCACCACAAAAATCTGTGTGTATTTATACTTATATCTTAGTACTTATAATGAATAACTATTTGGCTACCATATCTAATATTTGAAATTTATTTTATTTACTTCTATTGTATGTAAACCACAATCAGCTAGCTTTTGGAAAACTGGTAATTGAACCTATCTGAACAGGAGGAAGAATAAAAAAAATGCTTCATAAAACGAATGTGGTATTATATTCTTATTAATCTATTATCCTTGGTCCAGTCCATATTTGTATTTTTATGTATAATCGAATCTATTTTATGTCATAATTATATATGAATAAGATTATTATATTTTTGATGGACTTAGAAAACAATCATTGGATCTTGGTCTAGCTTTACCTCAAGAGGGAGTGGACTATAATTTGGGTCTTGGGACTTCTTCATCATAATAATAGTCATCGACAAGCTATTCTACTTAACGTAGTAAATTTTTTTAGTAATTGAATTTGCATCAACTATTATTTATAATTGCAGGAGTTTATTTTGGGTGATATATGTATACATATATGCCTAATATCCTGATACTTTATGTGTAACAGTTGAATACAACACCGTAAATAATTTACCAGAGAAAGATATCAAAGAAATATTCTCCACTAATTGTAGATTTTCTAAGCTCTAGATCATGACTAATCCATTACTACCCTGGTAGAACTATGGGCCTGACTTTAGAGTTTATATGATAAAGTATATGAAAAATATTCTCCAACGAAAGTTTTGTTGTTCGAAAGTAACTTTCTTCAATTTAACTCCCAAATTCATTGTACAATACTTGTGAAAATAGTATTGTTACAATCTCATTTTGGAAAACTGTATTTATCTCCTCTATATACTCTGTATAATAGTTTGACTCTGATCAAAGTCGTCTATATTTAGTCCTTCAACTTGTGAAGTCTGAGTACAATATCTCTTTAAGTAATTAAGAAAGCATCTAATCACTATGACAAATTTTTATCTGACTCTTCCAACAATGATAAAGTACTATCCAATATTCGTCCTCCTTAGATATTGTCTAACAATGAGAAACTTTTTATTAAGAAGAAAAGGGCTACGTATTGGTCTAGGCTTGGTGAGAAGAATAAAAAAGAAATGTGGGTGTGTCGAAAATTTTTGGAGTGCTTTTTTTGTAATTATATAACTTGATTGTTACTAAATTTTAGCAGACTTCTCAATAATCATGGGACTATGACTTTTATATAATTGTTATGTATAAACATTTAATTAGTATGAGTTACTTATAATTTATTATTTGTTATAGCTCATGATTATATGATTGTAATAAGCCAGAATAGTTTGAATAAACGGTTTAGGCTTAAACACAAATGAAATTATAATTTTTGGTGGGTCTAAATGTTCAATTTCCCAAATTACCAAAACTATTAAATTTGGAGGGGAGTGTGGGAAAGATACTCAACAAATACATAGAATTTCGATCATTTAAATGGTTAATACTGGAGTTGGAAAGAACTTAAGTTTGCATTGTTCAAGTTTATTATCTTCGTCTGTCATGAAACACTCTGTAAAGATATATCATATAATGATTTTGACCTTGAAGTGAGAGATTTATTGGAAAAAAAAAAAGAAGACATTTTGTTGTCTTATCTTAACCATAACCTATTTTAAAATTTTAGAAACTAATAAATATGGTATTATATAAGACACAAAACAAAATGAGTCAATACTTATTTACCATGAACATACACCATCATCTTCCTGCAATTTCCTCCTATAGTATCTTGAAGAAGGAAAATATGTATGTAAAATAAACTAAAGTTAAATGGACCACAAATATATATATGTCCAATCCATGTACCATAGATAACTTAATAAAAAAATATCCATAAAATACTTCTTAAAGTTTAGGCCATCATTAAAATCCATGCATTAACTTTCCAAAAAGAAATCTATTGTCGAAAAGTTAGACCGACCCGTGTTAATCTAACTATATAAGTTTCTTGTAATTAGGATTCTCATTTGCCTCTGCAATCAGCCCACTGCTTTCAATTTTCAGTTTCCACCTTCTTGATCACTCTGCTGATGTAGTCCACCATCTTATGAATTTAAAATAGCCCTTGATAGAGTCGGAATTCTTCGCAGTAACACATCGAAAGTGAAGCATATTATCAATACTGCGACACTTATATCGACTTCCTATCATCTTTTTCTTACGGCTATGTTTTCCACCTGATGAGGAAGGAGAAATAAGAGATTTAGTAGAAAAGGGTGGAGGAAAAGGAGTTGCCTCAATATTGGACGTAACATATTCTTAAGAAATTAGCTCTTCTTCCATCCTGATTGGAAAGAGATTTCATGTGACTTTTTTTCATCCAAGGTTGGAACCTTTTCAATAGTAGTGTAATTCAGATCTTTGGATACGCACATTGCAGTATTCATAACACCATGAAAGCATAATCCTATAATTCTATACATGCATAATAAATCCAATAAATATTACCAAAAGAACACCAACATCAATTTCATTCCCTATTTTGAATTATTGGGTCCATAAACGAATATCTAATTGGTATATTTTATGTCATTAATTTTATCCCAACCATCTTTGCTAACAATTAATACATGTAGATTATAAGCAAAATAGGTAGTTGAGTCCATCTCTATAACATTGATAGTAAAGTTGTTTAAAGCATATGAAATGAGTAGAACAAAAATATGAGATTATGTGATATGAACTTCGCCAACAATTGTGACGAAACTCAGTACCTACTATGGAATTTGAATCCAAGATCCCCAAGTCGCAAGAATGTTGAGTCTTGACCCGTTACCTAGCAAGATAAGAACCAAGAACTATGATAGGTTAAAGATGCCATACCAAGAATCCTTAAGAATCACTCAAGAATCGATGAGATAAGTCTGGTTGTTTTGAACGCTACAAAAGTTAACTTGATAAGTTCAATAATCTTATCAAGAATGAAGAAAACATGAATAACTCGCAATATTATTGATCACTAAGCCTCCCAAAAACGTACAAGGCTCTCTCCTATATATAGGAGCCAAATTTATCCCTAATTTAAGATAAACTAATGTTATTTTGATATGTGGCAACCCTCTACTCAATTAAATCCGAAAATAACTAAATCAAAAGTTTTCTAAAAATACAAGAGACCTAGAAAAACGTGAAGAGAAGTGTTTAGCTTCAATTGGACTCTTTTAGAACCTTAATCATAATGATTAGGCTCCCTTGGATCTGATTTGGGCTTATATCGGGCCTCTATGCATTAGCCATCTCACCAATGTGTTGAATCAGCCCATTTAATGCCTCTTTGAATCTCTTGGCTCTAAGTCTTGTGATTGGCCTACTTGGCAAGCTTAATGGATCATGTGAATACTGCCCTTGAGTCCCTCTAAGCCCACGTGAATACTACTCCTCTTGCACGTGTGGTTGAGCAGCTACATTTGCATTATTCTCATCATTCTCCCCCTCTTGAAAAGGATTTGTCCTCAAATCATCACCTGCATCAAAAGAAGATAAATCAGCAAAGTTAAAGCTTGCACTAACACCATACTCACCTGGTAATTCTAACTTGTAGGCATTATCATTGATGTGTTCCACTACTTGAAATGGTCCATCTCCCCGAGGTAGGAGTTTTGAACGCTGTTGCTCTGGAAAACGATCCTTCCTCAAGTGCACCCAAACCCAATCTCCTGGTTCAAATACTACCTTTTTGCATCCCTTGTTAGCTTGATGGACATATTGCTCAGTCCTTCTTTCAATGTTCAGCCGTGCCTTTTCATGAATTTGTTTTACCAATTGAGCTTTCTTTTTACCATCTAAGTTTACACGTTCACTCAAACGTAACGGGGTTAAATCCAATGATGACAATGGATTAAATCTGTAAATAATTTCAAATGGTGAAAACTTAGTTGCAGAATGTACACTCTTATTATAAGCAAATTCAACATATGGTAAACAATCTTCCCATGTTTTCAAGTTTTTCTTAATGATAGCAAGTAACAAAGAAGACAAAATCGTATTCATTACTTCAGTTTGACCATCAGTTTGTGGATGACAAGTAGTAGAAAACAATAACTTGATTCCTAACTTTCCCCACAAAGTCTTCCAAAAATAACTTAAGAACTTAGTATCTCTATCAGAAACAATGATTCTAGGCATGCCATGCAACCTAACAATTTCTTTAAAGAATAATTCAGTTATATGTGATGCATCATCGGTTTTATGACATGTAATGAAGTGTGCCATCTTAGAAAACCTATCTACTACAACAAAGATTAAATCTCTCCCCCTCTTAGTTCTAGATAATCCCAAAACAAAATCCATAGAAATATCAATCCAAGGTTCACTAGGTATAGGCAAAGGGGTGTACAAACCATGGGGTTTCAACTTAGACTTAACTTGTTTACAAATGATACATCTTTCACATATTCTTTCCACATCACGTTTCATATGAGGCCAAAAGAAATGTTCATGCAAAATACCTAAAGTCTTAGCCACACCAAAATGATCCATCAAACCACCACCATGAGCTTCTCTGACAAGTAATTCACGCAAAGAACACATAGGCACACACAGTTTATTCTCCCGAAACAAAAATCCATTATACCTGTAGAACTTACCAAATGCTACTTTTTCACATGCATTGAACACATTACCAAAATCAGAATCTTGTGCATATAAATCCTTAATGTATTCAAAGCCAAGTAATTTTGTATCTAAAGTAAAAAGTAAGGCATACCTTCGGGACAATGCATTGGCCAAAATATTTTCCTTACCTTGCCTATATTTGATCACGTAAGGAAATGTCTCAATGAATTCCACCCACTTTGCATGGCATTTGTTCAGCTTTTGTTGACCCTTTAAATGCTTCAAGGATTCATGATCAGTGTAAATCACAAATTCCTTCGGCCATAGATAATGCTTCCAATTTTCCAAAGCCCTCACTAAAGCGTACATCTCCTTATCATAAGTGGGATAGTTTAGAGCTGCCCTACTCAATTTTCACTGAAGTATACAACTGGATGGCCTTCTTGCATCAAGACAGCTCCAATACCTATTCCTGAAGCATCGCACTCAATTTCAAAAGTTTTAGTGAAGTTAGGTAAAACAAGTAAAGGTGCATTAGTTAACTTTTCTTTTATCAGATTAAATGCCTTTTCTTGTTCCTTCCCCCACTTAAATGACACATTCTTCTTAATGACTTTAGTAAGAGGGGCGGCCAAGCTACTAAAATCATGCACAAATCGTCTATAGAAACTAGCTAGGCCGTGAAAACTCCTCACTTGACTGATTGTTGTAGGCGTTGGCTAATCTTGGATTGCTTTTACCTTTTCTTCGTCCACCTCAGTTCCCTGAGCACTAACAACAAAGCCAAGAAACACAAGCTTATCCATGCAAAAGGTGCACTTCTTGAGATTAGCAAATAACTTTTCTTTCCTTAACACATCTAAAACAGATTTTAAATGCATTACATGTTCTTCTAAGTTTTTACTATAAATTAAGATATCATCAAAATATACAACTATAAATCTGCCAATAAATGCACGTAAAACATGGTTTATCAAATGTATAAAAGTATTTGGAGCATTAGTCAAACCGAAAGGCATCACTAATCACTCATACAAATCATATTTAGTTTTAAAGGCAGTTTTCTATTCATCACCTTCTCTCATTCTAATCTGATGATATCCACTCTTAAGATCAATTTTCGTAAAAACATATGAACCATGTAATTCATCTAGCATATCATCTAATCTAGGAATGGGATGACGATACTAGACTGTTATGTTGTTGATGGCTCGACAATCAACACACATCCTCCATGTCCCATCCTTCTTAGGAACTAACAGCAGTGGAACCGCACAAGGGCTCATGCTTTCACGAACATACCCCTTGTCCAGCAATTCGCCTACTTGCCTTTGAAGTTCCTTTGTCTTCTCAGGATTGCTCCTATAGGCAGGCCGGTTTGGAATTGATGCACTAGGTATGAAGTCAATCTGATGTTCAATTCCATGAATTGGAGGTAAACCATGAGGGATTTCTTCGGGAAATACATCTTCAAACTCCTGCAAAAGAGAAACAATATTGCTTGGCAAAGAACCGGTGAGATCATCAGTACATAAAAGAGCCTCCTTGTACATGAGTACTATAAGGGGCTGTTGTAAAACTAAAGCCCTCTTGATCTCTCTTTTTTTTGCAATGAAATTGTATTTTTCCTCTCTTATACTCAATAAGGCTGCATTGCTCTCTATTTCCTTTTTACCCTCACTCATGGTTTTGCTCTTATATTTTTCTCTCATCTCTTTTTCTTTTCTCTCAATTTCAGCCTCTCTCTCTTTCTCTTTTCTCTTTTCACTCGCTTTTTGCATCTTTAGTTGGTCTTCAAAAACTTGTTTTGGAGTCAATGACAAAGTGATATAGGCTGCTTTTTAATAGTAAAAGAGTACCTATTGGTGAAACCATCATGTGCGACTCGCGGATCGTACTGCCATGGTCTTCCCAATAGGATGTGACACACATACATAGGTACCATATCGCAAAGCACTTCATCTTCATACTTGCCAATGGAAAATGCCACTAACACCTGTTTTGTTACCTTGACTTCTCCACAATTGTTCAGCCACTAAAATCGGTACGGTCGTGGATGCTTTATGGTAGGTAATACTAATTTCTCCACTAATTCAGTACTAGCCATGTTGGTACAACTCCCTCCATCAATTATGACGCTGCAAACTTTGTTCTTCATAAAACATCGAGTATGAAACAAGTTCTCCTGCTGGTTGTTGTTTTCTTCCTTAACTTGCGCACTAAGAACTCGTCTCGCTACTAATGATTCTCTATCAATAGCACACTGCCCTTCATATTCATCTTCAAGTGGTGGCATGTCATCTTCTTCATCTTCTCTTTCATCGTCTGTCTCAATCTCCCCTTGAGCATTGATCACCATCACCCTTTTATTCGGATATTGGCTAGCAATATGACCCCTGCCTTGACATTTAAAACACTTAATGTCACGATTTCTAGAAGTGGCAGATTCAGTGCTACCTTGTTTTGGTGCCATAACTTATTTTGTGTCTTTAGAAGACTCGGACTTAGGCTTAGCAGATAGAAATTCGTCTCGTCTAGGGGCTGATCTCTATGAGTTTATAGGAGCTGAGCTTGGTCCCTTCCTAGGAAAGTTCCTTCGTTTTAATTGTTGCTCAACTTTGATAGCTTGATGCACCATATCTTCAGTACTACATAATGTTGCATCTCTACCATGTCCGCTATCTCTCTATTTAGACCGTGTAAGAATCTAGCCATGGTAACTTCTCTGTCCTCCTCTACATTTGCTCGGATCATAGCAACCTCCATCTCCTTCTAGTAATCATCTACGCTCTTGGATCCTTGGGTTAGTCACTGCAACTTGTTGTACAGCTCTCGATGGCAGTAGCTTGGAACGAAACGTCTTTTCATGATTGTTTTCATCTCGTCCCACGTCTCAACAGGGCATTCCAGATTTCTCTTTCTTTCCTTCAACAATTGATCCCACCAAATAATAGCATAATCAGTGAATTCGATTACAACAAACTTTTCCTTTTTAATCTCAGAATAGTTGTGGCAACCGAAGATGATCTCCATTCTCTTCTCCCACTCTAGATAAGCTTCAGGATTGTTTTTACCTTGGAAGGATGGAATCTTCACTTTAATGCCTCGCAAGTTATTATCTCGCCTAGGCCTACCCATCCTAGCTTCTCTATTCCCATTACCATGCCTAAACCTGCCCCTATTTATTGTTGGTTCATCCATCTCCTCCCATTGCTCCTCTAGGTGTACCCGCCTAGGTGGTTGCCTAATGGGAGCATTTTGAGGCTGACCCGCGATTGTTTCTCCTTCCAACCTATCAATCATCTCATGAATTGGTTCTAATTCAGCTCTCATTATTCTTCTCATCTCCCCCAACAATGCATGTAATTGTAAGTTCGGAATAGTTGGTTGTTGTATCTCTTCGGTTGTGTTACCTTCTTGATTGTGTGGCATACTGAAATCTGCAAAAACAAGGTTAGGATCTCACAGCACTCTTTCCTCTCGTGTTTCACTCAGAAAGATTCACTCACTCTCGTGTTTGGCACTCAATGGCTTTTACCCTCTTATGTTCTCACCACTCTTGCCTTTTTCCATTCGTTATGTTTTCTTTTCACTTTTAATCAGATTCAAGAATACTCCAGCAGCAATTCAATATGATAAGCAACCAGATCAAATCAAAAAATCTCACAAGCAATTCTCAAGAAATGAATGCAAGAAATATGAGTAATACGAATTCTTCTGTTTCAGTGATACCCTAAAATTCACACAATTTCTCCTAAATTTTGATGATTTTTCACACTCAAGCATGGGGTTTTGGCAAAAGAGAGTTTAGGAAGTAAGAAACAAGATTGACACAAAAAAAAAAATTTAAGAAGTGTTTCCAGACTTTTTTTTTCCGTAACCCTAATTAAAGAATTCAAAGGACGATAAAGAAAGTAAAGGATAATTCAAACTTGCCTTGAAACTTAAGCTCTGATACCAAATGATATGAACCTCGCCAATAATTATGACGAAACCCAGTATCTACTATGGAATTTGAATCCAAGATCCCTAAGTCGTAAGAATGTTGAGTCTTGACCTGTTACCCAACAAGATAAGAACCAAGAACTACAATATGTTAAAGATGCCATACCAAGAATCCTCAAGAATCACTCAATAATCGATGAGATAAGTCTAGTTGTTTTGAATGCCATAAGAGTTAACTTGATAAGTTCAAAAATCTTCTCAAGAATGAAGAAAACACGAATAACTCGCAATATTATTGATCACTAAGCCTCCCAAAAATGTACAAGGCTCTCTCCTATATATAGTAGCCAAATTTATCCCTAATTTAATATAAACTAATGTTATTTTGATATGTGGCAACCCTCTACTCAATTAAATCCAAAAATAACTAAATCAGAAGTTTTCTAAAAATACAAATGACCTAGAAAAACGTGAAAAGAAGTGTTTAGCTTCAATTAGACTCTTTTAGAACCTTAATCATAGTGATTAGGCTCCCTTAGATCTGATTTGGGCTTATATCGGGCCTCCATGCATTAGCTATCTCACCAATATGTGGAATCAGCCCATTTAATGCCTCTTTGAATCTCTTGGCTCTAAGTCTTGTGATTGGCCCACTTGGCAAGCTTAATGGATCATGTGAATGCTGCCCTTGAGTCCCTCTAAGCCCACGTGAATGCTCCTCCTCTTGCACGTGTGGTTGTGCAGCTACATTTGCATTATTCTCATCATTATGTGAGATTTTAAACATGATGGACAAATAGCTGAACTAGAAAACATTATTTTCAGAGTGATAGAGATAGTTTAGTCATTCATATTTACATATAACTTCTACATTTGGAATGTCGTGTTTATCTCTATGGCTTGATTAAAGAAATAGAAAAACTCCAGTTAACAAGGTGAAATGGGTTATTATCTTGAAGCGTATGAAATAAGTTATGAAGGATTAAAATGCTTATGATACGTTTACATAGAAATAGAAATACTCAAATCCCTATGATGTGTTTATAGAGAAACAGAAGTCCTAAACTAGTCTCATGCTAGCTATGGTCAATGTAAAGAAAATTGTTTCCAAGCTATGTTAGCTATGTTAGGCACAAGTGTGTAAACAATGAAATCAAATATGTGGTTGTGGTTCATTTAGGCATGACTGTGTCAAAGTCAACTATGTGATTATGGACATTTAAAGTTGGTTGACGGACTATAAATGATCCTAAAATATTGATGCCAAGAAGTCCATCCAAAATTTCCAAAAATAAATCAAAAACAAAAAAATAAGAAAGACTAATTATCCACCTTTTAATATTGCAATTTATGAGTTTTTTATTAGGGTTTATTCAACTTTATCAATTATCATACACATACTTACTACATAATTTTATTTTTTTTTATGTGTAAAGATAACTAATGAGATATGGTAAATAAAAGAAGACCATGAATTTAAATTCATAAAAAGTTGTCAAGAATAAGAGGACTCTGCGTCGAAATTTTAAAAGAAAATGCTATTTTTTTATTTAAGAAAAAGACTATATCTATAGCTCACATAAGATAATAGGAAAATATACATAATATATGTACACAACAACATAATTTGGTCAAACATTAAGCATGTGGAGGCTGATCGTGATGAATGCAGACAGTCTTCTCATTGAAAATATTTACCGGATCAATAAAATGATTAGGAAAAAAATTTTCATGCTTGACAATTTTATTAACTTGAGGAAAAAAGTTTTAATTAATGATAGTGCAAGTTTAAAATTTTGATTGTATCCAAATTATAGTTTTATTATACTAAAATTTTATTAAAATTTAAGATATTTGAAAGAGAGTCTAAAATCACATTTTTGTTTACTAAAATGGTTTATGAAACTAAATGGTTAGTGTATATATTGTGTCCAATTATGTATTGAACAACTGAATCTTAGAGTTGTATGTAAATTCTTTTATAAAGTAATTATGAAGCAAGAAAAAATATAGGCATTGTTTAGACTTATAGAAGGAGTTAGGAGACAAATCTTGAAAGAATTAGACACTAACAAAATAAGTATATTAATCTGAAACTGGTTGTTTTGAATATATGTTTTACAACCTTTATATAGGCAATGAAAAGCACCTAATTAAATTCCTAGTCGGACTAGAACTCTTATCTAACCAACCCCTAGGTTGGTTAAAATACGTAAACCAAGACTCAAGCGGAAAAGTACTTTTACTAAGATTATAAATGTCCTAATGTACCGAAGACATCCTTAAATGTAAAATGGAGTCCTAGTTTAATTAAAATACCAAATAAGATAAAACAGAAAACTAATTGGAAACTATAATAAATAATTCTAATTATAAATAAATAAAAACCCTAAAAGACCTTTAATACATCTTACATCAAATTATCACCAGATATTGTACCAAATGTTACTAGTTCGAATGTTACAACCCAAATCCCGGGCTAATGGCAGAAAATGAATTTCATAAGTAGAAATTCATAATTTATTTTAGAAAATTTTAAAAACTGCAATTCTTATAAAAAAAAAACGACAACTAGTTTACAAAAATAGTTCAAATTATAAATTCTCATAGTTTGTGATCACTACTAGACATAAACTGTTAATGATAGTAATAAAACATAAATATGCATCACATCATCATCACCAGTATGCATCATAGATAATACAGGCTAAATCCAAAGTATGAGCCTTAAATATTATTACAAGTCTAAGGTGAGTATCTAAGTAATTATCAACCACAAAACTAGGATAAACTTCTTCTTGGATTACTCTGCCCCGGAGTTGCCCAAGTCGTACTGTAAATCATCTGAGAAGGGAAAGAAAGAGGATGAGCATTCACATGCTCAGTAGGAATTTCAATCACCCTTTTTGATATGGATGCAACTTTTCAAATCTGCATGGTTAGTACCTTTCCAAAATTTATTTATTAAATAAGTTTGCAAAGTAATCAAAATCATAAGTAATCATGTTCATTATTATACATATCATAAATCAACCAAGTACAAATATATACATGAGCTCTTATCCTCTCATCACGATCCTGTAGTACCTCTATAACAGAGGTACCTAACATCCTGATACTACTCGGGTCAGCAAATCCTGCACAGGGACCTAGGTCTCTCACCTAGCGCTGCAGCAACTCGCTAGCGATTTAAATACCATGATGCTAAACTAGAACTTAAGTGTGTGATCCTATGGTAGGTATAACATATCATAGAGTGTATAATAACCGCGCATCAAATATATCAAGAAATCATGCTTTAAAACTCGTTTGATATTATCCTGGGATTTACAGAAAATCGGGCAACATAAGAGCTGTATTTTTCCAAAACCAAAATTTTAAACATGCATAAAAATCATACCAACTAATCTCAGAACAATCCAATATATCTCAATAGTTCATAAATTTATCAAATATCCAATCAAACCATTGAATTTCATTAAAATCGATATTTTCAAAAAATAGGTCATAATGCACATTTTAAATCAAAATAAGTATAAAATTTGGTAATTGAACCCCTACCTTACTATAATAGTGATATCACACCAATGGGTCCTTAAGGTGTTGTTGAACGATCACTCGGAGGGTCGGGAACTAATTCCAAGGCCTCGATCGCTCACTTATGGAAAATCAACTCCTCAATGGAGCTTCGAATCAACAAACAAACCTCTTTACAAAACTCCTAGCACCCAAAATAACTAGATTAGATATATAATTCGACCAGTTTGGATTTAGACTGACACCGAACCGGTATCACGTAAAATTAGATAAAATCTAAGCCGTTAGATATGATTTTTCATGCCGATCACCAAATATAGTTAATAATATATATATATATATATATATATATATATATTAAACTTCACCATTTTCTGAGTACATTCCAAAAATGATATCAAAAACAAAATCTAACAGTCAGATCAAAAGTCGAACCCGAGCTAAAAAATATACAAAAATGACAACTTTTAATCCGGGCAAAATAGGATCGTGTAATATATACCTTTAGGTTCCTCTCGACGATACGAACCCAACGAGTCTAAGAACATGACCTGAAACGGCCCGAAACGACGCCGAAAATTCAAAGTCCTCCGTGGCCCAAAACTACATTTCTCGGCGACGAGAGGCTCGGTGGTGGCTGTGGGTGGGCGGCAGAGCAACTGGCAGCGTGAGAAGCTCTGCCGGTCATTGACGGGGTGCGACGATGGCCGGCGGTGTGTCTCAGCTAGGCTCAGTCTTTCGGTGGCTCGACGAGAAAGAGAGAGTAGAGAGAACGAGCGAGAGACGAGAGTGAGAGTTAGAGTGAGAGTGAGATCAGAGAGAGTGAGGGAGAGAGAGAGAGAGAGAACGAGTGAGAGAGAGTGTGTATGAGATAGGAGAGAACGAGAGAGAAGAACGAGAGAGACGAGAGTGAGATCAGAGGGGAGAGAGAGAGTGAAAAAAAATATCTCTTCTTTTTTTTTTTTCAAATTTTGGTCAAATGACCCTTTTACCCTTGATAAAAAACGAGATTTTACATCTAATAGTGTTCAACTGAATCAAACTGTATTTTTAGGTAATATTCCAGTGAAACCAATCTTTTTTCAGTTTGAAAATTTGCAATCAAATTGAAAACTATTTAGTATTGGTAAATTTCCATTTGATAGTTAGGAGGTTTTAGTTTCCATTTTTTACTACCCTTTACCACCGTTAAATGAAAATCACCATTAAATACACTACATTTTTTTTAAAAAAAAAATCTTAGTATATCAAACTGTTTAGTTAGTACATTTTCAAATAAACTAATTTGTGATCAAGTTTGGTATACCTTATTAGGTTTTCATGGAAAAAAATTACATATTACAAAAATAAGTCTTTAATATAGATATATACCAATGTGAAAAAGATATGTACCATTCAATAGTGATTTTCCGCTTACAAATGCACATTAATTTATAGACAGTTATAAATTTTGGTGTGTTCGGTGGATCGGAAATCACCCTTAACTAATTCCACAAGTGTCAGTAAAACTAAGCAATACTGATACTTGTAAATGACATGTATCATGAGTTTGTTGTAGTGTCGAAAGTGCTTTATTAGCTAATACAATCCTTCGTAATTGCTACTCGGCTTAATTATTTCTACTTTGTTTAACAAATTTATTATCAATAAAAGAATCTTTAATTGAATTTTTTTTTTTCAAATTGAAGTACATCAAATTTTTTATAATGAAGTATCTATTTTTAGCGCATAATTAATATTTAACTTTTCTAATTCACTATTGTAAAGCTCTTGCATTAAAATAATTGATATACTTTCCAGATACTGTCACGTTTTATTCACCTTCGAATTAATTAATAGGGATATTCACGGCTGGGTTTCACTAGTCTGAACCTCCTATAAGTTAACCGAATTATTTGTGTGATTTTGCAAATTAATTAGACTAGGTGGTGCAGTCTGTAATGATTGTACCTACTTTTTGCGGTGCGATTTCAGCGGTTTTATAGTTTGGAATTTGGACTTACGGTGACAGATTTGGGCTTTGAAAGAATAGGCCTTGATTGGGCCTTAACTATTTTGCTGCTGTTTTTTTTTTTTTCCTAAACTCACAATTTGAACTGAAAAAAACAATATATAGCGCATCTTTAGTCTTATAAAGTATGTCTAAAGTCCATGTTCAAATTGGAAAAAGGGCAAAACATCTGGATACCAAAAATCCATTAAAACTGACATAAAAAATAAAAACATAAAAACTAAAAGGTTACAATCAAATGAAAGAAAGAATCTTAATATCTTTAAAATTTAAAAATATATGACCAACAAATTACAACAACAACAAAGACTTCAATTCCGCAAAAATGAGTACCAGACACATACATAAATATTGCACCATAGTATTGATTGCAAAGATTATTATAAAAATAAAAGTTTCACCACTATCCTTTATCTGACAAACTTAAAATTATAACAGAATCACACAATCCACAAAACTAGAAGCACAAACTAGTACCAAAGAATAGTAAATCAAAGCTAATAGAATATTTTGGCACAACAAGAAGCAAATGCATTAAATCACTACAAAATTATAACAAGATCACACAAATAAAGTAACAATCAAACATCAACTACTTACTACATAGTAAAATCACTACGAAAATCAACCAAAATCAATGTATCAAATTTAATAGAATATCACACACTAAGATAATCATATGATGAAAAGAATCTCTAGAACAATGCAATGAGAAATAAATACATTTTCACACCATTGATGAAGAAAATAGAGTAAATATTTTTTGAGGGAATTTGCGCACAACTATTGTTGGCGTTATTTTATAATTGCTACGCAAGTGCACATGACGAACAAGTAATATAGTAATGAGTTGAGTATCGTCTCCACAGGGATTGATTAACAAAATTAGTTGGATAAAACTAATTTCAAATAAGCTAAATTAAGAAATTATAAGAATTGACAGATGCAAAATAAAAAAAAATATATAAATTCCAAACATAAAACAATATGACCTAACAAGAGATTGTAAATGAATAGATATATTAAGTTGGGATGATTGAATCTTCCTCAGTTGCAAATTTGGGTACAATTACTGCAGTAATGTTTATGGCAAAATTCACTCCAGTAACAGAAAATTCCATTAATATATAATAATCTTCCGAATTTATTATGTTTTAAGTTCTTTAAACCAGATTTAACATATTCCTATGCTGATCCAGTTCTCAATACTTCCTTTATAGCANGAAAAACTTAGCTCATGTTCTGGGGCTCAAAAATCAGCAACCTAAAGTAATTCATAGATTACAGAAAGTTCAAGATAAGAAAAAGAAATTAAATACAAAGAAGATTTAAGAAGGTAAGGAAAAATCTAGCTGGATAAAGGTAGATCGAGCTCTCTGCTACTAGTACTCCTTCTCCTTTGTCCTCTCTTCTCTGTACTGTCTTCCTCTCTTTCTTTTTTTTTTCCATCTTTTTTTTTCTCTGGTCAGCCGTCCTCCCTTCCTTCCTACAGTATATTTTCCTTTTATATGAGAGTAGGTAAGGTACCCTAACACACGTGTCAGCCAAATATGGAGTAAGGACCACTTTTGTTTCATTTTCCCTTAGCTGGTATTTAATATTAGCTGTGCGTAAAAGATGCCAGTTGGAAAAGAATTCTGCTGTTCAGTATTGCTCCGGCGCATTGTTGCAGCAAAGTTACTTCCAGTTTTTACTTAAGTTCAACATTCCTTCAAAGATATGACCATTTAAATTCATCAGAATTCAAGTCCTAATTTCAGCATTTCTACTAGAAATTAAAAAAAAATAGATATTGACTATATTAAATTGTAATCATCGGAAACACTACAAACAAAAATAAAATAAAGAAAAATACTTAAACTAGATAATTTGATCCTTTAAAACAGCTATTCCAAGACTCAAAAATATACCAAATAACTCTACTTCTATAGAGTTATCACACCCCCAAACTTGAATTGTTACTCGTCCCCGAGTGACAAAGATGACGTAGACACAAAAGAGCTTTGGTTTACTGACAGTAAGAAAATTATTCCTTAGTTCTCTGTTCCACTTTTTAATCTTCATCCTTTGATCAGAATCACCCTTCCTCAAATACTAGTTCAATTCATTACAAACTTACTTTCACATGTGATTTTCCTTTGAGTGTATATGTGGAAACTATGGTTAGAATTCTCTGGATTACTCAAGTCATCTTAAAATATGATTATTGGGCCTAACTTTCTGGTTTCAAAAGCTGATCTTGTAAATCCTTCTCCACTAATGCAAGTCAATAAAACACTTAAGACTTATAAGGCTTTAACAAACTTGCACTACTGAGCTTAATTTGGGGGATGATTTTATTATTACTTGTTTCTTTTCTTCTTCTTCTTTTTTTTTTTTTTACACTCAGATGTCACAATGTCTTTTTACACGAATGCCAACATTGGTGATGAAGGCACCCAGTTACTTAGCAAAGTCACTTTCAGAGTTGCCGAGGCATACTCATATTCCAAACTACTGTTTAATGCAAAGGTATACATGGAGCTCATGTTACCCCTGGTTACTAAGTAATTCAAAATAGTGGAGTATTCATTTTTTATAATATTTTTTTTTTCTCCCCCAAACTTAAGCTCATTTTTACTTTCAATGTATCATGTCTACACTAACTCCTCCATGTTTAGTCTCCTACATTTTACTTCGAAAGATTCACAAAATTCATTTCTAGACCTTAAGCCCTCACAATTATTCAAGATTTCTTAAGTTTTCCTAAAGGCCTCTAATCCATAGCTCTAGTGCATAGAAAAATTGGAAATTTCACATATAACAGTAAGCTAAAACAAATATCCCCAATATTCAATTTACGGTAATTCATCTCATAAGCTGAAAATTTTAAAGTAGTAAGAGTTTCATACGATCATAATACTGTAGCATACCAGAATAACAGAACACAAACAGATATTAATAGACATCCGTACAAAACACATAAAAGAAATAAAATAAGATAAAACACCCCCAAACCGAAAAACAAACAGTGTCCCCACTGCAACACAAAATAAAAGAACAAATAAGGAAATAAAAAGAGAGGGTAAAGAGGTGAAAACTCCTTGTCACAATTACGCTGCAGCTCCATTAGATCCATCTTCATCAGATTCTACCATGTGCTCATCGTCCAAATCCTGGAGTATTTCTTCGAGAAATGCAAGGAAAATTGGAATGGGTTTGGTGAAATTCTTCTGCAGGGACTTCTTTAAGGCATTGTCCCGTTCCTTTGCATATGCCTATAATTGCCGCTACTACTAGTGAATTTGTTGCAGCATTGTCATCAATTGGTACTGCTGAACCTCCTGTTGACTTATGCGCTGCTCTAGGAATTTTAGCTACTTCAGAGTCTCACTGGTGGTGCTGTTGCTGGATGCTGCCACAGGTCTGCTTGATGAGGTCGATAGGAAGGCTCAATGGGTCCTTCTTAGGCAATTCGGGCCACAGCAATAGCATCTATTTCGCCTGTATTGTGCAGCTTTTCTTCGTTTACTAGGTACGGAGCACGTGCATTACGACACATCCTGGAAATTAGAGATGGAAAAAATAGAGCCCCTGATTTTCTCGTAGCACATGCACAAATTTTCCTATGAATCATCCGACCCACGATGATAGATTTACCAGTCAACATGGAGTACAACAGTAACACACGCTCCTTAGAAACTATTTTACCATGTGTGGTGGGTAGCAAACGAGATTTGAGAAAATGGTATCAAACTTTTGCAGGTGGGTTCAGTGAGCTCCGAAGGCATGTGTAGGCACCCTAGGATGAGACATTCCATTCAGCTCCTGCTATAGCAATAGTCTCCAGCACTATGGCCAGTTCAGGTTCTGTGATATCTTCGACGAATTCAGAGTGCTCATCTACCAGATCCCCCAAACCAAAGATGGTATTTATGGCTTCCACACTCAAGGGCACCTGAACTCCTCTAACATACACGGTGTCATTGTCTGGATTAGTCAGGTTAGCATAGAATTCGCGAACTAGAGGCACAATCAGGTCCTCTGGATGAGCGCAGAACAACTGCCAGTTGTGTTGGATGATGACATCTGAAATGAATGGTGGCTGCCCTAGTAGCTTACTATTGTCCCACACGAACCCTTTTTCGACACTTAGAGGCCGCTTTTGAATGTTCTCTTCATACCTTATTTCGGCTGCTTCAGATTCGAACTTGACTGCTTTGGACGCTTTACGAGCTACTCGCTTGATTCCTATTTCTCGTATACAGCAGAATTTTCTCCCCCAAACTTGAGCAAAAATGAAATCCCTTACCGAAATTTCTAGCAGCCGTCAATGGAAAGGAGATTAGTGAGTAGAGACTTAAGTGAAGTTGCTATTGAAGGAGATTGTGTGGGGTTAGGGTTTAAAAAGAAAAAGAGACGATTACCCCACTTTTTTTTTTAAAAAACATGTATCGTGGGCTGATAGTGGCTTCATGGAAGACTCCACTCCCACACGTGTCAGAACTGCTGCCCAAAAACTGCAACCCATATATATATATATATATTATTTAATTATTTATTTATTTTTTTAATAGTTTGGAACTGGGTCTGTTGCTGTAGCAAATATATAACACTAATTCCGTTGCTGTGGTAATCTGTCATTTCCTGGGAATCTGCCGTTCTATATTGGAATACCAATAATCCTTCCTGAACTCCTGCTTTCTCTCTTGTCTCCACTGTTAGGCATATTTCCCTGCATCAG